>VWZG01011995.1:50853-61020 GCA_013396735.1 Grallaria varia
TTACTTATCTATATTTCCTTGACAGGACAACACTGGAAGAAATAAAACAATCTGAAAGTTCTAACTAACTTGGGGTTTTATCCTTGGTCTCTTTAAGAATTTCTAATGTTTAAAGGCCAACAAAACTCAAGATGACCAAATTTGGAAATCACTCTTATATTATAAGCTGGCATCTATAAAGTAAATACCTTTTCATTCTCAACTAGCATCAACATTTCATTTTAATCATCCATACAATTCAGCCCCTTTTCAAACATAAAACTGTAGTATCAAATTTTCCATTGAAATATATAACTCCAAAAGAAAGATGCTAAAATTTGAACTGCTGTCATATGTGAACCTGATTATAGTTAGGTATATCATTACTGAAATAAATGAATACTTTTACCTTTTCTTGTGTCAATTTCATGAAGAAAAAGTTAAAAGGTTTGTGTTATTGTTCTGAAGCTGATTTTTCTGGATTCTAAGGCATGTAAATAACAGGAAAATCAAACTGTTTTTTCTTGGCATTTAGTCTTTAGAAAGACTGGATTGACACTGAAATACATTTCTGTCTTCAACTGGAGACACTCAGATATTCTGAACCTTTCACAAATACATAATTCCTTTCATCATTTTAAACTGTAATTGACATCAGCATTTATTAAAACAAAATACAGCTTTATACATTATGAACAAAACCTGTTTCTTTTTCTCCTTCATGCGCTTATTCCTTAGTTCAAAAGATAATAAATTACATGGCTCTGACTTTAAAGGAAAAGCTATGGAAAAGACAAACTTATAATGCATTGAATGGGAAAAAGACAGAGGTTTTATATATTGCAGAGAGGATAAGAGAAACAAAATTCACACATGAAGCATTTTGTGTATACTATAAATATTTATTCCTGTGTTGCATAACATTTTATAAATAAAATAATTTATATGTAGTAATATTNTTTCCCTACAAACCCAACCACAGCATCTTAATGTTCTATAGCAATGCTCGAAATAGCAGCGAATGTAAGGCTGCTTAAGTAAAATGCACATAACAACTGTGACCACTAATTTAGTTTCAGATCTGCAATCTGCACAGACAACCAAACCCCAGACTCTCATCTGTATTGAAACTGACATGTTTCTTCTTCATGAGGTATGGAAACCAATGAAAAACTCCTTACATGAAATGGAGTCAGTATGAAAACCCAGCAGTTAGGAAGGGATGACTTTTCTATTTTCCACACTAGTTCTGAGAAAGGAATGAGTGACTTAATGAATATACTAACTTCCTGTTAGTCTGGCACCATCTGCTGTATGTATTCTGAACTGTAGATCATTTGGACCTCCGTCTGGTAAAATGTTTTTCAAACAAAAAGATACTGAGATAAATAAACCATCCCATTAATTCAAATGGTCATCTCAGTTGGAAAGGCACTTATTTGGATTTGGAATTACATGCTCTGAAAAAATGAAAGGTTTGCTATTTTAGTTTTAGTGGCAGTTTTATGATTGCTACTTATTCTATTGCTACTCAGAGTCTATTTTTATCACTTACTAGATGCCTCTCATATTCCTGTGAGTACACTAGCTTTGAGCAATTTCTGACTGTACCTAAAAGAGTAAGGTTGATCTCTACAGTATCTATTAAGTTTTAATTTTTTTTTTTTTAAATTGACATGTCTTCTAACATTGTGGCTCACTGCATCTTCACATTTCCTCGTCTTAGTACTTTGCATCACAGAGTGGGAACAGCGAAGAACATAGCATGGATGTCAGCTTTGCATAAACTCAGGGCAACATAGTTAAAGACACTGATACAGAAATGGATTTATTGCTGCAACTGAAGAACTCCCCACTGTGCTGCCACTCCCCATTTGGGTGTTCACAGCCACACACAGGACCCAAACGACAGACACTGCCCTAGGATTTCTCTCGTCACCTCATCTGTTTGGGCCTCACTCCTGAAGTCTCAGATCTCTCCATGCCATATTTGCATTACTCTGATGATACAACAGCTACCTTCTCTTTCAAGAGTCTATCTGTTCTTTTCTTTTCGCCCTTTCTGCTGATAGTTTTGATATTTGTTTGATTTTAATTATCTTGTTATTTTAGCCCACCAGGAAGTTATAGTAAGACAGCCATCTTAATATGCTTTTTCAGCTATGAAAATTACTGCTCTGCTTATTTCTATTAGCAAAAATATCAGTGGCTATCTCACATGCTTTAAGTCACTACTCTTGAGGACTCAGAGTAGTTCTTAAAATTCTTTCCTTTAAGAGACCAACCTCACCACCACCTCACCCAACTTTCTCACTCTGTCTTTCTGCTCAATTCACCCCATCTTAGGGGTGTATTCTCATTTTCTACAGTATCATGCATGTTTTCATTCTGTTGCTTCTGCCACCATTTTTGGAGGCATTGTGCCCTTGCCCCTTTCTTCATTTCACTGCAAGCAGATATGAGAAAGGCAGTTTAAGTAGTTAACACATCCAAGTGCAACCTGGCAGCAACTGAGCCAAAAAGGATTATCTATTTTCATGGACTAACAGACTGGAACATCCATTAGAGTACACAGTCAAGCTTACAAGTCACAGGTGCTTACGTAAGTTCTAGTTAAACCCAGTATTAGATTCTATATATTATCTTTTGGAAAGTATCTTTTCAAAAGGCATGCCCTGATTTGAAGTCATCACAGGGAAGAGTATCTACTGCGTGTCCCCATTGTTGATCCAGGAATTAAACATGTTTCCTTAAACATTGTCAAATTCTTACCTTGAGTTTTGCTGCCTTTGCCTTTTGGTCCTTTGGGTTTTATTTGTTTATTGTATAAGAAGAAGAACTATTTAGTAACAGCAATTTTCACCTCTGTGTTCAAGTAATCCAGTCATGTCTCCATCTCTTTCCTATAAGCTAAACCACTGAACTCTGTGTTCACCTCCACTGACATTTTCTACAACTCCTGGACAGTTTACTGTTTCCCTTTTGAATTATTCTCATTTTTCAAAGTGCAAATCTTATATAAGCACAGGTAACATTCACAAGTTTTCTTGGCAGAAGTAAGTATACCTACTTTCTATTTACTTCTTCCTCATTTTCAAGGATTTCATTAACTATGGCGGCCAGACTGTGAGCTCAGGTTCACTGTTTTCTGTTGACTCCTGAATCCCATATAGAGCTGTTTCCAGGGACAAGAAGCTTCCCACCACATTTTATAGCAATATTTTCTTTTCCATGTTCCTGAAGCACTCAGTCCTCACTTGCCTCCATTAAAAACATACACTGGTCAAATCTGCCATCACTCTGCTATTTTTTAACCTATGTTTCAATCGTGCCTTTCACTGTCTGTGTCAGGTCAAACAGAAAATGCAGCTCCTAAAAGGAACTGCTGCTAGTCTCCCAGCTGGCAAATATTTTTAATGTTTTGACATTAAGTGTATCTTAGCAGCTTTAACATGTACTCTCTTCATAGCATACAACACTATCAGGAAAAATGATGTCAAGCTGTATTAAATGGTTAAAAAATATCATTAGTTCTGCACAATTTATCTTTCTTAAGCAAATCTGAATCTCATCAAGGGATGCAAATGAATCTGGTTAACAGTTTTTATTTTCCATGCAACAGTTCTGATGAATGCTAACTTCATTTTTCACCTTTAACTGTAATGAATTTTTTTTCCAAAAATAAAAACTGAAAGTGGACTATTGAAATTAAAGATGCTAAGATGGTTCCAGAATGCGTTTATAGAACCAAGTTATGGAAGGAGTAAAATCCATTACAAAAGAGCAAGCAGGGACTTAGAGCTGTCCGTGTGTGAGCTTGCAGAATCCCTCAGAAACAGCACAAAACCCAAGTTATGCCAAACACTTTCCTCATGGTACCAAACTTCGAAATTAGATTGAACTGAAAAGGTTGCAAGACACAATTCCTTATTGTCATCCTACAACACAAGAACTAAACAAGACAACCTCTCCATGGACATGCAGAGAGGAAATCACCAGCAACATATGAGAAAGATACCTGGCAACTGTAAAACAGCTGTCCCAGTCCACAACAGACATGTTATGATTTACTGTAGTAAAATATTTCATGAAGTTATTAATTAAAAAATTAAGATCTTACCACACCACTAGTGAAAGTTCTAATAATTCAAATCAAAACCTCTCTCTGTTGCCTCATTCAAAGCCTCGCCCTCTCCTTATGCCCCTCAAGTATAGGATCCACCTACATGATTACAGAAAATACCAAGAACATCATGCTGCTCTCAAACACGGTAATATCTTACTTTTTGCTGAAGATCTATGACAAAATATCTAGATTAAGGAATTATAAAGATGAACCAACAGAATGGCCACAACCTATGAGAAGATAATATGAATTTATGAACTGTAACCATGAAATCTCCAAAGCGAACAAAGTTTCCTCTGTCTGGATAAAACCAACTGAGGCCAGCAGCCAAAATAACCAAATAGTCTAACTATGCTCTTACGGTACATTACATAATGTCACATTTGCAAGATCCTATTAACAGATGACATCATATTTTTGAGTTAATGCTTGAAATTCCTGGCTGAAATCTACTACTATGAGCTTATTGAAAATGTCTGTAGCTAACGTATGTCCTGAGATCTTATCCTGTGTTTTACATTGCATCATTTAATGCACAGACCACTACAAAATGCTAAATATAGTCATACAAAAGCTAATTTTTGCTCAGAAAATGAAGTAGTAGAGTCAGATACATGCTACCTAGAAAATAAAAAGAAATAAACTACCATGAATGGTTTAAACATAGTGTTTTTGCATATGTTAGTTGGGAAAAGACAGAAAGTCAATTGCTTTTTTAAAAAAAATAAACTGCACTATAATTACAGCAAAACATGGACATGAAATGCATGTTCTATATTCATCAGAGAATATCTTACTAGGAAAGCGTAAATGAAAAGCTAACCTTGAGTCATCATATAACCAGACTGCCAGGGTCACAGAAAGTGACCACAAAAACACACTCTTAACACAGCAGCCACTAAAAGCCTCCCTCTAAAAAATGATTTTTTAAATAAGTGTTTGTGCAACTCATTTTATATCAGAGGAATCATTTCAAGTACACTAAGTACACTACAGACAGCATTCACTGGGAGTGACAGAAATTAAACATACCATAAATTCTCAGCGGTGGCTGCAACACAGAGGTCACAACTGACTGAATTCAGGAAACAGCTCAATATGGATCTATTTGTGTCTACATGTTTAAGAGTATAAAACTGATTCATCTATAAAATATCCTTTGGTTTTGCCGTTGACTTGACTCTCAAAAATAGACATGGAGAACACTAAAGATTCTGAGAATTTAAAATGAGGGAAGATTGGAGGAATTGAACAAGTAAGGAAGATAAAGTAAAAAAGAGACAAAGGAATATAGCATTAAGAAAAAGGCAGTAAGAGGGTATGATAGTGCTTAGCCAGATTAATGTTTACTGCATGTTATGTAAATGTCTCTGAATAATATAAACTCATACACATTACAGTAAAGAAGATATTAAGGTCTTAAGCTTGTATGCAAAAATCTCCACAAAAAAATAAACCAAACCCAAACAACAAGGACAGCAAAATAACCAGGCTCACTGAAACAATACTTTATTATAAAGCGCTGTCATATTATTAACTTTATTTCAATTTCCAAGGGAGTTTTCAAGATTGAAGGCCAGTCTATCTTCCCTGGTGTACACTATTCATAAATAAAACAAGAGTATTTAGGGCAACATCTGTCTGAATTTACCACCACATGTTCCTTCTAGCCACAATTTGTAAATAAATCTCCCTAGGTTTAAAAATTAAGATAACTGATCTCCTCTGGATCTAACTTCCAATGGTGCCAATATCCAACAAGGACAAAGGTGTAAATGTATTTTAATGCACATTTTGAAGTACTTTGTTTCTTTTTCTTATCTGTGGTAACAAATAAATAAATGTTGGGTTTCCCCTTCCCAATGTTTACTTTACTTTTCTGCACTGATTACTTTTCAGTCCTATTAAAAACCATCACCAGTTTGACTGTTTCATCCAGATTTGCTTCAATGGAATCTAATCTTTATGTAATCTTCTTCTGTGTTGATTAGATTTCAAACTCTAAAAGACTAGGCTATATTTTAACATTTTTATCTTCCTAACCTTTTCACCTTACCACACAGCCCAAGTCTACTAAAAGTGCTTGACTATAACAATACAGCTAATGTGCTAAGACAGCACAGAGAAAGAGCTGTGGATTTTATGGTAGTATCATTACACACCAGAGATTTGAATCTCTAAGGGAGAAAAAAAATGCACACAACCCTCTTCTATATTGCTCCTTTTCCAGAAACAAGAGCTCCCAGAATAACAAATGTATAAACACACTTAAAGGAGCTTTGCAGATACAGTACTTTAGCTGTAAGATTACAATACATTATAGATAGCATCACTGCAAGAGGAACCAGAATGATTTTGGGGGTTCTTTTTTTTAACTCAATATCCACAGACATTCATGTCTGCTTTGTTGTCAAATGCATGTGATGAGCACAATAACCATCAAACACAAAAGTCAATTGTTTTACAATTAGATGATCTAGGCAAGCAGAAGTTTCACAAAAACAGAAGGCACTCAACATTTCTGGCATATGCAGTTACCCTAGATGATTCCCTATGTAACAGATAGGGAGTAGTTTATCCCAGATGTTTTGCATTTCTCCCCTCTCACATACAAGATATTTGGCAGAACATGGAGCAGAAATTTATATGGATCACTGAAGTGGTTTAAAGAGTGTGTAACATCCTCTGATCCTACACACTATGTATCTATGACATTAAATACATCTGCCAACTGTGTATCTCACGATAGCTCCCGTAATCCTACTGTTACTCTGCTTTTTTCAGCATCTGCCACTCACAGCTCTCCTCCCTCATCAGTTTATTCATCCTGGCAGGCAGCTCTGCAGGAACAACCAGCAGTGGCTGTCTGCAGATCCTGACAGTAGATGACAACATGCTTGAACAATACATGCTGAAGACACAACTGCTGCCTATTTCAGAGTGCTCTTCACAGGCTTCTAAGCAAAAAAAGTCAGGACATGGAACTTTTAATTTAAAGGAGATGATATAACAAACCATACAAAATTAAGTCTCACTGCCTTCCAGAAGATGCAAAGACCCTTCAGTGCAAAGCAGAGGCCCAATTCCCTAACAGAGCCCAATAAATCAGGCTGCACTTATTAAGAACAATTAGCTTAACATATCAAAAACACTTTAGAAGTATCAAAAAAGTAGGCTTTCAGAGTGTCTTACAGATAGCATTGAGCCCTGACAGGATTATTAGCTGTGCTGGTTTTAAAAGTAAACCGGCAGGAGAAATGAATCCAACTCAAAAGAGTTTAGAAGTCAGAACTACAATTTAATAAAAAGATTACAATGGATACACTGATACAAAGGAAAAGTGGTTTCNTCACAATGGGCAATTTACTCAGTGAGTCACAGGATATTTTTGGTCTACTTGATGGCCCATTAGCAGACATGACCCCTCAGGTTGGGTGTGAAGGTGTTAATGACTCCTGGAGGGGAGTTATCACACCTGAATCATTGGTGTGAAGACAGGGAACCTTCTTATCTCTGTTTTTTCCCATGCACACAGTTCATAGCCTGAGGTGTCAGGTGTGTCCTGGGCAGCTGTTGCAAACAATGCATCGTTAACAGTTAAATGGCAGAGAGGGTATGGAATACACAGTTCCAGCTACATTCCCACAGTGATAAACTGGTCCCAGCCACTATAACTAGGACATTAGCAATTATATTGGTGGAGAAAACCCTAATAATACACATTCCAGTGCTAGTAGTACACTGATATCTGCAAACAGATTTACATGAAGAATGCATGAGGCCCTCTAAAACAATTTATAACCTATATGTTTTGGAAAAACATGTTGCTCAGTTTTAAAGCACAGAATCAAGCATACGTTCATAAATAGACAAAGTTTTCATTTTTCCCACATAAAAACTGCACAAACTTACATTGTGCTGTAAAAACAAACATAAAGAAAAATACCTAAAAGGAAATTCCACTCAGTTTGCAGGCTTCTTTTCACCATTTCTACACACTTGAGCCTGTAGCTAGGCAGCTGTTGCCTTTGAACCCACCAAGTGAAATAGTAAAATGTGAATTGCATTGATGAGACAATACCTAAATTTGGAGTGTTGGATTAAGAGGCTAGGTTCTATTAAGATGTATCTTCTACCATCTGCAAAGCTGGGATTTTAGACAACATAGCAGACTTCATGTTCTCGGATTATTACTGCCTGGTCTGAATGTTGGTGGCAGGTGGCCATGCAGGGCCATGTGCCTGTTGTGTGGCACATACAGCCAGTTCCAAACACCTCCAACAGATCCACTGCAGGAGACAGATGAGCCTATCAACCTTGCTGGTGGCACCTCTGTGAAGGCAAGTTTAAGAACAGGCAAAAAACACTGGACAGAGAAAGAAAGAGGAAACGAAAAGAAACAGCAGAGAGAACATCAAGGTTAGAGAAGGAGATGCCTTTTTAATTGGCAGTACATTAAATTAATTTTCCCCGAGATGACTTTGCTTTGCCCATGACGACAATTGGTAAATGATCTCATGGTCTTGATCTTTTCTCCCCCAACTCTCAGAGGCAGGGGAGTGAGCAAGCCGCTGTGGGGGGTTTGGTCCTTTGCCAAGGCTAACCCACTACACCAGGTGAAGTAATTAACAAGTAACTTCTGGTTTTACAAGAGCAACTACCATAACAATAGTGTCCAAACACATTTTTTGGCATGAAAATCTTCTACATTCCAGACGCAACAATGCATTTCATCACAAGGTCTGTCTGTGACCTATTTTTTAAATTTTGTCTGTGGAGAATTGCCAGGATACATATTGCTGAGAACACAGTGTCAGTTAAGTGAAGCTGCAGACTGCACCAGAACAGTATTAATTCTGAATATACCCTTGGTTTACTAAGCTACGTAAGACTGTGATCAATAGGTATATCTGAAAAAGATTTAAATTCTGTAATTAAATTGAAGGACAACCCACTGAGTACATGGCCGACACACTATGCCTAGTGAACAAATGATAAAGTAAGACTCATTTTAGATGGAAGAATAAATCTAACCTACCTTAGTAAAAGAACATAACTGATCTATTCAGTCTATGTATTTTTCAATATGCCTTGAGTGATGGCTTATCTCATCTTGAAAATACACAAATCTATAGATAATTTTTCAGAGACAGAATTCAGCATCACAAAGGGATAGATTAAAAACTAGCAGTTATTCCTTCACTCTTTAAAAAACAGCTTTTCACTCAGCCAAGTTCCAGAATTATTGGTATTTTACCATGTTGAAAACAGGAGAAAGCAAAACTTCCTCAACTGTTATTTGCATTCAATGCTCCAATAAAGCAACTGTTGCATAAAGGTCAGCCAAAGACTTTAAAAACCTACAAAACCAAAACCAAACCACCCTTGAAACGTGCATTGCTCCTCCCTTTCTAACACAGGACAGCTATAAGCCTGGAGTTAATCTGACTATATATGTGAGGATGTCAAGAAGGAGAGTTTGGGAGCAGTGAGGTGTACGTATCTTCCTTCATTTTTAACTTTTTTTTGGTCTTTTCAGTATGAGCCTAAGACAGCAGCTAAGTCCAAAAATCAGGTTTCACCTTTACGCTCAAGATGTATAGTCAATGTATATCAGAAAGCATTAACAGTCACTTAGGCCACTGGGAACAGAATGATGACAAGAACCTTGGCATTTGTTGAAAACTGAAAACTGTAACAAGAATGCAAATGAGAAGAATAGTAGACATCTGTTGTAGGAGGGGATAGAGAAACATAACAGGTTACGCAGATATAGCGTCAAAAGAAGAAGAAATGCCAATATATAACATGACCTCTATACAACATCATGATTCTTTCTCACTACTAAAATGCAGCATCTAATCTTTTCATGGAGTTGTAGGGGAAGAAGAAAATAACAAGCAATGTGGCAGTCTAGGTGTAATCATCTACTTCTTCGCATAACATTGATCATAGTGTTTTCCAACAAATCCTTCAAAAGCCTAAATGAGAGAGAGTATAAAGTAATTTCTACAGAAACAACCACCTGAAATCCTAGTTGAGATTCAATCTTTAAATTTAAA
>VWZG01011996.1:0-14844 GCA_013396735.1 Grallaria varia
CCAATTCTGCCTGTAACAAACACCCAATTGTTTTGAAATATCATTTAGACAGACAGGACTAGAAGTAAAACTTTGAAGAACAAAGGAAAATAGCCATGCACCTGCTCTTTCATGTTTTAGGATGTATTGGAAAAAAAAAGCCCCACAAAAAGTCAGTCAGTCTTTTCACAAGCAAGTTAATTTATATTCTCTGAATTTTTTCAGCCACCACAACAGGATTTTCTTTTCTGATTTTTGCTGCAGCTTCTGCTTTGTAGTCATATGGGCAGTTATGCTTGTCAGAATAACGGTGAAGTCCACAAAATAAGTTTCCACATCGGCAGTCAAATCCTGTACACAGAAAAAGAAGCAACATCAC
Source organism: Grallaria varia (assembly GCA_013396735.1). Classification (NCBI taxonomy): domain Eukaryota; kingdom Metazoa; phylum Chordata; class Aves; order Passeriformes; family Formicariidae; genus Grallaria; species Grallaria varia. Next base: position 359 of record VWZG01011996.1, read on the forward strand.
TAGGAAGATTAATTTTAATTAGGTTAAGTTGCAAATTAAGGGCATAAGGGATACGTTCATTTACTTTGACATATAGAGTAAGAAAAACAAATGGCTGTACCAAGTTGACTCCCAAAGAAGCAAATTAATTCAACAGAACACATCTTTCATCAAGTTTAATCTAGGAAGAGTCAGCTAATCACAAAGATTTGTTCAAAATTAAAGTGTTCTCATACCTGTAAGGCCAACCTTCTTCCTGCACATGAAACATCTGTTCTTCTTTGGTTTTGGCAGTTCAGCAGCACTCTCTTCTACAGTCTCCGAAGTACTAGGCTGGGAAACTGACGGGCTTGGTTGAGTAACAACTGTTAATAAACCAAGTAAAGGAAATCAGGGTTAAATTTGCTTTTCTTGAGTTTACTACATACTCAGTAGCACACATGTATTAAAGATTAATTCACCCACTAAGACTCTGATGTTTGTTGCCTAAAGTACTTACATATAGACTAGTCTACAGAAATGTGAATCAGAAATAGGGATTTTTAGGTACTCTATTCATCCCTTCTGGCTCTACTCAAGCCAATCAGATTTTCCCCCTACTTCTACCACCTAGAAAATACATGGCACTTACTCATTACACCTATACAGGATTGAAAAGCATTCCAGAAATTCCATGTACACATTTAATAGTTAAATAAATCATATGATCAAGTAACATTTAATCTAAAACAGTAACAGTATTGTCACAGCTAAAGTTGTTGAACAGAGGGATGCCTGCAGAAAATATAACTGCCAGGAATATATTTTAGAACACAAAAGAAATTCAGTAGTATGTTACTACCGTAGTACTGAGTTACTCTGCCACTACTCTTGCGAAGTCAGATACCTAAAATAGTTCACTGAGACAGCAGCTAGCGAGCAACTAATTCTGTGATAGATCTAGAACACAGCTACAGAACAGAGTTCAAAAGAGCCCTCATTTAAATAACAAAGTGCAAATTCGATTGAATATCTGTATTTTTTTCTTTATTCAGTTTTATTGTTCAACTAGATATAGTCAAAATGAGTAATTTCTCAATTGTCTCAGCCATGAACATCTTTAAAACAAACTAGAATGAAATTTTATATAAATTCTCTGAAGAATAAAAATATGTCCTTCTGTGAATCTGTCAATTTTGAAAAGTATTTTTTTCCCAGATTTTTTTTTTATTAATATCCTCTTTATATCCAAACTGGAACCAAGGAAAGCTGAAAAAGGTGCATTTGTACACAACTTTAATACCTGCTTCCTGTAAAAGTTTGCTGAACACTTCCAGTTGAATACACGGAGCACATAAGCCTTACAGAGTTATTTGTAAGCAATTTTATACAGACAAATATGATTTGTTAGTTGAGATGCTTTTGGATTAGTACTTTTTTTTTTTTTTNTGCTCATCACCAAAAAAATGTCATGCAGTAAACCAAATTGTTGCTAGTACTTTCTAGCAACAATTTACTAACTAGTTTACTAATATATTGTAGCAACAGTCCTAATGAACAGCCAAGGCCATTTCCAGCCTTGATTTTTTGTGACTCCACATGGACCGTTTTTATAAAACATTTGGCAAGTTGAGTGTTAGTGCTATTTTCCTGAGTACAAAGGATAAGAGAAATATTACAGTACGAGTACTACAATCATTACTGCTATTGGTACTTGTGCTTTATTTTCTCCAGTTTCTTTTTGTCTTGATTACCATTTTCTAAATGTACAAATATAATCCTCTAAACTTGTTTTTAAAACCTAAGAAAAACAGTATTCAGCACCTGTTTATCTACTGGAGAGCCTGTGACCAAAAACCAGGTTAACCAGTGATATCAAAGGGTGTACCTGTTGGATACTTACATACCTTGGCTAACAACCATCAGCTATGGCCTCAAAAGATAAAAAGACTAAACACCTTCCAAAAACCATGGTCAAACCCTTTTAGATTTCTTATATTGCCAGTTTGTTTAAAAACAAAATGCTAACTGTAAGCCATGACAGGTGGAAAAAAAAGAGGAACCAGAAACACTGACACACTTTGCAATTTGGTGTGTAGTTAGCTAAGGGAAAGTTTCATCTGCATCAGAAACAACTCAAAAAGTTGAGCCCTGGGAATATGAATGATGTTTCAATCATATGCAAAAGAAAATATAGGAGGATCAAATCAACAGTGAAAAAGTAATTCACAACATACACCAAGAGAAAACGAAATCGAGAAGAGGAACAATTTATATCACTGCCTAACATGTCAACAAGGAAGCAAAAATGGAAACAGCAACTTCCCAGGGATTACCAAGGCAAAGAGACAGCCTAGTAGATCACTCTATCACAAAAGACACAGAACAAATCCATCTAAGAGAAAATGTTGCCGGCTACTACAGGTATACAAGATATTCTTCTTTGCATCAAGAAACTGTAACAACTGGCAGACAACAAATTGTGAACTAATGAAAGTGGTCATAAGAAACTGCAGTGGCACATTTCCTGAAAGGGCTGCTGAACAGGAACATTCCTCCAGAATTACAACATCTTCCAAGATGGAAAAACAATACACAACGTGCAGTAATGGTCACTAAAAGGTCCCAAGACAAGAGGGGACATAGTCCTGTAAAACCAAATTTCAATGTTCAATTACTATTCTTGATGAATAAAGGATTCTCCTATTCATCGACACCAGTAGATTTAAGTGATGATTAGTTTTTATCATGTAAAATGTTCAGAAGTAAAGATGCTAGGACAGAAGTAAAGATGCCTACCCTGCCCCTTTCTTAAAGCTCAGAACAAAACTCCTTTTTCATCAACCTATAGCTTAGAAGAAAAATACTGAAAATTGTAGTTGTTTTGCCATGACATGAGGAGCCCATCTAAATTCAAATACTGTTGTTACAATTGCTTGTCACAGAAGGCTTCCATTAACATAAGGGCCAAATCCAACTGGGCAAGTACAATCCCAGTCCTCAATATACTGAACTAATTTCATTCCAGAAATCATACAGTATGTTCAAGTGCTCGAAATTATTTCTGTATCATCACCATGGAACAGGTAGCAGAAAAAACTTTAAAAGTTGGAAAATAGTGGTTACTGGTACCTGTAGACCTGCTCCCTCAGTAACTATTCAGATGAAGCAAACTGCTCACAACAAAACCAGGTTTTTTTCCCTTTAACAGACCTCCTGTTGGCATGCATGCACTTTCTCATCTCCAAACTGGAGGAACACGGATTTGAAGGATGGACTATGTGGTGGATAAGGGACTGACTGGATAGCTGAGGCCAGAGAGGTGTGGTCAATGCCTCTATGCCCAGGTGGAGGCTGGTGACAAGTGGTGTCCCTCAGGGATCCATCTCGAGACCGGTGCCAGTGATACAGAAATGGGATCAAGTGCACGCTCAATACGTTTGCAGATGACATGAAGCTAAGCAGTGGAGCTGACACATTCAGGGACACCATTCAGGAAGACCTGGACAAACTTGGGCAGTGGGCCCAGGAGAACCTCAGGAAGCTCAAGAAGTCCAAGAGCAAGGTGCTGAACTTGGGTTGGGACAATGGTAAACATGACAACACAGAGTGTGTCTCACTGAGAGCAGTCCTGCAGAGAAGGACTTGCAGGTTCTTGTGGATGAAAAGCTGGACATGAGCCAACAGTGTGTGCTGACAGCCCAAAAGGTCAGCTGCATCCTGGGCTGCATCATAACAGGGTGGCCACCAGGTCGAGGAAAGGGATTCCGTCCATCTGGTCAGACTCCAGGTGGAGTGCCGCATCCAGCTCGGGGGCCCTCAGAACATGAAAGACATGGATCTGTTGGAGAAGTGCAGAGGAGGGCCACAAAAGTGATCAGAGGATGGAAGCTCTTTTTCTATGGAGCCAGGCTGAGAGCTGAGGTTGCTCAGGATGGCGATGAGAAGGCTCTGAAAAGAACTCATTGAAGCCTTCCAGTTTTTAGAGGGCTTATGAAACAGGGAGACAGATACTTCATACATGGGCAGACAGCGATATGACAGGGGGAAATATTTTTGAACTACAAGAAGAGAGAATGAGACTAGATGTTAGGTAGAAATTATTTATTCCAAGCAGTGAGGCGCAGGAACAGGACGGTTGGAAGCAGATCATCTCCACAGCCCCTTCCAACCAAACCCATTTTACGGTTCTGTGTACCCCTTCCCATCACCTTGGTCATTTCCTTTCCTAGCCTCTGGGCTCAAGATCTGATAAGGTTTACTTCACTTGAATTTGACCACCTCAGATCTTGTATTACAATGCTAAAAAATTTAGGAGCAACAGATTTTCAGAACTGAGAAGGTTTTTATTAACTAGCATTTTGGTCTTACATGATTATATGTAGGCACTGTAAGATGCATTACCATCATGCCAAGGAAGACTATTATTCTAGCAGATTGATGGTAAAAACTAACACAATCATAGGACTAGGAGAGGTGTCTGGTAAAACACCACAAATACAATCAATTCATCAAGAATTTGGGAAAATTTCCTTCATATGTAGTCTGAAGATAAAATGCACCTTTACAAGAGGAGCAGCAGGGCCACTGATGGAAGATGTTAGCTACACAGCCAGGGTAACAGCTACTCAACCTACATGCAGAAAGATCCTACAAATTGGAGAACAAAGCTCTTCTCAGACCGTAAATTATTAAGCCACAGTGACTATGTGGAACTGCCACTCAAAATTAAAAATCACTCTAAGGAAAGGATGTTCAAAACCGTCAGTAATTTTCCTTATATAAAACAGCAGGGTTGCTTCAAAAAAGCATGTCTGTTATAGGTATTTTCCCACTGAGATTTCACATTGGTAAAGAATGAATCCAATACTTCAGCTGAACAAAACACCATGAAACTAAACCAGCATTATTTTCTAACCATCCTCATAGCAAAAGAGACCAGAAAGGGCTACCACCTCAGTAAGTTTTTAGAAGCTTTTCAGACTAAACAGAAATTTATCAAACCAAGATCCCAACAGCTTAAACCACAAGCATACCAGTGGCACAAAACCTTGAAAGCATAGAAAAAAATTGATTTAAGCCTTTATTATTATTTAAGCATTGTGATTTGGGGAAGCTAACTGCCAGTTACACAGCTGAAGAAACGGAAAAAAATAAAATAAGAAAAGGTAAAGTGTGAAATTCTCCAAAAGACATTAAATGCACCTCTGCAGTTCTGGAGCTGAAAGCTGTACTAGAGATAATGCAATTCTTACCTTTCATATTAACGTAATTGTCTTGGTTTCAGTTGAGATAGAGTTAACTTTCTTAGTAGCTGGTACACTGCTGTATTTTGGATTCAATGTGAGAATAATGCTGATAACACACCAATGTTTTAATTTTTGCTTAACAATGTTTACTTTAAGTCATGAACTTTTCAGTCTTCCATGCTCTGCCAGCAGGCAGGTGCACAAAAAGCTAGGAGGGAGCACTGCTGGGACAGCTGATCTGAATGAATTAGCAAAAGGGAGATTACACACCAGAGAACATCCTTCCCAGTATATAAACTGGGAGGAGTTGGCTGGGAGCTGCTAATCACTGCTGAGGAATGGGGTGGACACCAGTCAGCATGTAGTGACCATTTGTAGTGTGCATCACTTGTGGAGCTTTTGGGTTTTATTCTTCTGTCTCCCCTTTTCATTACAAATACTATACTCTTATCGTTATTATAACTGGCACTGCTTCTTTTACTTTGTTCTAATTATTGAACTGTTTTTATCTTAACCCACAATGCTCTTCCCCCCTATGCAGCAGGGCCTGAGCAAGTAGCTGTGAGATACTTAGCTGCAAGCTAGTCTTAATCCATGACAACATACTTGCATATACAATTTTAGTCTGAAAAGAGGGACAGTACTTACTATGCTTTATCAAGCTTCCTGAGTGTAAATACTTTACTCTCCAGGAACTACAACTCTATGCCAACCCCGGTGCTGTGCTGGCACACAGGACTTCCAAACCAAAGAATGGGAAATGTTCTGCAGCATGCAACTCATATTCTCACATGCTCAACTCTGACAAATGTATTTAATATCTTTACTGCCTTATTAATACACTGTACAGATTCCTGAGTTTCAGTATTACACAGACATACTGTTTAATGTGGTTATCACAAAGACTTTATGTCTATGGGATATGATTATTAAAATAACAATAACATTTTGTCACCAACACAGGACAAGCAGTTCAGTCCTAAGCCCCATTTTACAACATGGTCAGCTTCAGGATTTACAAGAGAATCCATTTCAGAAATTTTCCAATAGGGGATATCTACCAAAGCTAAAGGAGACATGGGAATCACGAAGGAAAGCTAATTACTTTCAGCACAATACCAAGTTATCTTACCAGACAGTATTATCAACAGTCACAATAGAACTGTTTACAGATAGGAACATGGCTCAACTACTATAACCATGTGTGAAAATGAAGCAGAATTAGCATGTCACTCACTACAACAAGATCTAAGGAATATCATGTACTTACCATTCTTGAGCCTACCATATGTCATAAGCTACCTTATTTGCAATATTACCTGCAACAAACTGTACACAACACAGATATAACACACTGGCTCTACCTACAACATATGTGAGGGTCTCAACCTGAAAGCTGTAAAATAGCTCTAATCATATTCATTTGATAGGAAGTAAGAGATGTGTGCCAGCCAACCACTGCCTGCGGTCTTCTAACACTGCTGCGGCTGAATTCAGGAAATGGAAGGGTAAATTACAGCATGGATGGAAGTTAACAGTATTTGTGTACTTTTAAAATATGTTATTTACACAATAACATTACCAGTTCAATTTCTGGTTTACCTTTTTTTGTAAGCAGTGTTACTGTGCAGTTGGGGGTTAACAAAGGATAGCCAATCACACTACTCCCTAAAACAAATCTATTACCACCTTTAAAAAAAACATCAACCCAACTCAAACACAAAAACCCAAAATAACAATGAAAAACAACCAGAAAAAGCACCAGACCCTCAGGCCTCTGATACACGTGCTGACACGAGACCTGATCAGAGGCTGACCATTCATGACTTACAAAAGAGTAAGAAAATGTGGCAAGCTGAAACAACTATTTAAACATACTTGCTTTCAAAACCATTATTTTTAACTCAACTCTCTTTCTTTTACACATCTTATTTCTATTGGAATACCTGCTAAAATAAGCAAAACAGGGCTCCACTATGCCTCACCAATCACAATTGGTAGATTTATTGTTCTGATAGTGTAATACATGGAAAAAAATAGAGTTCACTAAGTTTGGCATTTAAATCCTGCAACTCAGCAGGGCAAAAAACCTCACTGTGAATTGCATTTCTAGAATACTTAGACTAGTATGACTTCGATCAAGACTGTATTAGAATTCAACCCATATGAAGTTTGTAAAAACTTATCATCTGCTTTGTAAATAGCATCTATTTATGATTTTGAATTTGGACATAAAGCTTCTTTGATATGAGAAATTCAGGCACAACTGTACTGAAGACATGCCACTGTTCAGTTATGAAACTGCAACAAAGCAAGTAAGTTGAACTAAAAAATTACAAGAACACATAGCACCATAAGACAAGCAAATTACAACGAACTGAGTTACATCCATCATGCCTTCCTTCAAATGTTAAGATACAATGAATTGTCTTAGGACATTTGCGATTTGTTCTGAATGAATTCAGGGTGTAACCTCAACTCGCACTGAAAAGAAAAAAAAAAAAAACCAACCCAAAAAACAAACAAGCTTTTTATGTTTCATAGTTTAATTTTTTCTCAATCTCTCCACCTTCTCTATTCAGTTATTTCAATTCAAAAAGCAAACAAGTATAATTTTATGCTACAGACTGCAAAAAAAGAAAACATTGATTGACCAGATGTAATTCTATTTTTAACTTCCTGGCTTGTAAGAGTAACTTACAAAATTTGATTTGTTATAGAAAATCTGGCAGAAGAGGATGTGACTTCTGATGAAGGTAAAGTTCATGATCTTTTACTATCTGGTTATAAAATTGTTGCTATGGCCAGACTATACTTAGAGCCAGCCTGTGATTCATTAACAACTCCGTGACTGAAGCATTATCTCAGAGAATTACATCTCATAGAAAGTATTAGCTTTCTTGTTATGAGGGGATGCGAATTATTCACCCCTGCTTCACTTTGTCCTTGAGAGATCAACACAACGGATGTTACTGGAAAAAAGAAGATAAAAAAAAAAATAAAATCTGCCCAGTCCAGACACTACAGCAATTTTGTATAAAAAGTCTAGGCCCGCTTCTCTTGCCTGAAGACACATGTCATTGTGCCCCTGAACACAGGCAACACTGTTTATTTAAGATGTCAAACAAACCCTAGGAACAGCATATAAGGACAGGACACTATCATCTTATGTTGTCTAGGATCTGGGCCAAAACATATACTTAAAAGGCAACTTGGGCTTTAGAGCAGGTGAGGCTCTCTCATGAATTGACAACTATATTCTCAGGAAGGCAGTTTGGTTCTTCAAGTTTTGTCCAGAGATATTTAAGTTCTCTGGTAGCTTTTCCAGTGATCTCTAGACAAGCTTGTGACAGCTTTTACTGGTTTCAACCCGTGTGATTATATATTATAATACATAAGTATCTTGAGCTGCTTTGGGTTTCTCCCCCATTCTAATCAATAGTGCGTTAGTGACACTATCACAGAGCTGACTGAAAAACACGTAATATGACAACAATAACTGAAGATTTCCTTTACAACTGGCAAAATGACAGCAGTTCTAAGAAGAGTAAAGTCAGTTGTGACTTCATCACTATTACCATTTTATGTATTCCTATTTCCTTTTAGTCACATTCAGGTAGGTTTTCATAACAAGACATGATGGGCTAATGAATACTGTAGCAAACTCTACACTATTTTTCAGTTACATAACAAAAGCCTCTTCAGTCAGCATCCATTACAGGAAATTAATCATTGCAAAAATCCCCTCTTAGTCCATACATAATGAAAAATCCAATATATTGTGTAACTGTACTTCAGTTCNGATGTAGTTTAGCCAGCTCTTCCTCCCTCCAAGAAACAGTTTATACTTTGAAGTTTAACTAATACAAATACAGTTACAACTATCCAGCATGAGAGTAAAACTGTGAAATGACAAGTCTTACACAGCAATTAAAGCTACAACTATCCTACATTCCTGAAACAATGCTTTGGTTATATATACTGATTACTCAATTAGTTCAAACACCCTAAGCAGCTTTTGTTAATGCTTTTAAATTACACATTCCCTTCCTCCACAGCCTCACTCCTCTGTAGAATGGAATTCACTAAACACCATACCACAAATGCAAAAAGCCATTTTGACTGCCATGAGTCAGCCAGAATTGTACTGCTCAATAATATACAATCTCAGTAGTCTGACTTCAAAACCGAACATCTTGCCCAAATGCAATTTTAGAGTGCCTTACTTTTAACAACAAAGGTTTGGGATCCAAAAACACCCTCACAGGTGTCAATTTTTTTACTAACACTGAACACGTATCTTAAAGCTCTGTTCTGGAACTAGTAATTTTTTCTTGATTTGGAAGAGAGTACTTAAAATCATCCTTAACACAGTTCCTCAAGACCCATAACTGCAACAAGAGATGGCTACTCAGAAAGTAAACAAACACTTCACTTGTGTGAAGTCACTGTCTGTACCCAGTGTTATTCTGAGAACATACCTGGCTCAGTCTCTGTTTTCGGTGTTAATTCTTCCTCTCTTGAAATGCTCATTTCTGTCATTTGCTGCGTTACAGGCAAAGCGGCAACAGGCACATTTCTGTTAAAGTACAGTGAAACATGTAACATATTAGTTTTACATTTATAATAAAAGCTTTACTTGTCCAGTCCGGACATTAATAAACTACTGGTTCAATTACTACTGATACATTTTCCTGACATGTGCTTCTACTATCTTCAAAACACATTTTTTTTAGTCTATTTTAGTTTCCATAAAGGAAAATGGGCAAGACTGTATTTCTGCAGATAATAAAAAAATTCTTTTAACTAGACGAGTACAACACCAAATATCTGAATAATTTTTCATTTACACAGACTCACAGAGCCCTGTCAGTTTTTTTTCCTATGCAGATACTCACTATGATAGGGCAGCACTGCTGCAAGCCTTCAACTTGCTGCACCCTCACAGTTCATTCAAACCTCACAGTAATACCTTAATTTTACCTTGTTTTTTCAGATGTGCTGCCAGCAGCACCTTCACAGTTGTTTAAGCTAGCGTCTGCTCTCTGTACAGATGCAGAGTCTGAGGTAGGACTGTTTGAACCACTGCTTGTTCCTATGTAACAAGAATTTGATGTGTTACAAACAAATTGTAGCAAACACATTAATCAAAGAGTCTCCTACACAGCTATGAACTGTCAGCATAAAATCTTCACTGCTACTGCATATTACTTTTTACTTAAAGACATGTCAAACTGTTAACAAACAAATTACACATTGCATAACAATATGCTAACAGAGGAAGCTAAGTGGGAAAGCAAGTTATGTGAATGTGAAGAATGTGAAGCAAACCAGAACACATTACACAGAAATGTATTTTAATCTTTACTGTGATTTAAAGCAGTAGTCCCTTGGATATTCATTGTTTTAGTATATAGCTTTCAGAAGTTCTGCTACAAAATTTTCTAGGATTCTTTGTAATCATCTAGGTTTATTTTTAAAGAATTAAAAAAAAAAAAAAGAAAAAACAGCAATGCCACACATCCTTACCCATTGGGCTGATTCTACCACTATTCTGCTGTCTCTGAAGATGTTCTTTGTAGCAAACAGAACACATCCCATTTGTCCTAGGATTTCCATAAAATCCACATCCTGTAGTACACAGCATAGGCCCTGGGGTCTGGTTTGTCTCCTGAGTCATCTCGATGCTGTAAGTAAAACCAGGAACTGCATTAGGAGCTGGCATGTCACCAAAATCAATTCTAGGGTTATAGAATTAAAAATATGTCTGCTCACCCTGTCCCCCTCAAGTGATATCAGCATTCTTAAAGAGGGTTATATGAATGTTAATACACCATTTAAGAATGCAATTGTATTGCCAAGTAGCATCAGCATGAACTTTGAAGAGAAAAAAAAGTGTCATCATACTAACACTAAGAAATAATACACCTGCTGGGCACTGAGCTGCATGTGCAGGTTAATTTAATCTGACAGGCAAAAAAGCCCCTCAGTTACTACTAACCTCTGAGCACTAACAGAGATATGCAGAATACGCAAGACCAAGACTATACGAACAAAACAGTTCTAGCAAACAACACAGCTTATTTTCCCTTGACTCCCTGCTTTCTCATATAATTTTGAGTCTAATTCCACTATTAGCAGTTCTTACTCTCACAATACTCTTCCAAGGGAAATAAAATTAACAACTTCAAACTGTTCAATATGCTTTATTACATAGATTACACATTTACAAAAAAAAAAAAAACCAAAACCCAACAAAACCCAAACTTCTCTTAATGAAGTAACAGCAAGACTTCTGAGCCTATCAGAGGCAGTCAGTGCTAACTCTGTGTAGAAGTTTGACCCTGGGCAAAACCAAAACAAAGCCAACACCGAGCAGAGCTTCCCAGGACCAGCACAGGCCTCCCCCGCCAAAGGGGAGGAAAACGGCCAAAAAACCGAAGGGAAGGAGAGAAAACTTAAAAGCTTCAGACCATGAGGGGAACAGATATATATTTATTTATTTACAGAGGAGAAAAAGGGAACTTAGTACTATATGCACACAACAGGAACACCAGGCAAATACAGGGAAAGAGAGGTAACTCAAATGGTACTATATAGGTACTATACACACAAGGAAGACAGATAAGGCACTGCATTACCCAAATACAGAAGCGTCGAGCCCCGAGCTGCGATCCTTCTCCCACACCACCTGCCTGACGAGAGACTGACCCACCCACAGGAGAAGAGACTGCACTGAAGACACTGACCGAAGGATGAGTGTCCGAAGACAGTATGTCCCAGCTCTTCCTCCCTCACTCTTATATCCCATGTGATGTGAGATAGTAGGGAATACCTCTGATTTGTCAATGTATGTCACCTGACTCGTTTCCCAGGAAGGTCTAAAAAACAACAAACCTAGATAAAGCCTAAAATTTAAAACTACCACACACTGTCATGAACAAAAATTTTTCACCTTTATTATCTGTTAACCTCTGCAAAGTTAGTAGAAAACTGCAGAGCAACCAAATCCTTGATTCCCAAGGTCGACAAAACTGGAAAACAATAATCACACAATCTGCTACAAATTGAGAACATGTAAGAATACTGCACTAAAATATAAATTTAGTAGAAGCCGTGCATATGGCACCTGAGGACATTTTAGTTAAATTAGATTTCTGTTTTCCTACTCAGGAACAGTCACATATTTGACCAAGGACACTTGCTAGAAGTCAAAAACGCTGAAAGTGAATTTGTTACAGTGTATAGAAAAATACTCTTTTAAATTAAGAGATCTGCAAATAGTAAATCTATGTTTCACTAATACAAAACCTGCAACTGACAGCTGTCTTTGTCTAGGTATACTAAACTTCTAGGATCAAAGTAAACCAAAGTCAGGAGGAAGCAAACAAGCAAAATTTATTCTGCTTGCCTGCTGGTGGTCACAGTACTTAATCTTCCAGGTATAAATAGCTGTACTATTTATGACTTATAATACCATCCAAGTATAAATAGTGTCCTTTCAGACTACAAAACGGCTTCACACTTACTGATACAGTTTTACAGCCATACACACCAGGCAAGGGAGCCAGAAAAAAAACATGACCCACCTAGAGAAATCTAAAGAAAAAATCTTGTCCCCTATATTATAAGACCTATGTTTATACAATATAAATAATGGCTGTACTCCAGCCCTTTTGTTACTAAGGAGGTAATATCAAAGTGCTATCAAACACACTGCCAACACCAACCTCAACCTGCTTCACTTCCAAGTCAGTGTGCACAACAAATTCCACCACTTACTAAATCGTGCTTTAGGTGCTAATGCTATTATCCAACTACAAACCAGACACTCTGCAGCTCCTTTAGTCTGCACACTCTTCCACTACTTGAAATGCATGCTTCTAACGGAAAGGTCAGGTCGCTGCTACCCAACGCTGAACAAGACGCGAGTTTCCAGGCTCCGGAAGGCGCCCTCCGTGTCACGCGGGTTCACTCGACAGGTGCCCAGCGCCGGCAGGAGCACAGCCGCCGCGCTCACCCCGGCCGACCCCGACACCGCGGGCGCCCGGCGGCAGACGGGCCTGCGCTGCCCGCTCGGCGGTCACACGGGCGAGCGGCAGCCTGCGCTTCCGCCTGCCCGGCAGCGGATCACGGGCCCGGGGCGCCCGGCCGTCCCCAGCGCCCGCTGAAGTCAGCCCCTATTTATATCTCCCGCAGGCCGCCGGCTCTGGCGGGAGGAGGCGCCAGCGAAATCCGACCGCCCTTCCCTTCCAGGGCAGAGCGGGTGCCTACAGGCCGATCACAAAATGCGGTACCACCAGACCTCCGCCTCCCGCTGCCCCTTTCGCCGCCAGCACAGCGGCCGCGGCTGGGCGTGACCGGGCCCGGGAGCGGCCACCGCTCCACAAAAGCGACCCGGGGCGGGGGTGGCCATAGCCAAGAAGAGGAAAGAAGATAATTGAGAAAGGTCTCCTTTCACCAGCAGCAGGTCTTCACCTCGGGCATGCTCCGGCTCAGGCCCGTGGCCTCCTGACCCTGACAGCATGCGGAGCGCTTTTATCCCGCCGGCAGGGCAGGCCGCGTACCCCTCCGCCACTGTCGGCCCCGCTCGGCGGAGGCCGCGGGTAAATCCCGTTACAGCCGCGGCCTTGAGGCCACGGCCAAGCCGGCTCCGGCTCCGGCCCCGACACCACAGCGCGACGCAACGACAGAAATGAGGGCCCAACGAGCGCCGAAGGCGGCCACAAACCCGGCCACTGCGTCAGCGATGGGCCCGCTGACCTAAATACCGACTTGCCTCAACGTCCTCCTCCCGAAGAGGCACCACAATTAAACAGGAGGAACACATAAACGAAACAAAAGGAGGGCGCACAATGGTTGCGCGAGGCGCTCGCCTGTCAGGGCCGCGCTCGGGTGAGGCAGAGCGCAGGGTCGGTGCGGGTGAAGCTCCGGCACCGGGCGCTCCCCAAGCGGGTGCAGCCCGGTGGCTGAGTCAGACAAAGGGGGGGCCCTGTCAAGAGCCCGCAGCGCCGCAGGCCCTAGCTGCGCCCCCCCCGCCCCGACCCCGGGACACCAAAGGGCCGGGAGCTGCCGCGCTCANCCCAGCAGTGGCGGCGGGCAGGGGTGCTCGCCCGGGCCGCTTCTCGCACCCCCCTGAGTCATGGTGTCCCCGCCGCCGCCAGGCCACAGCCGCCGCCAGACACGGGAACCTCGCTGTCTCGCCACCTGCGCAGCCCCGCATCGGGGCCGGGCGGGACGAGGCCGGCCGGGCACACCCTGCCGCCGTGCAGGCCGCGG
>VWZG01011998.1:0-34993 GCA_013396735.1 Grallaria varia
AAGGGGGCGCCCGTGGAGAAGAGTTAATAGAATTATCTTAAAATAATCCACTGCTCTCAATCTGAGTTTGCAACTGTACCACATGACAAATTACTAAACTATGAGAGATTCAACACCAACGGGACTATAACACCCCATGACTAAAACGTTATAGTAATTAAGTTTACTTTCATACAACACTACAAGGCAGTTTCCTGTGTTGAGTCCTGTTTGTGGATAAATAGATAACTCCAGATTCCAGAAGCTAATTATGCATGTTGCAACTCTAGTACTGAAATCTGCAACATCACATTGCTTTCTAAAAGGCATAAAGCTAGAAGAATATTATTTGGAGTAATATTTCCTAATTTCTCTGACAATTACAAATAAAAGAAAAATGTTAGAATTCAACTAATCTGAATGACAGCCAGAGAAGCTGTTGAATGAACACCTAATTCTTAGCTGGATAATGATCTTTTTTCTGGACCCACTCATTTGCTTAAACCAGGTTACTTCAAACAGTAGACCTCCTAAACTACTGCACTCTCTACATTTTTCAAACGCTAGAATAAAAACATACATCAGAAACACAAGGAAATGCTGGCTCATGAACTGGCTAACCCTCAGATTTTTATTTGCATTTTAAAGAATAGATAATGGAGAGTAGCAATAACAAATTCAGCATAGAATCTTGTTGTAAAAATGTTTCATTTTTCTCTGCTTTCTGAGAAAACTTCCAGAATAAAATGATCTCTCTCAATGCGTCACATTAACATCTGAACAGGCAGTGTTGGACAGTAATTCATTCAAATAAATATTTTAAAATTCAACACTAAAAATGCAGTAAATACAACACTGAATGCTACATCTTCACAATGCCATCTTCAAACACAAAGAATTCATAAAGCCCCAAAAATATTTGCCTCAAATGGCATGAAATATCAAAATCATAAGCACATTGGGGGAAGCGTGCAGCATGTTTATGAAAGTTTCATTGTTCATGTTGACTTCAGTAAAGACTAATGTCTGCTTGTGTACTCTGCTACAAGTTCACACAGGTGACAAGAGGGACTTTTTTCATTCTACATTCTTTCTTTTGGTGACATCTTTTTTAGAACAAATTCTTTTACTACTAGAAGACATGCATATCATGACTTATCCTTGCCAGCAGACCACAACCCCAAATGTGGAATCTAGAACACTGTACAAGCTTCCACCTAACCATTTCAGTGGCTGGTGTAAAAGTCAACAGCTTCAGAGATTTGTTCTATCTTCTATGTATCAGTACACGTGACACTGCAAGTGTACTATCTTTTGCTCATAAGAATTAATGAAATCTAACTTTATTGCCAATGCAAACAATAAGAGGCCATAACACTGAAATAAACAAGCTCTGCATTTCTCATTTAATTTGGGAAATATGATACACAAATTAAATCATTTACATTTGGAGAGGGACTCTAAAGGATGTGCTCTCACATTGTGTTACATACACAGAAGCAGTAACTTCAGCCAAAGAAATCAGAGATTCCTGAAGTATTTCTAGTCTGTTTTAAAGTTCATATAGTCTAATAGTTGCAGAAAAAAAAGGTACTTCCACCCCTGGCTCCACAGCTTTTGTGAAAAAAGAGTAATAGAGGACTGACACGATATTTATAATACAGTAGCACAGAAGCACTGGATGTTTGCCCTTCTGACATGTCTCAGACTGTCTTTTGATTATTCTTTTAGATCTTTTTCATGACTACTAAAAACACTAACCTTTTTTATTTTATTTTGCATAAAGAAGGGCTCAGCATTTTTAAAAGATGCTTCCCCTTAGCAATGTTTCTCAGAAGAAAGTAGAACACGACTTCTACGAGAAGTGACACAAGCTAGGAAAGTAGTAAGTTAATATTTTACAACTTATTTAACCAAAAAACCAGCCTATTTACTTGGTGGAACTTGATTTCTGAATTTAATTTTGTCTTCTCTACCACAAATATAAGGTTTGCAGCTCTTATTCATACAAAATAATTGCATGCATTACAGCATGTTTTTTAAGCCCCCAAAAATATCACAAGAAATACTGCACATGGAGCCTTCTACTTGTGTTTAGATTTATCAGCTTCCTTATATTTGCATTCTGCCCAACATTTTAACAGCTCTTTAATAGCTACCTGCTTCTCTACCGATCTACAAATGTCACTGACAGATTCAGTGCTACAGGTGTACATTTTCTAAATAATCCCTCTATCAGTTCACTAACTTAACAAATAAGGCTGCATGCTACAACACAGGATAAATAAATATTTCATCAAATTGGAATACTTATCTGATATCTTCCCTCAGATGTTACTGAATTATTTGGAAATTATAATTTAGAGGATCTCTGTCATAAGATCATAGTATAAATTACTGAAACATCATGAATACGATGCTTTGCAAATGGCTTAAAGGAAAGCATTTAAAATTAAATTTACCTGAGAAAGCATTACTATAATATCTTGAGAGTGTTTGCATAATGTCTTTGGAATGCTGAGTCCACGGAGCAATCTTTCTATACGTTTTTACCCTGTGGACAAGCTGAGAACCTCCGTACTGTAGAGAAAGTGTGTCTCCATGATCTTCATACAATTCTTCAAATAATCTGAAGGAAAAGCAAAATGTGTCATCTATCAAACTTCTGAATAAATTTTTTAAGAGAAAATACAATAAAATCTTGTAATAACAAAGTCTTTCTGCAAATGCGACACATTTTCTTCTCCTTTATTCAGATAAATACATGGAAATTTTATTCAGATGCAGTAATTACTAAGAAGGTTTAGACATTGAGATTTTCATTAATTTTTAATATAACAGAATGCATTTTTACTACAGCATATGAAGTTCTGCAGATACAGGGAGAAGATTATTATGTCCCACTAGTCCAGGGGGAGAAAACAAACAATATACCTTCACAAACCGAAGTATTTTAAATACACTAAATGGGACAGAACACATCAATACCTCAAGGATACATTTTCCGTTGAGTCCACAGGGAATGAAGTTAGCCTAACCTTCCAAAAATCTCCCTAGATACAATAATGATGGCTCAGAGGTAAAAACCAAATAAACATGACTTGTAAGAAAGGCGTATGGCAGTCAGATAATATATGTTAAAGCTGGGAAATCATAATGTAAGAAGAAGGCAGAAAGAGCTGGCTAAGAATTTATGAACAAGGAAAGCTGGCTAAAAAAGCAAAACCATCCTCTCGCATCAGGAAGTGGACAGTATCCAAACTGAGAGCAGTCCATACAGCAACAATTAAAGAAGCTTCCCATCAATACAAGACAACAGTCGCAGAAAAGAAGACTGTCCTAAGGAGACGACACACAGTCTAAAAACAACAGGCTGAGAAGTGCTTCTCAGAAATGGAGACTATGGCCTTGCTTGAGCCAGATAATGACAAGGATGACATTTTGGTAGAAGAGACCGAAGGTTTAAGAGAAAAAAAAAACCCAAAACAGAACAAAAAAAACCCCAACCCCCACGAAACCCAAACAAATAAACAAAAGAAAAAGAAAAAGAAAACTAACCCCAGCAACCAAACCTGGGCAAATGTATTTCACATCAGTACAGGAAGATATAGTAACTCAGGCATCTGCATGTAATACCTGTACAAGAAAGAAGTCCTTAAGAAGTAAAAAGGAAGACAGAAACAAACTACAACAAAATAAATAAAATAAAATAAAATAAAATAAATTAAAATAAAATAAGCATTACCTTAAAAAAGTTTCCAACAAAGGGACAGTATTGCACAAGTAACCTAGCAACCACCTGACTGAAGTTCTCCTCAAAAGGTTGTGGGTGAAGAACACTTATCTAAGCAGCAAATCAATTTCTGTAGAAACCAAATAGCTGTCCAGCAATCTTCTGCCCAAGGTCAGGTACAGTAAGATCAATTAGGAGGAAACATCTGCTAAGTAACTAAAAAAATAGAAAAAACCCAGAAAACAGCCCAAAACCCACTTGCCTCAACACAAATTGTTCAGCATTCATAATACCATGTACAAGAATCTTGTTTGTTTCTTTGGGTCTGGTGGGTTGGTTTGTTCTTGTTTGACCAGTAATGCAGGTTAATTAAAACCAAAAAACCTGGCTGAAGGCAAGAAGTGGCAGTTTAAAGGATACCTCTCAAAAAATTTCCCAGTCAGGCATGGGGGATTGACGAACAGAGTTCCTATGACCTTGCTATAAAGGTTCATAGAAAACAAACAACTTTAAATTCATTAAGGACATTGATCCACTTGATTTGGAAAAGACTTGCAGAATTAAATTACCCTTCCACAGCCTCAACACATTAAGCCTGCAGTCACACAAAGACTAGTCGTCTGCAGAGAGAAAAGTTAACTACACATGATAAAATAAGTTGCTAAGGTACAGCTTGTTGTCTTACGTAGGAAATTACACTGAAGGAATCACTAAGAAACAGAGCTTACAGAAATGGTCCTGTGCAACAAAGTCATTATGAAAATTAGTCTTGCTAGACACATGGTTTCTTTATCCATCAGGATCGCCAACCAAAACAAATTGCTAACTTCAGATATCTAGTTCAAT
This sequence comes from Grallaria varia, assembly GCA_013396735.1. Classification (NCBI taxonomy): domain Eukaryota; kingdom Metazoa; phylum Chordata; class Aves; order Passeriformes; family Formicariidae; genus Grallaria; species Grallaria varia. The sequence goes on from VWZG01011998.1 coordinate 4,559, forward strand.
AGAAACTCCAGACTGCAGCCAGTCAATGAGACCATATGAGAAATATAAGAATTATAGGAAGAACACCTGAAGAATGTGATGAAAACAAAATTAGTTTTTCAGACATGTTAGCTAAATTAAGGAAGACAGACTGCTAAAGATTACCCTCTTTGGCCAGTTAGAGCAGTCTAAATGAAGAGGCAGAATACACAGGAAGCAGATGCTCGATATGAAACAATGCAAGAAACAAGAAAGCAGGAGGTCGAAAAGCAAAAGGCTGCACAACAGGGAGACTATAACACAAGCTTGTATTCAGTATTTGCTACACTGTGGAGCAGGGTTTTTTAATTATTCTGAATGCGGCAATTCAGAAACAAGTCTTAAGAGAGGACGAAATTTGTTTCAGACAAGTACACATCTAGTGCAATGGATAAGAAAAAGTAAGTCAGATGTGGCCATATAAAAGTAACCTTTTATGTCAGACTAATAACTATATTTCAGAGAGATAATGAGAAATTAGGTAACAGGAAAATCAGAGATAAAGCAACTACTACAATCTTAAGAAATGGTGGTAAGAAGTGGAAATTTGTGTGGTTGAGGCATAGACAGGAAACAGGAAGGAGAGAAAACAGACAGAAAACATGAAACTATTGCATCAAGAAGCAACAGAAGAAATCTGGGCTCCCAAAATAGGGGTGGGAAATGGAAAGGTAGTAATGCCTAAGGAAAGATGGTAAAATGCAGCCTGAAGTGCCCAAGTAAACAGTAGCTGCAGAGCATACCACAGTGTGTGGATGTAAGAGACCTGTTCACCTCCTAATCCCCACTACTTAGAACCCAAGAGTCCTGCTTGCTGAGGCCCCAGGAGGCTGCAGAGCAACTGGTATTGGCAGCAGAAATTGTTTATTCCCGTAGGCAAACATGCAGCTCCAAGCAGCTGGGACATGGTGGATGAGAGGCATTGCTAGCATAGCCAGCAGGTGCTCCCCGTGACCATCAGGTAGAGGCCAGGAGCCACCACTTGCACAGTGAACCAACACAGTGCAGGGGAGGTTGTTTCTGTGGCACATCCCAGCTCCTGGCACCAGGCAAATGCTGCAAACTAATGAAAAAAATAATGGAAAAAAAGAAGAGGAGGTGAAGGTATGCCTCAAGTAAAGGGGATGAAAGCCCAGCTATTTGTCTTCTTTGAATGAGTTATGTCCCCATGCTCTAAAATTATCAAACCACTAGTCGAAATCAACAATGAAGCTCTAAGTTTCACAGTCATGACAACAACTTTAAGGAATAAAAACACAGCACCTCAAGGACTCTTAACTTGTACGTATGCTACAGAAATTAATATAAGTAGCTCAGTTCACCCTGACCCCCAAAGCATTTCACTAAAAATGCTAGATATTCTTAAATGGTTTGAGGATGCTTAAATAAATACTATTGATCTGAAAGAACAATTTTACTGGAAAATTATTAATTTTAATTTTTAATTTTAGTAACTCACAACATTTTTCCAAAGAAAAAGTAGGAGATAACAAGGTAAGAAGTACTTCTACACAAATACCAGTTTGGCATTCTCCATAAAAGTGTGTATTTATTTTCACTTTTAGTCAGCATTTTGCCTCAAGTAATTGAGGCAAGTGTAAAAGCCTGGGATGGGGGCTTTGTTGCATTTATTTCAAAGGAAAACTCTTACCTTTAAGTTTAGGCATGTAAAAAGAATAAAGTCGAGCAGTTATTTTGTAAGAAGACCGATTAACATACTTTTCCAGAAGAGTGAACTTTCAGCATGATTGGATTTTCTCAAGATTTCAATTATGGAAGATTTTTTAAACTTGGATGAAAAACAGTATTAATTCATTCCAGTAGAAATAACTGCACTTTTCTTCTACATAGATACAATTATCTTAAATCTCTTGACTCGAAATTAAAAATTAAAATCATGACGCACTTTATTAACATATCTTACCTTACAGCATCTGTATCAAATTGTAAATTTGGTTTATCAATCAATCCCAAGGAATAGAGTTGGTATGCCAAAGCACATTTCCCCACCATAAATTGGGCTGTGTTAGTGCGATCCAAACAGTCCACACAATTGGTTCGCAGAACTCCAGTCTGGTAAAGCAATCCAAACAAAAGATTCATCTCAATGAACAAATTACTTCACTCATGATTATTATTTTTTTACTACGATCCAAATCTTAGCAAATATCAAATTATGTTTTCACAAAAATTTGAGGAAAGACACTTATAAAAAACCCCATGAATCTCTAGAGAGCTGCATCAGATTACTGTAATGCCTACTTTCAAAATATTCTTGCTTTTATCAACACACAAACTGCATGTGTCCTTCAACTCAGAAACAGCCCTGAAGAAGCAGTTTTTGGGTGTGAGTCACAAGATGTGTATTCAGAGCTGAACTGTGATTCACATGCTTACATTTATGCCACTGGTGACTATCTCAAATCATTAAATTTAAAATAATCATTCTCCTAATACAGATAAACCTGTAAGACTAACATTAAAAAAAATCTAACTAGGGTTGATTTCTTTTAAACAGATCAAGTTCTCTCTGCTCTGCTGTTTATCTGCCCTTAACAAACATACAAGAGTGTTCAGCTAGTAAAGGAACGGTCACACACTGTCAAACTTACATGAACTATAAAGTTATGAATGGCAAGTCAAAAGCAACTAATGCTGCTTAAGAATATGCCCTGTGTTCAGAGTATATAATCATAACATTTAGGTATAAATTTAGGACTGTATGTTTTACAGTTTAGTCAGTACTTTTCTGACCTTACAGAAAGATATGTTTTGAGTTTTATTTTCTTTTAGTGATAGAAACTCTAACAACATACAGAATGTTCAGCACTGGTGCAAATGCTTTTAGTAACCCATGTTCATGTGTATGAACATGTTACCAGGGTTAAGTATGCTTATTTGTCACTTCTGTATAACATTACATGATGTAGTTTGCTAAAATGCTGCAGTTTTAACTTTCACTGCACTGGTAACATTACAGACTAAATAGCAATGGAAAGTCATTTAAAATACAAGCATTTCTCAGACTACCTCCAGCAAAAATACAATTCCAACACCATAAGGTTTTGGGGTACCATGCAAGAAGTTAAGTCCCTAATTTCCAATTAGACTTCTAGGATGGACAGCAGTAATATTGTGTACTATAAATAATAATTTAAGAACAGTCTGTGAGTCACCAATCAGGTGTTTAAGTGAAATGGTTCACTGGTTCTTTGGGAGTGCTGATCTACATCACTATAACTATGAATTCAAAAAGGGTATTCTAGTACCTGCATGCGACCAGTGGAAACAACACAACCTCCCAGTTCATTCCACCTGAAAGAGAAACAAAATGGAATGATTTTCAGATAACTTTAAAAATAACAGATATCATATATTGATCTACTCAGTGAAAAATTATGACAATTAAAAACCTGAAATAAAGTAAAATTGATATCCCTGAATAACAGAAAGCAGAGCGAGCTTTACGCAGCAGTATGATGTAATATTCAAACTATACTGGAAAACAAAATAAAAAATCTAATCTCACAGTAGAAATATTCCAAAGCCATACAAAATACTTCCTTTGCTCCCCATAAAACAGAGTATGAGCAATACAAGTGTTGCTAGATTAGGTCTTGAGTGCACAAAAATTTAAGTAGGTACAACGCCAATGACTGGAAGGTAGAGATACAACATACACTGTAGGACAAGGTGGTTGATTTAAATCTCCCCCTCATACTGATCCCAAGCATATGCGCTGGATACATGGATACAGACAGACATACTGTCCAGGTCTTGCCATTTTGTACAGGTCTTAACTGCATCCCAGAGCCAGAGAACATGAAGTAGAAATCAAAGGTTTTTCGAGGTAGAGGAGCAGTTATGCTTGGTAACTCCTGAACTAGTGAATATTTCCAAGTTAGTAGGGTTATTTAGCCTGCATGGAGAGACAAGCTGTAAGAGAGTTTGAGCTCAGACTGTTTTTAAATGAGGAGAGGTTAAAACAGCAAGGATGCTCATGTAAAATTTGAAAACTCATTTAAGTAATGATGGATTAGATCCACAACATGAAAACCTGAATCAAAAACTTACTGAACTTCTAATGTGGAATTTATTTTACTTCTGGATTTTCAGGGACTGGGGAGACTTCATCTACAGCAGTCTAAGCCAATACAGTTTTCATTTTTTTTAAAAAGTTCTAAATTTTGTATTTACTAATACCAATAAATCCACTGGTAAATGCCAGTGCATTCAGATGACAATTATCTTATTAGTAGGCATCAAAAGTAGTCACTTCTTAACTTCCAAATTAATAAGTCTCATATTAAGAAATAATCTAATAGACAGAAATTCTAAACAGCTTTCCAAGTAATAATGTTCATAAAGCATCAATTAAATGATAGGTACTTTTCATCTGGACGCAAGATACTGCAGTAGGAATCAGGTCGATTTACAAAAAATCCAGTCTTCTTTACTACACTTTCTGCAATCACATTCAGTCTGTCAAGGACATTGCAAAGTTTGCTGAGGACAGAGAGAAAAAAAAAAAAAGACAGTCAAGATACATTAACACTAAAAAAAAAAAAATTTCACCATTTGAAAAGTTTGTCCATAACAAAAATGATTTAAAGACAGACCCACATCACAACTTACTCATCCAACAGTAATTATACCTATAATTTTCTTAGATTTTACAGCCTTAAGAAACAGAAACTGACCATATCTGAGCAATTTTGTATCTTTTGGATAAAACATTTTACATAAACAAGAAGTGGAAGACTTGAAAAATCTAAAACTCCTTGACTTTTGCAACACACTGATTTTTCTGTACCAAACTTTCTGTGATTCACAAAACATGAATGAGACAGAAACGGATATATGATTATGCTAAATCACATTCCCTTGTTTTGTTTGCAAGGTGCTGTTTTGTACAGTAATATTGGCTTCCATGTGTGGCCTTTATGATGTCCTGCACCTCCTGCTCAGATCCAGGTCACCATTTGTTCATTATGGGGGACTTCAACTTTGGTGTACTCATAATTTCATTTTCAAAGTTTTTATTACAGTGTTTATAATTCAAGTAACAAAACCAATTATTTCTTTTTTAAAGATTGCTAATACTGAGACGGAAGAAATATTTTGGAACATTTTCACCAATAAACATTTCAAAATTATGTCTTAAAACAAACACATCCTCAGTATTCCTGAAACTGTCAATCTTTCACATAATTTTGTTTGCAAATAGTCTTATTCAAAGCCCTCAGGTATTTTTTATATCTGTACTAGAATGGATATGTATATAAATATACCTCAAGCTTAAAGCCATAAGGGGAATTCTTTGATCACCTAATATAATTCCTCATACAGGACAGATCATTAGGTTTCATCAGCATCATTTGATATGAAACTCATGAATTTGCATCTAGCATTTCTTCTGAAATGAAATCTAGCCTTATTTTGAGATTTGCTATTTAATCATAACACAAACAAAGGCATATACACCTAACGTTACACAATGTCATTTCAGAATAAACTCTGAAGTAACAGTTTTATACCTACATGACCAACCACATCAACCAACTTATAACTGCAAACAGCAAATTGTTTCCGAGAGCTTTTTCTTTTCCTCAAAATTTTAATTGACATATGTCAATTATATTCCTGCCCTTTGAACCAAACCAGTTTTTCCACAGTTACAGATAGTCTATCTATAACTGATACAGCAACAGATACCTGAAAGATGATCTAACAATTCTTATCATTCTTCATGAATTTCTGGCAATACAAGATACAGTAGACATATGCATATCAGAGAGCTTTACAACATAAGTTGCGTGCAACTCAAGAATAGCAAACTATACCTTTCGATTTAAAATTTTTCTCCCTTGTAAATATTTCTGCTTTTCAGAAAACATAAATCCTTTTCACATGATCTCAGTATTGTCAAAAATTATAGAATAAAAAGTTACAGTATATATTTGCCTTTCTAAGAGACGTGCTTCTAATAACCTAAATGTTTTGCAATAATGAAATTAATGTCTTCATTTACTTTTGGAAGAGGAAATAGAAAAGGCTGATTGATATGAATGCCTCTGTTTTACAAACTTTTGCAACCCAATAAATTCAATGACTGAAATGGAACACCGCACTGAACACAGTATTTTGACAAATTCAAAATGAAAAGTATTTTCTATTATGACTTTTCTCTAAAATTCTCCTGTGCAGAGAATTTCAAAGTTTTCAGGCCCTGTTCCATATTGCTAAGAAACCACAGAAAAACTTAAAAATCCTTAAAAAGCTGAGGTTTTATTCTGTCCACAGATCTTACTAAAATTCTCCCAGCATTCCTAAGGTACACTGAACTGAACAGCAACACACTCAGTAGCATACAGTTGTTGGTATTGTGGCTACAAGCATGCGACAGTTGATTTATGGGGGTTCACGTCCCAATAACGGGAGGCGGTACTCCTTTACACAGTAGGGATTTTCCCCTCCATTGTTCCCCTTCACGTGGTCCCCGAGCCCCACAGAGAGACACGCAGAGACCACCAGAGAGAGAGTTTATTACATGGGCAGAGGTATTTATAACTTCTCAATGGATCCTACTGGGTCCAATGATAAACTAGAAATAACCAATAGGAAAGGGTTAACTAAGGGCCAATAGAAAACTTAAACAGACTTCTATCAAGGAAACATTCTTTCGGTCTCAGCAGGAGATAAGGGCTTTCTCAAGGGATTTTGGGAAGAAGAAAGCAGTGACTCAGGGAAAAAACACAGAAACTCCATTTTAAACAATAGTAACAGTGTCAGTTTTCAAGGTATTTAGGTTAACTCTTCTTCCTTCTTCACCAGCCCATTTCTCACAAGACTTTTTCCATTTCTGATATTGTTTGTTCACTGCCACACAAGCACTAGTTCAAAAAAGGATCTTTTCTACCTTTTTGTGTATTTGGCCATATCCCAGGGTATATATATAATTGCATGCTCTGGAGGTAAAAATTGGTTGAGATATGTCACGGCAGCAACAAGTTCTTCACTAAGAATCCTTTCATGCTTTCTTTTTTCACGTTCCTTTAGCAAAAAGAAAAGAAAGTTAACATCACAAATGTATGCAACCCATACACATATACATGTATGTATATATAATGGAATTAAAAGTGGAAGCTGTAACAATGACACGCAGCTCTTCATAACTAGTACAATTAAATTAACAACAGAAGAGGCAGAAACATTGGAACATTCTAGTTTTTAACAATTAATCTGTAGTAGAAGTAAAAGTCACCTGTTTCGACTGTGCATAATCATTGGCTGAAAAATAGAACACAGTAAGAGCAAAGAAGAGCACAGAAATAAAAGTGGTGATATAGATGAAATGGACAAAGACAAAAGAGAAGGAAAAAGACAGGCAGAAAGGGAATTCAATTCAATCCTGGAGTGTAAGAGGACCAAGGCAAGTTCCTCTCCATTACTCACAGGAAACGGGGAACAAAGCTCCCATCTTCCAGTCTTGCAACAACTTTTAAAAATTAGAATTTTTGTTGCCACTGTCTGAATACACCATATGTTTTCATATAGAATGGTTTGGGTTGGAAGGGATCTTGAAGATGGTCAAGTTCCAATTCCCTGCCATAGGCAGGGATGCCACTCACTGGATCAGTTGCTCAGAGCATTAGCCAACCTGGCATTGAACCAGTCACTATATATTTATATGGTTTGCCTTTGCTTCATCCAAACTAAGACCCATACTGAAACTATACTATAGAAACTGCCCTTCTATGTTAACAACAGTCTTAAACAAACAAACCCAAAGGAAGCCTAATACATTCATTACTGATTACCAAGCTTCTAGGATAGACAGATATAAGAGGACATAGATTTATTTTTCACCAGCATTTAAGAAATCAAGCAATAAACGTACCAGAGAGAGAAGTACTCAGCATTTATATAAAAGCAACAGATACATCCAAAAAAAATTATTTCGGGGGCTTACCCCCTCCTTGCCTTTTTTTTTTTTTTTTTGAATTTTTTGGAAGTATATAAAGTAATAAAGGAACACGAATTTTTAGCATCTTAATACTGAGTATATACAGAGAAGGAAAGAAAGAGATGTATAGTCATCCACTGTAACAAAAGCCCTGTGAATATAAGCATATAATGATTCATGAGTCAAGGTCATGTTAGCCCAGACTCACAAGATCCCAATGACTTTTAAAAGCTATGACTGCAAAAGAAAAAAATTTTCGTGTCAACAAATGCTATCCTAAGTTGATCCCACAGACTTGTGGACAGCCTTAAAAGCACTCCTACACAGTATTTTACCTATATTTTTATTCTAAGAAGAGATCCTACAAACACAGAAAGTATGCTTTTTTCAACTGAATACAGTTGTATAGTATGATAAATGAAATTAATTTTTTAAGACTAAAAGAAATAAGATATTATTCAAGCAAAACAAATCAATATATTAAATTCAAATGTGGGAACACATACCAACACAGAAAGCGGCTGGATCAAAACAGAAAAAAACAGCCCAAAACAAAAATAACTTCAACACAAATACAAGATGTAATGACTAAAATGACAGTGTCACCCAGAATCCAGGCTTTGCACCACAGCCTCTCACACAGCAGTGAATTGAATTACTGCAGCAAATGTGAAGCTCCTCCCATGAAGCTGCTGCTGATGGCACTGCCTGTTAGCAAGCAGCAGATGCTTCAGTTTTCTCTCCCACTCACACTTTCATGACTCTACCAGAGCAGAGTCATGGAAGCAAACAACAGAAGATAAGTCTTTACCATAATATTACAAATAACTCAGCAACCTCTGTCAAGGAACTTACAAATGGCACTTTGCATGGAACCATTCTATTTTAGTATTTTTAGTGGTAAATTAAATGTAGTAGTAAATTCATTGGGACTTACATCTCAAGGGTAATAGCAAAAACCTCAAAACAACAGTGAAAGGTTACTGTAAGAAGTCTGTAAACGTGGGACTTTTTTTTTTAAGGCTGTAGTGGAAGCAATTATGCAGTATATCATGTAGGATGAGATTTATGAAGAAAATGCTCCATTTATAAACTAGTATGAGTGAACACAACCAGAATTACACAGAAACTCTACAGAAATAAGTATAATCTTAAAAATTAGAAACCACATAGAAAATGCTGAAAATGTTGTACCTTTACAAGATTCAATATAATAATGGGAGAGCCAAATCTTTGAAGCATTTGATCAAAGTGAAGAGCAGCAACATGTGCGAAAGGATCTGCTTGGTCCACTGCAACAAATACATATACTCAGGATGAGAATAAACAAGTTATACAGTCACTTAAATAAACTTACCTTAAAAGTACTCTTCACAAAAGACATTTTAATTATCTAGTAGTAACAATACAATTACATACTTTCCCCTCTTTTCATGCAAAACCTGTTAAAAAAAAAAACCCTTTTCCAAATTGGAGGCAACTTCTTAAACTTTCATGAGATGCTTATGAATAATAATGGGGCTAGAATAATTGATCTTAGCCCAGGCATTTCCCACCATATTCAATAGGTTTAATATTTTTTCTATAATACCAAGATAAATGTAACTTTGTACACAAAATAAGCACAAAGAAAGCTCACATATTCACAGAGAAACTTTCTGTATTCTACTTCTGAATGTGAAGTCTAAGATGCAGATTTTTTTCTAAATTTTTTTACCTTAAGTTATGGCTTCCCAAAGCACAAGTGTATAGACAATTAGTTCATTTTTGCAAATTCAGTTTTCACTTATTCTCTCAGATACTCCTTTAGGACACAGCATTAACCATAAACTATCACAAAGAATAATTTGTACACACATGTTATGGGTGGCTTAGGCATCATAGTTGAAATATCTTGAGACCAGTACAGAGGGACAGAACCTCGAACCTGAACATAGGAAGAGTAACTCCCCGCAGAAAATGACATAACTGAAGCATCATAAAGTATTTGTTCAGTCTCCACTTCATTAGCAACATCTCCCTAAACCAAACAGAAATACACATATGATGTAGACAGAGCTGCCTGCATTACACAGAATTGATCATTACAAAAAGCATAATTAAACTGTAAGACACCTAATCAGAGCAGTGAAAACAACACTGAAGGTTAAAATCACATTTGTCCCTAAATGTGTATTATCACATTTTTATTTTTTCCCCTCTTCTTGGGAAATAGCATTATCTCTAAGTGTAAAAAACCAAAACAACAGCCAATTCAGAATTAGTACATGTATTATTTTAAGAACAACTTTATTATTTCAATTAAAAATGGAATCATACTTGTGATAACATTATCTAATAGCATAATTTATAGCCAAAACCCTAACAGTCCATTGCAGTTCTTCAGTCAGTCAAGCTCAAGCTTTCATATTGTGGGGGCAGGAGGAAACAACCCCTAAAATCATATTTGATTTACCTCACAGTTTGCTCCTCGTTTCAGAAAGCGTGTTCCAGCAAACTTACTTGATCTTCTGGCTATCAGAGTGACGTATATAGGGCGACCATATATTAACAGTTCTTGAAAGAGAAGTTAAGGTTTACATGCCACATGCAATTTTTTGTTCACCTACCCTATGCAAGCAAAACTAAAATCTAACAATGGCGTATGAAACTGAAAGATCTGATTTACTGAAATCACCTAACAGTGATCAGTATCACTTCCAAATTTATTCTGCAGCTGGGAGAGAACAGTGCCCTTTTCAATAATCAGTTGAAAAGGGAATCTACATTACAATACATTAAACACTTTCCATAACACACAGATGAGAAGAAGCATTTCTATTTTATGAAGTGACAGTGAAGGTTAAGTAGGTACAAGATACACCTAGCACTGTAAATGCTGCTTTTGCAAATAGTAGGATTAAAGCTTGGGAGCTTCTATTTTCAGATCAAGTATATTAGTCCCCCTCTAATTACTTGTGTAAAAAAATAGATAAATTCATAACTACTTAAATAACAGTAACTGGAAGCCAGAGGCAAACAGGCTACAGATGCAGTGGTGGATTTTTAACAGGCTTTTTATATTTTACTAAAAACAAACAGAATCAGATGCCTAGGGTGACTGCCTAGGATCACTGCTTCCTTAGCATAAAAGAGGCACAAGGAAGAGGAAAGAAGACATTTGCTCACACATTAAGCAGCTGCAGGCATAATGCTGGTGATCAGATACACAGCTATTACTTTGATTAAATAAGACCACAAATGAAATAGCAGCACTTAAAAACAGATCTAGCTTACTGTCTGGGGACTAAGACAATGACCAACTGGCTTACAATCTTAAAAACCAAAATTAAATTTTGCAGACACCACTAAACTTAACTTCATAATTGTATTTCCTTCCCCAAAAATTTCATTGACAGGCTTTTAACCTAACATGATACTGTTGATGAATAAATTAGAATGGCTCTGTAATACACTAAATTCCTATTACACAAGATGTTGAAATGACATTTCTTTGGACTGTGATATACATTTGGGCTTTTCCCCTCCTGCTACAATGTACACAGACCCATCTCACTATTTAAAATATATAGCCAAGAAAAAAGACTTTCTGACGTCAGTGCTCTTCACACAGCAGAGCTGTTGTTCTATCATTGTCTTCAACAGAAACAGAGTAAATACAAGTATTTCTGCAAATCTCAGTTACTAAAAAGGGTTTTAGAGAAGACTAGTAAGAGAAAATTTCTATGCCAGCAATTCAGTTCTGATTAGCTTTTCTCCCTTTCCTCAAACATCTGTGAAAAAATACAGCTGAACCTTAAAATTCTCCAAAGTTCTTTACTACCAAACCCCACACTTATAAACTGAGCCTCACCAAAAATGTGGTGTACTGTGTCAGGGCATTGTTATAAGAGCATAGCCATATTTTTTATTTAGCACAATATCTAGAAAAGTAATGAAAATAAAAGCCAAACAGCAATTCTAAAATTGAATGGTATTATGACAAAGAAATAATTCAATGTTCAAACTTTTTTTAAAAAATCATAAACCAACATTGATTACAACAGAGAAAGGATACTCGATTGCCCACAGAATCCGTGAATAATATACAGCAGCCAGTCACGATGAACGGTATTTCTTACTGCTTCCAGAAGCTTACCATTCCAGACATACTTTTCATAAGGCTTACTGCAAATCCCAAATACACCTAGGAAGTTGTTAGAATGAAAACACATTAGCAATTAAGAAACAAGCTTACCTGGACTGTTTTAAAATCCAGGTCACAGGATCTCTGTTTCAATTTTCTTTTGACTGCAACTCATATTCTAAGCATACACAGTTGATGAGGTCAAGGTTAAAGCAAAAATACAAGAGATTATGCCTTTGCAAGAATTCCTGCAGGATCTTGCAGGTAGGAGTCTTTACAAAGGAGGAACTATTGCCTGTTCCACTCCTTATGGTCCTTTCTGACATCCTAGTATTTGAAAACAGATTCCTGATATCTTAATATATATGACCATACTACTGTTATCGTTTTCTTGCGGGGTAGGGGTTTCATTCAACAGAACAAAATCCCATATTCAGAATTTCAGGGGAAACTTGTATGTGTGTGTGTGTGTGTGTGTGCGTGTGAAGGGAAAGGCAGAGAAAATAGTTTTTCTCTCTGGCTGCTCATCTTTGCACTCCAAACTGAAGTCTGTAGTTTTCAACTGCAATCAGTAACTTTTCTTAGACTTCCTGATAGGGGTTACTAATAATGATGATACTAACTTCACACAGTTTCTCTGTTGTCAGTATTCTCCAACATGAAACAAAAAAAGATTTATCAGTACTTAATCAGTTATCGCTTCCCACTCTCTTTGTAACTCAGCCCTATTGGGAGACTTACAAGTCAGTTGAGTAATCAATTGCTGAAAAATGTCAGCATGCTCAATCATCTCCCTGAGTTGCAATGCGACTCTAGAAATTGCATTGTTCAAATTAAAATGTGTGTAATTGGCACTTTATGAAATCTATGAAATCTTCTTTTAACTCACCACTGTTAGGAGACTACTGACCAACAACAGAAGGCCTGAATGTTTCTCAAAAGTAAACCTAAGCAGAACATATTTTAACTGTACTCACGATCAACAGCATCAGTTTAATGAGGTAAATTTTCTTACCACTTCCCCCCTGTGTTGAAAGTCCTTCATCTTCAAATATATCAAAACTCTCTTGTCGTGCCTGTGTTGTTTCAGTTTTTAATGTCTCAAGTGGCATTCTCAGCACAGTAAGATTATACTGAAGGGAGTGAGATAGATCATAGCTGTAACTGAGAGACAGTTAAGATTCATTAATAATTGTAGATGCACAGGAATTTTGCGAAAGCCCTTACTCTCCATCTGTACTTATACTTGAAAGAGTACTATTTTATTTCCATTTCAGTCTAAGACAGCACCAGTAATTAATGAATATCTGGAACTTACAGGAGGACCAGTAAAGATCTAAAAAATTATTTAAACATTGGACATTTAGATTTTTCACTAATGATAGCAAAGTATCTACCACATTCCCATAATAATGACCTGACATGCTTACCTATTAGGGGAAAAAAAGTCTGTAACATGCTCTGTTTGCATAGAACAGAACCTTTAAATAGTATCCTAGTAAGAGACATGATCAGGCTGTTCCTCCACTTTTCACTTAGACCAAATGTTTTCTGATAACTGACTTTTAATTTTCTTCAGGATTTATATGAAAATCATGTAGAAAAACATGTTATGCCTTCAGCTAAGAACAATTTAAATGAAGCTGTTAAATTAAAAAGATTCTAAACAATAAGAAAGAATATTGGTATCATCATACGTTTCTCCTTCTGAAAGTTAAAATCAATCTAAAGATGTAAGTAAAACACAGAGCATAACAAAATTCTACGAAAAGACTCTTTTAATGAAAAATGAAAAACCAGTAAATTATCTGCCAGTAGGACAGTTTTTATTTTATGCCACAGGGGTTTGATTTGTGCCAAAAACATATTTTTGTACAAGTCATTCAGTTACTAATTTTTTTCTGTAAAAGAAACTTTAAGTATGTAGCTTATCTTAATTTTACAGTTTCATCCTGAAGAAAATAAGTCTTTGGGAAGACCTCATTGTGGCCTAACTACTTAAAGAGGGCTTATAAAAAAAGAACAACTTTTTACATGGGCAGATAGGGATACGACAAGGGGAAATAGTTTTAAACTAACACTGGAGAGATTTCAATTAGATGGAAGAAATTCTGTACTGTCAGTGTAGTGAGACACTGGAACAGGTTGTCCAGGGAAGTTGTGGATGTTCCATCCCTGGAAGTGTTCAAGACCAAGTTGGATGGGGCTTAGAGCAACCTCATCTAGTGAAAGGTGTACCTGACCATGGCAGGGGGTTGGAACTAGATGATCTTTAAGGTCCCTTCCAACCCAAACCATTATATTATTCATTCTATGATAAATGTGTTTATTAGAGTCCTAAAATAACCTTCTCCTTCCTCCTCCACGTACAATCACAGAAACAGTAGAAATCTGTCACCTCTGTGCAATGTGGGGCTGAGAGGGGGAGGAAGTTGAGTAATGTTAGGGCTGGGAGACAAAGCATGGAAGAAAAATTCAGGTTTTATACTGTGAAATAGCTTTCCTATGCAAAAGCATGAAATCCACATAAAACTTTGGTAGGTTTTTTCTTCACAGATCCAGCTGCAACAAAAAGCCTTCGTTTTCTAAGGGAAATTTTCTTCTAGACTGATACACTTTCTGATATTTGCAAGGGGGATTTTTTTGTTTCTTTCTTTTAAGTCTTCAAGTCTTCTAACCATTACTGCCAGGTTCATCACCACATTACTCACATTTTTTTGCTGTTCCAAAAATCTCATGTAATAATAGCTGGGACACAGAAACTTGTCTCAGGTACAGCATTTATGAAACAATAAGCAAGAGAATTGGTAATGCCTAGAAGGCCCTATAAAAGACATGCCCCACAAACGGTATATCGTATATGAGGACCTTTTTCTCTGTCTTTGTTTCTGAATCAAGGCAAAGCTTTATTTATGAAAAATGAGATCAATAAAGAAAAAATGACAGGACAAACAAACCCCCTGAAATATAATACTTTTCTAAAGAGAGAACTTCTGTATAATCTGGCAAAGCTGAACAGTCAGTGAGAACAGTAGTTTCAGTACCTACTTTTTACCATGCCACTAACAGTACTACAATTTTTAACCTAATGAAAACTAAAATCCCAACCAATTAGTTGAAGGAGAAAGTAGGTTCAAAATACACAGATAAAAATGGACAAGAAGCATGATCATGTGGCTTATTTCCCCAGAATATCAACCTAAAGATCCTACATATCAAAATCTATAATCTTACAGCAAGTGTAAGTACACATTTTTTTAAAGGAATAGTAACTAATACCTACCTAAAATAGAAGTTGCTAGAAAGGTCCACATTTTGAAATATTCTCAGATATCTAGCAAAATAATTCAAGTTACAGGAAAAATTATTAGTATAACAAGACAGACCACAAGAAGTCATTGAAAGGATCTCAGAAATTAAACTACATGTAAACATTAATTCTTGCCCTATATTCCCTTCCTATCTTACTGTAATTGTTTTGACAGATAATTTCACTAGAATGTTGGTATCTGGATTAAATAAATCAAATAATCTTTGGGTTTATTTTTTTTAATCTAGTGTCTACTCATGTACATACTCTGTTTCTTTAGGCAGTTGTAGATAAAGTTATAGTTCTATTTCACACAATTTTTCAGGACTTTAAACAAGCAAACTCTCAACAATACTATACAAGAAATAATTTTTTTCAGTTGCTCTCAAATAAATAAGAAAAGAAATATCTACCTCAACTTGTCACAGCAAAGAAACCATAACACTGTCTATGAATGATAAAATGGCTGACATCATAAATATGTAGGTTAGATAGTATGGTCTGCTGCATACTAAGAGCAGAAACTGAGATCTACAATCAATCTTACCTTCAAGCGAAGGCTTTTTTAATATTTACCATTGGCTTGATTTATTACCTGACATAAGTATATCATAAACCATTACTTTTTGACTATTCATATTTGGTACAGACTGAAAAGCAGTTTATTGATACCAGTTGCCTAGTATTTCATAGAAGTAAAGTTACCTTACTGCTCTACAACATAGCCGTAGATTTTAGACAAGGTTTCTTGCTGACCAAAGGCTAAAATTTCTGCCTTCAGAAAAAAGGTCCCAAAAAGAAAGAAGCAGTTAGACTTACCAGTGAGTCAATTCATCATCCTTTACAACAGCAACATTCACAAGATTCTGACAGCACAGAATAATTTAATAATCTATTCAGCACTTTTTGAAGGGCACAAAAGATCTCTTCAGGTGAGATTAACATCATGCTAGAGCTACTAAAAAAAGAACAGTGCCCCAAACAATACAAACCAGTATAAGCATTACTTTGCCCTTGTAGGAACAATGCTTATATTTGATGCTTCCTGGTGCAGATTTGCTAAGCTGACACATAAGTCCCATGGAGAAGTGGACCAAAAGCTCCAGAAGACTGTAACAATTGTATTTACTCTCCAGGTTAGAGGCCACAGAGCTTGTAGCCTATTTTCCACTCAACTAAAACCAAATGGCTTGAATGACATACTAATACAAAGGAATCCGTTACTGAAATTTCTAGTTGCACTTAAACACGGCCTAGAAAATATTTTAAAAGTACACACAGATTACCAACATTATTTACCTGGCCTCATCAGGATGAGTGACTCTTACAGAATCATTTGGAATGTAGATCATATTTGTATCTTCTATTTTATATATTGCATGACCCCCAATATCTGCCATTTTTCTTCTTTTTGTTATTAACACAATGTAATAGCCTTCTAAAAACCTGACAAAACCTGTTAAAACAGCATTAAAATGCTTTTAGTTGCATGTCTGTCTTGATTTGATTAAGCATCTCTAGAAGAAAAGCATCAGAATTGCTTCAAAACTTCATAGAATTTTTGTTTGTTCTTAATGTTATACGTAAAATACGCATGTATATATACAACGAGATACATATACAAAGGCATAGAGTCTTAAAATTCACCCTCAGTAAGTGTTAATCGATGAAGTACATAATTTTTACTTATTTTCCCTTCCACTACACATATTTTTAATATTAGGTGGCAGAGTTAAGACTCTGTGGAATATTCAGATTAAGTTTCTCTCTACTTAACATACTTGTATTTGCTTTTTGTAGGACTCTCATTGTTCAGAGTGAGGCATACTCTAATTATTTCAGACACCAAAAAGTTCATTTTCCAGGATGAGGAGGAATCCCAGTCTCCAATTCTCTTTTCACATTTATGTATTCTCTGCTGGGGAGGGACATGGAACAGCAAAGGAGTTGTGGATACTACAACACCTTTGTGCTCTCTTTTCTTAACAGCAAGGAACTGAATTCCCCAACTAAAGCAGCATCTCCCCAAAATCAGTCATTCAGAGAAACAGGGGTAATCTTTGTATTCTATTTCCTCTCTCAGATACCAACACTCGACCTTGCTGAAATCCATCATGGAGAATGACAACACAACACAGACAGACAAAATTCACATTTTCACTTGTATTTATATTCAGTTTTAGCTTCGCATTACACAGTAAAGAAGGATGAGCAGAGCACACATTTTCCTCCCCGTCACTGCTGGAGACTGCTGTGTGATCGAGTGAACTGCTATCTTTTCTTCTATCTTATTAGCCCCCCTCGGAAAAATGCTCTCACCTGCACAAGGACAGTAGGCCCTGCTGACAGCAAGAATCAAACCTTTAATTTGAAGCAGCCACACTATCAAATTTCAATTGTTAAATACTAGTCACAGTTCTTCCTGTATCTTCCCGGTACCGAAATTACTTATGTGAACAGCCTCTATCTTTGAATTTCACCAAACATTACACCAAAGTCTGATAAGGAACCCAGCCTTTCTCCTTGGCCTAGTTCCCTCCCTTTAAAAGCAATTTCTACTGTTAAACACCACACAGTAAACAGAACTCAGCCTATCAGCACCCTCATTCTGAGTGCACTGAATGTACTGCATCTGGTTAGCAAAATAACTACAGAACAGAACAAAGCTGTCCCTTACAATTTTACAAAAAATAGCCCTGTCCTCCTGACCTGAGCAGGGAGGCAGAAATAAACAACCAGTTGCATTCTCTCAAATTATATGTTTATACAGATATGATTAGATAGAATCAAGACTGGAAGATGTCTAAACCACATACTTTGGAAGTGTATAATATGATACAGAGAATGTTACTTCCAAAAAGTCATTTAGAAATACATATGCCATATCTGTTGCCAACACATTTGTCCAGCTACAGAATAGAAACTCTCCTGTTATGAAGAGTACATACATATAGATATACAGACACAAAGTTTTAGTTAATAACAACCACTTTCCAACTGAATATATTATGACATATTTAGATGCAGTGATGGCTTGTGCAAAAAACCCCAATGCTGCAAGACTGTTAGAAACTTCTTTGGGTTTACCCATGTTATGAACACTTATATTAATAAGGAACATAAGCCCCACCTGAGGAATTTCTGAAAAGTGAATGCACTGATAAGTTCCAAAATGCTTCATAGGCAAAAAGAATATAGAAGAAAGTCTGCTTAATCTGCCACTTTAGATTAGAACAAAATTTTATTATGTTTTGATTGTTATGCAAAATCCAGGAGGATCTTTTAAAGTAATTGCATTCTCCACCTTCTCTGCAGCATCAGATTTAGATATCCAAGTATATTATTGACTCTAATAAACCACATAGTACTCTTGGTGCCTCTCACAGCACACACTGACATTTACTTTAGAGACATCACCCATCAATATATCGACCTCAGTATCAGTCAATAGGCAGGAAAGTAGTGACTTTCAGATGAAGTTAGAAGTTATTAGATCCTTGAAGCAATGCTTGAGGATCATGGACAGCTGAGCAGCATTTCAAAATTCAGTTGACATGCCAGTCAGCTATACTTGTTCAAACATGAAAAAGAAATCTTTAAATATGTCACTGTAAAAAGTTAACCAAAAAGAAAATTAACTCATCTTTCTGAATAGTGTATGATAAAGAAACACAGTCTAATAAAGAATGCCAACTTCCAGTTTCTTTTTCAAAAGCATTCTGTCAGCTCTGGAATACAGGAGCCAGATTACACCTGGCTTGCATGATTTGTATCCTCAGATCTGCTGAGTCTGGTGAGGTCTTTAACCAAGTTTCTAGAGTTTGGCTATTTGCTAGTGACAAAGAAGAGACTGGTTACAGCGCTATTCTCACCCCTGTACTGACCACCAGTTTTCACAAAATACACAGAAACTTAATTATCTCCAAGCATGAAAAATTTCAAGATCCTCTTCAGTTTTAAAAGTAAATAAACTCAAGGGGAGACATAGAGATATACAGCACGACACAGTAAGCCTCAACTCCTAAGGAAACAAAAGATCTTACAGAATCAATCGAAACACTTACCTACTATACCAAAAGCAGAGACAGCTCGAGATAACCCAGAAGAGCCCTTCTGCCCAATCTTTGTTCTGTTTCCCAGGTCTAAACGTCCAAGAAGTTCCCTCACCTCTTGCTGTGTATACACATGCTTTAAAATAAAAAGTCACTTAAATTACTGCTTAAAATGTTATTTCATATCAGAGAATAACAGTATTTACTTAATATACAATAAACCAAAGGCCTTCCCTATACCCTCTGTTTCCCATTTCAGGGCTGCCAACAACTAGTCAGTACTACTTGCAATAACTGGAAAAAACCCAACACAACAAATTAAATAGAAAGGCACTCACCTTATCATCAATTATAACCAAATCCTTTGGTTCAGTGCGATCTATTTTCAAAACACGGTATTTAGTTTCTGCAGGATTACTTCCAACTAGAAAGTACCGCTACATAAAAAAAGAAAAAATGTCAGAATATTGTACAAGATAGAGCTATCAAAGCCCACTTTAACGTAAAACATCAACAATGCCATTTACATAGCTTCTAGACTAGATCCATTTCAACTAACAAATACGTAATATTCTGTATGGACTGTTATTAAACTGGTTTAGTCATCAGTACCTTAGGTAGCTACATTTACATACAATCAACCTTTACAACTTAAAAGACCTCATTGCCTCCTCTGTACAAGGATGGGAAAAATTAAAATTTGAAGAAAGGTAAAAATCTGTTTACAGAGGGAAAAAATGTAACTTACACTGGGCACTGTCCAAATGGACCCTGCCTCAGCCATTACTGTCTTCCCACTTTCTTCGTAAAATTTAGCAGAAACTTATACATGAGTTTGCAACTTTTCATGATCTAAAACTACTGTTGCTATACTGTACTCCATTGCTATTTTTGACAACTAGTCTTTCTGATCAATACTAAACACAGAAAAACTTTAAGTACTTCACTACTGCAAGTTTTCTTCAATTTTTCATATTTGCTGTGATAAGATTTCTCACTGATATTCTTCCACAATACTCTAATTTGCGGGTCAAAAATATTACCGTTTTAAAAATTACTAGCTTTATTTCACATTTTAAATACGAAAGGAAGACCACAGATAAACATATATGTCCATTTCTCATGTAAGGGAATCAAACTATAAATTAATTTTTACATTTAGAGGACTAAACAATAAGCACAGGTTGCAGGACTGGCTTGCTAAAAGCAGCACTCATTCCACTAATCCATTTAATCAGTGTGGTGCTACCACACAGCAAGGTGTAACTCATTAATAATGGTCAGCCTAGTAGGAAAGCGTGGCAAATTCATGTGGATCTATGCAGTCAGCTCTTAACTTTAGAAGTCACATGGATTTAAGATGTGGGAGAGGAAATCAATAATAACATTCATATAAACATTACAATTTCGTAATTTGTACCAATTAGATGTTAAGAAACATCTTTACGGTAAAAATACTTAAGGTGAAAGAAGAATTGAAAATCCTCTTCAACTTCCTTGACTTCATGAAAGCATCTAGACAGTAAGTTCCAAAGAAAAAGAAAAGAAAATACTTAACTCTTAAAGCCATAAAAGGAAACAGCACCAACTTCTGGCTCCACCTAGTACACTGACATTACAGCGCTTACCAAGAAGCAAGTTTTGCTCTTTACTCCTAAAATGATAGTAAGAAGGCCCTTCAAAGTCACATTCCATCACAGCACTCCCTCACTGAAGCCTTTGAGGCAGCACTTTGGCACAGGAAAGTATTTTGTGCAGGTTTTTTAGCAGCAATGTGGTGCTGTGCACAGCCAGGCTCCCCAGACTGCCCTGCCTCAAAGCAGCCTCCACAGGAGATCCCTTAGTGCCAAGATTTGTGCTTCCCAGGAAAGAAATCATAAGGACAGTGCGTGGCACTGAATGGCACAAAGGTGGAGGATGGAGCTCTTCTGCTGCTACTACCAACCAGCAGGAAACACTGAACCACCAAGACAGACACTTCCTTTGACCATGCCACTATACCACCTTTTTCTTTGTGCAGCAGGAGGTGAATGGGCAGAGGGAAACATATTCATTTGTAATACACAGATTATAAGTTAGCTTGCATTTTAAAGGTGCTGCTTCTTTATTTGTAGAAAACTGCTAATTAATTAAAGCAAAACAATTTTAAGTAGTACACGATACTGCAACACAGCTCAGTGATGTCCCACCATGCCAGATTGTTAAAAGAGCATAATTTCTTTGCAAAGTGACGCCTATGGTTACCAATAAATAATCCTGAATACAAACAGAACTATCCAACCTTAAGATGCTCGTCCAAACAGTTGTTCATACCAAAGACCACCTCTAAAACTGGAACACAGCACATGACACACAGGAAGGGAGAGAGAGATGCATAGAGGATTGCAAATGCTATTACTAAGGAAGTTCAGCTGGATACTTCTCCATTTCCCTTTTAGTCAACCAACAGAGCATAAAGAAGCACTATGAGGAATGCATTGCTTGCATCACCTTGGCAGCTGCTACACTGGGCTATGTATAGCTACAGGGCCAGCTTTGGGAGCTGCTGCTGCTTAGAACAGCAGCAGAGTTAGAGGAGAAGCCATATCCGTAATACAGGGAAGCAACCACCATAATGAACAGGCTCTCCCTGAAGTCCTTTAAGGACTAATTTAGGGGGTTTAAGTTAGCTAGGCTGTGTAATGTATTAAGGAAAGTCAGTTGAGAACAGCAGGAAAACTGAGCATCAATGGACTTAAAGTAAGCCAGGCAATGCAACATCTCTACTTAGCGAATGGGAATCTTACCCACTGCATGTTAAATGATATTCTTGTGGAAGTAATAAAAAAGTAGTAAAGTAATCTGAAAAAAACTTTTTAATTTGGACTAGTGTTCAAAACTAAGAACCCAAAATTAGACTCCTATCTTGGAAGCTTTCCGGACTGGCTAAAACCAACACAGGAATTACTTGAAAAACAGCCAACTCATATATGCCAACTCATATTCATCTTTCAAGATCTGAAAGGAGAACAAAAATTTTATGAAAACTAATAATGCAAAAAAAAAAAAATACAAAAAAGACACTTCAGCATTAGCTGTTTCTGCTACCTAATTTATGGACCTAATGAATAAATAAGTCTGTTTCCCTGGATGACATGGAGCACAAATAAAACCCTGTCAGTGGCATGTACCACAATTAAATTTACCATCCCATGAATGCTAGGAAAAGATAAAGAAAAATACCAAATCAACACTGAGAATGTAACATCAAATAAATTAATTTGAGGTTGTAATATAATTGCAAAGTTAATCAATGCTAAAATGTGCTGTACTGTTTACAACTCTTTTGATTAACAGAAATGATTGGAAAAAAAAAGAGAATCTACAGGTAAGCTACAGAAACCTTTCTGAGAGTTTCTATCCTTATTATTACATTCTGTTTATTATGAAGCTGAACTGAATAAATTGCAGCATTTTCCAAGTGTCGCAAATAACTCTACTCCATAGCAAAGCTCTGAATTTAGATAAATGGACAACCTCGACCAACAAAGCACTTTCTCTGGAGAACAGTACACAAGGAAAAACTGTGCAGCATCCCTCTTACTGCTCTGGCCAGAGCCCTTCAACCATCACCTGAGGCGACACATGCTGCTTCCAAGTTTAGTCGGCCCTTTGCCTTTGCTGAAACTTGTTAACAAGCCCACTTTACCAGCTGCAGCAGTGCACCATGTAGCTCCGAGAGCTGGGCTGGAGCTTAATTTAATGCACAATTATCACTAAGCAACTAGAAGATATGAACAATCATTAGTCACTTCCACCTGGGACTGAGTTTTAACCGAAGCAGTCTAATTGAAAGGCTTTACACCCTCTCTTATCAATCTTTTGATTCAGCCAAACGAAGCAAAACATCTTCTTCCAAAAGGAATCAAAATAAAAAACTTCTTACTGCAAATTGTTGTTTTTAATGGCAAGATAATAGTTCTGAAACCAAACAATCTGCTTACTTTTTTTTTTTTCTTTAAGATTACATCTTAGAACTCCTGGTCCAAAACTGATTTACTTCTTTGGATAGACTAATTATCATTAAGAAATGCCTAGCATTGCAAAAAACATTACACTCTTCAGTTAATAAGCTGCAGGGAGCTCAATCAGCAGGGGAAAAAAAAAGTGAAAATACACTAAAAGTTACTTGCAAAATACGGCAGTGCAGTAATACAGCCAATTTTTAAATCTGCAAAGAGCATAAGGAAAGCACTTCAGATCTTGTACAAAATGCTTGCAAAAGATACCCATTAAGGCCATGGATATGTCTGAAAACATAAAGCCCAGAAAAAGTGTGGTGGATTGACCTTGGCCAGCTCCCAGACTCCCACTCTGCCACTCTCTCACTCCCATCTTCAACAGGACTTTTACTGATGTGTCATCGATGCATGAAGTTTCATAGTATATCATATCATTCTATCTAAAATCATTTATCAACTCCTGAGGGTCAACATCACTTCTTGCTTTCTTGTGCTCTGATTATCCTTATTGTTTCCAATATTTCAAAATCAGAGCTGGCCAACATTTTGAACTAACATTACTGAAAATGCTGAAGCACATCAGTCCTAAAAACATTAATTGAAAAAAAAAATCATCCCTTTTAGATGATTCCTCATTCACTTCACACTAATTTATCTACTATCTTCTCCACTAACTTCCCTCCTTTCATAGCAAAGCCAGAGATTTTCTTTGTGGCACTGCACCTCCATAGATTTGATTTAAATACATAAGGCAATCTAATTTTTAGATGAAGATGTGCAATATAACCAGGCTAATCTGATAGTGTCTTTGTAAGCCTAGACTCCATATGTCATTTGCCTCAATTTTCAATTACTTTTCTGTGAATAATTATGTGTGGGACTTCAGAAAGTATTAAATACTCCATTTGTCATGTTCCAGTCACAGCACCACTCTTTACTTGAGCAAGTTGAAAATATTTACAGTCATTCCACTGTTTAGTATATTTAATTTTATTTCTACCTCAACACTGATTGATCCCTCTTCCATAATCTCATTCTTGTTACTCATTTTGTCTTCAGCCCTTGTTCAGTACATTCGTACTTAAGTAAATTCTTACTTTAAACAAGGAAAAACATGCATTTAGTTTTAGGGCCATAACAAACTTAGTTTTGATAATAAAAAATAGCAACAGAAAATGCCTATTTTTATTCATCCTTTGTTTTTGGTTTTTTTTATAGAATCCTTACATTTAAATACATCAATTTGCGACCATTTATCCACAAGCTTCTCATCAGAATCCCATCGAGAAAGGTGGATACACAACAAAAACAAATCTCTAAGTGCATCTATCTCCTGTTAATCTAGTGATTACATGATGACAGCCAGGACAACAGATGACCAAATAAATAAAAAATATATTACTGGAATAACTTTAGGCAGACATTTGAAGGCACATCTTTCACATGCAGTGTTGTGCTACCACTTCTGAATTTTATTTTTGTTCTCCTGAATGGCACACATCCCTCAAAACTTGTGGTGTTCTCATCACTGCTATTCCACCCACTACCTGCCCTGCTCATAAATGTTCTCAGACTCCCCATTCATCAGTTGATTAAGTTTCTCTATTTTATTGTCATATATCTGGCAGTATATCAAGACATTTAAGATACAAACCATCCTTTCCTGATTTTCACAAAACTCCTTCTCTTGTGCCAATGCCATACTCTGTTCCACTATAGCATTACTATTCCTAGAATGCGATGACACAGAATAGGATAGTCAGTTGAAAGGGGCCATCTTCTGCTAATGAAACCACTTCAGAGAGACCAAATTTCACAGCCACTTCTAGCTAGAACATTATTATAGCTAACGGTTGCCCAGCTGTTCATTACTTCCAATATTTTTTAAATGTACCAGGTAATCATCTATATAAATCAGTGCACTTCATAGTCAGTAAGAGCTCTGTAGCTTTTTCTGTGAAATATTCTACGTTACAGTTTCTCAAATTTGGTCACAGACTAACTTCCACATTAAATAAGAAAACCTTGGTTTAGTTACTATAAAGATGGTTATGTTTATTATTATTAGAATAAATAAAATTTTAAATAAAACAAATGCACACAGTTTTCCCCAGGGGAAAAAAATGGACAGAGAAACCTACAGGTAATTATGCAGGTCACATGGTTTAATAAGCTCCTGCAAGTCATTTGAATACTGGGGAGATGGAGATGGTAGAGTAACCTGTTTAGAATAAAATATTATTAATTAAGCCTCATAATATTACGAAAGCTAGGCAAGTAATAGGCCTTTATAGAGATGACACAAATTGACTTGTTCAATGTCACACTGCTTCAGGAGAATGGTAATTTCCAATGAACCAACCTACAACTTTCAGGTGGGTTTCATTTGAGGGAATACACAGAAGTTCCATCTTCTCCTGAAGAAGAGAGGAAAGTATCTTTCATCTCTTATTAGTCACAGCACTGAGATAACTTTAGTGCCCTCTGGTGTGCATTTCAGCAGGCAATATATGCATAAAATGAAAATTAATTGGCATTGATCTGAATATAACCTTCAGTTCATCTTTCTGACTACTTCTAAACAAGCCTTCAACTGCCCACACAAACAGGAGATACAGTTAACATCTCCATGGCATTTATTGATCCAAAGCATCAGTTTAAAAGGTAGGTTGCAGCAACTATCCTAAATACAATCATTAATAGAAAAGACAGAATTTTGCTCTCTGCTGATTCAATTGACACTGTGAATTCAGTTCTCCTCACTTCCAGCAGTCTCGCATTTGACTCCAGTAACACTACCAGAGCCTTTCATGTTTGACTTACTACTTCTGTATCTTTAAATAAAAAAAACACCCAAATAAAAATTCCGTCCCTCAACCATTTTCACTTTTTCTACTTTCTCATTCATTTCATCTCTTCCTACTTCAACAGAGAAGGGTTTGATAGGAATAAGCTGTTATGACCAGTGTAAACTCCACTGTTTCTCCCACTGCTAACAACTTAAGTCATCCCTTCATTGTCCACTCAAGGTCTCCAGCAGGAATCTTAGGATACAGTTTCATGTTACCCTGTCGCTGATACAAATCCAGATCCTACATACTGGATCTAGCTAACCTATGGCCTTAGGGAAATCCAAAGAGCAACTTGAACCAGGAGAAAGCTATTCATTTTTACATTTGGGTGATGCTTACACCATACCAGGGACTGTCACAGCCGGCAACTGCATGACTGTGAGATTTCAGGCAAAGGAGCCTACACGAGGGATACCTCAGGGAGAAGAAATGGGAACTTCTGTCAGCAGCCCAACATGACACTAAATCAGCTGCAACAGCAACTGTGACCTGATCAAATCTAAGTCCAGTTTTGGGCTCCCCAGTACAAGATGGACATCAGCATATCAGAGTGAGTCCAGCAGAGAACTACCCAGAGGATCCAGAGGACAGAGCACATGATGCACTGGGAGAGACTGAGAGAACTGGGTTTGTTCAGCCTTCAGAAAGCTTTGGCATCACTTAACGGCTGTCTAAAACTAGATAATGGAAAGTGTAGATAACAGAGAAACTCTTTCAAGTGGATGGAACTATATTCAATGTATAGAAGTTGAATTGTGTAAAATGTCAACTTATTATAAGGAATTGCTTACCTTTTTTTTCCCCCACATGAGGGTGGTCAAGCACTAGAACATGTTGACTGTAGAGGCTATAAGATCAGTGTATTTGGAGGAATACAAAACTCACCTGCACACAGCCCTGTGCAATCTGCTCTTGTTGAAGCTGCTTTGTGCTGTGGGCTGGACTAGATATCCAGAAGTCCCTTCTATGTCTACCTTAGTCTATGAGTTTATTAAAGTGCCTCACTCTTTTCTTATAATCACACCCAAATGACTAGAATTTGAATATCAAAACACAAAGTGTTTCAATTCTCATTTTTTATTTTTTTAAATAAGAGCATAACCACACTCAAAGAAAACATTCCATTTTCATCACTCACGAGAAGTGACTCAGAGAACAGCTTTGAGACACCCTTGCTCAGCTGAGACATTGCAAATGGCATGTGTTCCACAAACCACTGCCTTTCACAGGCAATGGAAACCATCTTGCCTCCTGGAGTGATCAGGACTGCTGGATCTGCCCCTTACTGAATTCTGAACAGAGCAGAGCATGGGCAAACCTATCCATTCGAGCAGGTACCGCCAGTTTCCACTGGCCAGATGTAAAAGACTGTGGTTCCTGAAGTAACAGGATCAGCCTGAGAGACCTAGAGAATTGCAGAGAGCTGACAGAACTCTAAAGTGCACACAACATGATGTATCTCAGCAACTGAGCCTTACAGCTCAGAGACAAGCAGGCCAGATATCCCTGCGTGCCAGTCACAAAGAAGCCCAAACTCAGCTAACTGAGAGGCAGCATGAGAGCCAAGAACAACTAAATTCAGTAATTTAGGACCTAATTCAGAAATCACATTTTCCCATTGCCTTCCTCACAGACAGCAGTAATTAGCTGAAAATGAAACAACAATCAACTTTTTCCAGCAACAATGAGGCAGATGATTAAGGCAGCCATTCAAAATTCCTTTAGGCTTAGGAAAAAAGTAACATTTTGGAACGAACTTCTGGAGTGTAGCCTTCATTTTTTTTAATTTACTGATACTGTTAACCCTGCATGCTTTAATCCTTCTTTATCTCACAGGCTGTTTAATGGGGAATTATCATAAAAGCAAAAACCTACTTCTGACAGAACCAAAGCTGGAAGTCAGATTCTTCTTCAGATAGAGACCATTCATGCAGACCAAACTGCATCCTCTTCATCCAATCCATGCCATTTTGGTAAGTTTCCAGGAAGCTACATTGGCTTCAGTGTACAAATTACCTTTCTGTTATCACTACAGGTAACATCTGAACTTAGAACTAGAGATGTTGCGCTTAAAGCCAATCCAAAACTACCTTGAGTTAAAATAACCCAAGGTACTATGAAACAAGGGAAACCACACAAAGAAACTCGATTTGGAGTTGAAATATGATAAGCACAGCGGTATTATCTCAGGTTATTTACACCGGGAATTGGATTCTGACTCACACTATGCTCATCACACGGCTAAAGCAGCAATTAGCGCTCAAGCCTCCAATTCACTTTGCCCACGGCAAAAAAAGTACTGCGAACAACACATCCCTACAGTTCCCGCAAAAGGACATAAGGAACACTAAAAATCTTCAACAGCGTACTTCCAGAGGTCAGACAAAACTCTGGGACCTGTTTCACCAGCCGTTCGTTCACACGACGAGGGCTGAAATCTGCCTGAAGTAGCAAACAGATTGGTGCGGATGGCAACCACTTCAGCCATCCCGTTTAAAGTCTTAATTCGAATCTGAGTCCTGTAGCTCTGGACACCTTTAACTCCCCCTAGCACGAGTGAGCACTGCCAGCCCGGCGGCGGGGCAGCAGCCACACGGCAGAACCAGCAGAACGAGCCGAGCCTTCCCCGGCAGCACCCAACACCGCAGGGCCCGCTCCTTCGCCCACGTCACGAGGCACAGCCACGGCGAAGGCAAGAACTTTAAGTACTTCTCTTTTTTTTTTTTTTTTTCGTTATTGGGATGTTTTGAACGTGGGAACAAAATGAACCCAACCCCGGAAAAAGAAAAGGAATGCAAGGAGCAGTGTTCGATAAGCTACAGCCCAGCCGAGGCAGCAGCCCCGGGCAGGGCCGAGTTCGCATGCCAGGGGAGCGGGGACGGCCGCAGCCCTGGGAGCGGCGGCGGGGCGGACGCTACTTACAGCCCTGGTCTCGTACAGCACCAGCTTCTGCACAGAGCTGATCAGGGGGGCGGCCGCCGCCGGCATGGTGGCCCGGAGGCACGGCTGGCGCGGGAGCGGCGGGGGCTGCCCGGGGACAGCCCTGGAACAGGAGGTCGGTCCCTGCTGGAGCAGGGGCGGACACACCGGGAATGAGCGGGGACACACCTCCGACACCGGAGAAACCCGGAAGTGCCCACGCGCTGCCCGCAGGGCGAGCACAGTCAGCACCAGGAACAGCTCCGCAGCCACCCCCGCCCCCGCATGCTCCACCCCTGAAAAGGGCGGGGCCTAGATTTCACCCTCCCTCAGGGGCGTGGTCAAGGCCAGGGGCGTGGCCCGGCCGTTGCCTGGGCAGCGCGGGCACGCGCGCACGTCCCCGCGCCTTCGCTCGGGCCCCGTGCGCCCGATGTTAACAGCTCCCACACACACACACCCGACCCGACCCGGCCCGGCCCGGAGGGAGGCATCCACCTGGGACGTGCTCCTGGGAGTGAGTTTGTGTGTCTGGTTTAATTCTTTGCTTTGGTTGTGATGTTTTTTGTGAATTAGGAGTCTGACCCCTGATTGGGAACGTTTGTGAAGAAGTGAAACTGCTGGGAACTGCAGGTAAAGCTCAGCCGGTGAGTTTCCTGTGAGAGAAATGGGGAGTTGGCTCGTATGTGGAGGGCTTTTTTTTTTTTTTTTTTTAAGTTTAAAATACTTGTTGTGAAGGTATCTGAATGTTTCAAAGACAGGTTTCATCTGACTTTTTCAGATTCTCATCCTGCAGTAGAATTTTAAAGTTTAATTTTTTTAATTTAATTTAAAAATGACTGGGGGTTGTGTGTGTCTGTTAGCGGGTTGTGTGGGGTTTGTATTGGGGCTCTATGTGTGAAGTGGCTCTCTAAAGAAAGCCAGGGCGGATTTTGTGCCTTCTTAGAACAAGCTGAAACAAACTCCTCACATTTTTGGCCTCCATTTGTGTGAAAGGCCTATGCAAATTTTCCTCCAACTTACCTTAATTAGAAAATTGCTTAGGTTTTAATTTGTTGCGTAGCACTGGATGCGCGACTTCTTGCAGTTCTGAAAGAGCTGGGATTTGTGAGAGAACAGATCATGAACCATGATTTGATTCTGCAATGCCTTACTTGTGTATCTACCTGTGGTTCCCTTCTCCACAGACACCCC
>VWZG01012001.1:557-38341 GCA_013396735.1 Grallaria varia
TGGCCGCCTGTGCCTCCAGCAGCACCAGCGCCGTGCCCTGCCTCAGGATGCCCTTCCACATGGCCTGGTAGATGCTCATCTTCTCCATCTTCGAAGGGTCTGCCTTGGAGGGCACCAGCACGCCCGCGATGACGCCCGTGCCGTCCAGGTAGCGCTTGACGGAGGCCATTTCTGTCACCTCCTGCACCGTCCTGGAGCCCTGCACCAGCTCGGCCAGCGTGTCCCTGTCGATGATGCCCGAGTCTAGCAGGTCCGAGGCCGTCACCTGCCTCCGCAGGCCCGTGAATTTCACGCTGCTGCTGCACTGCTCCACCTCCTCCACCAGCAGGACGAGGAGCGTGGCCAGCTCGGCCAGCGCCACGCTCCCGGCACGCACCTGCCCCAGCAGCTCCTGCCGCTTGGCCTCCGACACGTACTTGGAGAAGAGCAGCTCCCACAGGGACACCTTCCTGCCCTGGAAGCCACCAGCAGAGACCTCCACAGTGTAGGACTTGAGGGACCCTTCCAGTTCCTGCTCCCGCTCCTTCTCCTGGTCCTGCCGGGAGCTGGTGGCATCACCGTCCTGGACCACTGGTTTGGGGGCCTCCTTCTCTTTGACCTTGGGGGGCAGGTCAGCACTGTGGCCCTGGACCTCAGCCCGTGTGATGATGGCAGTGAGAAGCTCAATCATCTCCTGCACAGTCACCGTCCCTGCCTTGTACTGGCGCAGGAGGTCCTGGCGCCGGTGATCGGGGACGTAGCGGGAGAAGAGCAGCTCCCAGACGGTGACGCTCTGGCCCTGGAAGAGCCCCACGCTGAGGCTGGTGCGGGCGGCCTGCAGGGCTCTGCGGGCGTCCTCGCTCAGCTGGTGGAGCACCGAGCCCTTGTCCATCAGCTGCAGCATCAGCAGCCCCGTGTCCGGGTCGGGGACGCAGCGGCGCAGCAGCTGCACGTAGGTCAGGTTCTCGTGGGTGTTGGGGTCGAAGAAGCCCTTGGTGTCATCACTGGGGTCTGACAGGATCTGGTTCATCTCCTGGTCGAAGTAGCCACGCTGGTAGGCCACCTCCACGGGGACACGGTGGCTGTGCACGGGGTCAATGATGCCGCCGGTGGCGATCTGAGCCTCCAGCAGGCGGATGCCGTGATCCCTCACGATCAGCTCCTGCTTCATGGCCTGGAACAGGGACATCTTTTGTCCTGTGTAGGGATGGGTGTATCCTGTCACAGCTCTCTCTGCACTGAGGAGTTTTTTTTGTAGTTCACTGCCCACCAGTCCGGATGACACAGCCTCGTCCACTGAGAGCTTCTGGTTGGTCACCGGGTCGACCATGAACCCCCTGGCCGCCTGTGCCTCCAGCAGCACCAGCGCCGTGCCCTGCCTCAGGATGCCCTTCCACATGGCCTGGTAGATGCTCATCTTCTCCATCCTGGTGGGGTCTGCCTTAGAGGGCACCAGCACGCCTGCGATGCTTCCAGTTCCCTCAAGGTATCTCCTCACACTGTCCATTTGTGCTATTTCCTGTACTGTCTCCTTTCCTTCATGAAGTTTTTCCATGGTTTCCTCTGTAATTATCTGTGCACTGAGCAGTTCTGATGCTGTGATTTGTTGCCTGATACCCTGGAACCAGACGTCACTTCTGTCCTCCTCTTTCTCTCTAATGATCTTTAGTATTGTCTCGATGATTCCTTGTATGATGTGTTGGGATTCCGCTTTATATTTTTTCACCAGTTCTTTCCTCTTCTCCTCTGTGATGTACTCAGAGCAGAGAAGGTCCCACAGGGATAACACTTGCCCCTGGTACTTCCCAACAGGCACTTGTACCATTGTACACAGCAGGGCATTCTTGGTTTGCTCATCAATGTAGAAATAATCGTCCTCCTTTTCCAGGACCTGCAGCAGATACAAGCCGCTCTCCCTGTCCTTGGCACACCTCTGCAGGAGCTGACTGTAGCTGATCTTCTCACGGGTGTTTGGGTCTATGAAGCCTTTGCTGCCATGATCTGGATCTGAGAGCAGGAGGAAAGTGTCCTCATCCAGGTGTCCACGCCGATAGGCCACGTCCAGGGGCAGGCGGTGGCTGTGCATGGGGTCGATGATGCCACCAGTGGCAAGCTGGGCCTCAAGCAGGGGGATGCCGTGATCCCTGACTGTTCTCTTCTGCCTTATGGCCTGGAAGAGGGATATTTTATCTCCCATTTGAGGATCTGTGTATCCCGTCACGGCTTTCTCTGCCAACAGCAGCTGCTCCTGCAGTTCGCTGCCCACCAGCCCGGATGACACGGCCTCATCCACCGAGAGCTTCTGGTTGGTCAGGGGGTTGATGAGGAAGCCAGTGGCTGCCTGTGCCTCCAGCAGCCCCAGTGCACACTGCTCTGTGAGGAGACCCTTCTTCAGTGCCTGGTAGATGCTCATCTTCTCTTTCCTTGATGGAAGGAGAACGCCGGCAATGCTCCCAGTGCCATCCAGGTACCTTTGGATGGTGTCCCTCTTTGTGAGGGTGGAAAGTGTGAGACTCCCATCCTGCAGCTGATCCAGGGTTTTCTTGTCAATTATCTCAGAATTGAACAATTCTGACACAGACACCTCTCCCCGCAGTCCTTTGACCTTGAGGGCTTCTGCTCTTTGCTCAGTGTCCTCAATGATTTTTAGGAGGAGGGATATCAGAGCTTCCAGCATCAAGGTTTTGCTTTTGTATTGCATCACCAGCTCTTTCCTTTTCAGCTCTGAGATGTAGTGAGAGCAGAGGACTTCCCAGATGGAAACTGTTTGGCCCTTAAACTTGCCAACCTTCACTTGAAGGGGCTTTGAGCGCAAAGCCTGTTTTGTTGACTCATCGATGTAGAAATACTTCCCTCCTTCCTTTACAACTTGTAGCATGTACAACCCAGTCTCAGAGTCCTGGACACATCTCTCCAGCAGCTGCATGTAGGTCAGGTTCTCGTGGGTGTTGGGGTCAAAGAAGCCCTTGGTGTCGTCGCTGGGGTCCGACAGGATCTGGTTCATCTCCTGGTTGAAGTAACCACGTTTGTAGGCCACCTCCACGGGGACACGGTGGCTGTGCACGGGGTCGATGATGCCACCGGTGGCGATCTGGGCCTCCAGCAGGCGGATGCCGTGGCTCTTCACAATCAGCCCTTGGTTCATGGCTTCAAACAGGGACATCGGGGCTTTGGTGTAGGGGTCGGTGTAGCCCGTCACAGCCCTCTCTGCACAGAGCAGCTTTTCAAAAATCTCCCCTCCGATCAGACCCTCCTTTAATGCTTCCTCCACGGAAAACTTCTTGTTTTTTTCGGGGTCAATGATGTAGCCGGTGGCCGCCTGTGCCTCCAGCAGCACCAGGGCAGTCCCTGGCCTCAGGATGCCCTTCCACATGGCCTGGTAGATGCTCATCTTCTCATTGCTTGGCTGTATAAGGACCCCTGCTATGAAATTGCTGCCCTCCAGGTACCTACGGACAGACTCCATTTCAGTGACTTCTTTGACTGTTTTCTTCCCCTGGTTGAGCTCGTCGAGGGTCTTTTTGTCTATGAGTTGGGACTGGAAGAGGTCACTAGCAGAGACTCTTTTACGAAGGCCCTTAAATGCAAACTTCTTGCCTTGTGCCTCAGTCTCTTGGATGATTGTGGTGATAATAGTTGTGATTTCCTGGAGCACTTCAGTCTTCTGATCTTTGTACTTTTGCACCAGCTCTCTTCTCTTGCTGTCTGAGAAGTATTCGGAGTTGAGGAGGTCCCAGACGGACACTGTCTGCCCCTTGAACCGGCCCACGTTGACACAAACACTCACGGATTTCAGCACCTCCATAGTCTGTTCATCCACACAGAACATTGCGTTTTCTGACAGAGGGAGGAGCCACAGCCCTGACTCAGCCTCACAAATGCACCGCTCCTTCAGCTGCTGGTAGGTCACGTTCTCCTTGGTGTTTGGATCAAAAAAGACCTTGGTGCTGTCATTCAGCTGAGACAGGGTCTGGTTCATGTCTTCGTCATAGAAGCCATACCTGCACGCAGCCTGGAGTGGCAGGTGGAGGTGGTGGATGGGATCAATGACCCCTCCTGTGGCCAGCTGGGCCTCTAGCAAGGGAACAGCCTCTCCCAGGGGGATCAGCTCCTTCCTGAGCGCTTGACACAGGGAGATGGAGCTCCCTGTGTAGGGGTCTGTGTAGCCCATCACGGCCCTCTCAGCGAGAAGGAGTTTCTCGGTGAGCTCTTCCCCCACAACAGCCGCCCTCACAGCGTCCCTCACACTGAGCCTCTGGTTTGTTGTGGGGTCAGTCAGGTATCCTGTGGCTGCCTGAGCCTCGAGCAGCCTCAGAGCAGCCCCAGGGAGGAGGAGGTTGTTTTTCATGGCATCATAGAAACTCATTTTCCGTTTGGATGCCTCTATGAAGACGCCGGCGATGCTGCCTGTGCCCTGCAAGTACTTCTTCACACTCTCCATCGCAGCCACTTCCTCGGGAGTTCTTATGCCCTGAGCCAGTTCTTCAAATGTCTTCTCAGAAATGATGCCAGTGTCCAGCAGCCAGACCACAGGGACACTGCCTCGCAGACCCTCCAAGGAGATCTGGGTCCGGGCTTTCATCTCCATCTCCCCCACCAGCCTGAGCACAAGAGTGACCAGCTCCTGCAGCGACAGCTCCTCTGAGCGGAACCTCTCCATGAAGTCACTCCTCTGCTCCTCAGTGAAATACCCCGAATGGATGAGCTCCCAGAGGGAAACCCCTTTTTCCTTCACCATGGTTTCCTTGAAAATCTGTTGGATTTGCTCGTCTGTGTAGGCAGGAGCAGCTGTCTTGGACAGAGGCAGCAAGTGGAAGCCGGAGACGTCGTCCTTCTGGCAGCGCTGGATTAGCTCAGCGTAGGTCACGGACTCTTTGCTGTCCGGGAGGCAAAAGGCTCTGTGCTCATCACTGGGCTTGGAAAGGGCCTTGCTCGTGTCCTCATCCAGGCACCCTCGCTGCTGGGCTGACTCCAGGGGGATGTAGTGGCCACAGGTCGGGTCAATGATGCCTCCTGTGGCCATCTGCACCTCCATGAGCTGCATGGCCTGTTTGTCCGCAATCAGGCCCTTCTTCATCGCCTGGAAGAGGGGGATCTTCTTGCCCGTGAAAGGGTCTTTATAACCTGTCACAGCCCCTTCTGCGTGTTGCAGCTTCTCATGGACGTCTGGTCCGATGACTCCCTCCCTGACAGCCTCATCCACACGGAGCTTCTGGTTGTTCACAGGGTCAATGATGAATCCCGTGGCAGCCTGGGCCTCCAGCAGGGGCAGGGCTACTCCTGGCACAACAATGTTCTGCTTCATGGCCTCGTAAATGCTCATTCTCTGGTTTGATGGCTGGAGCACAATCCCCCCAATGCTGCCCAAGCCATAGAGGTACTTCCTGACAGAGTCCATGTGCAGGACTTGCTCTGGTGTGACCGATCCCTCCAGCACCTTCTCAAACAGGACCCTGTTGATGATGCCTGTTTCCATCAGGTGGTAAGCACTGACACTGCCTCGCATGGCTGGGAACTTGATGGGGGCCCATTTCTTCATTTCCTCCTCCAGCATGAGTCGGATTTGCTCCAGGCTGAGCTTCCTCAGTTGGAAGTGGTTGAAAATCTCCCGGCGCCTCCCCTCGCTGAAGTACTCAGAGTTCAGCAGGTCCCACACAGAGACCTTCTCCCCCCGCAAGCGCCCAAACCTGACAGGCAGCCAGGAGCTCCTGAACACCTGCCTGGTGGCCTCATCGATGAACTGCCTCTTCCTGCTGTTCAGGGGCAGGAGGCAGAGCCCGGTGGAGGGCTCGGTGATGCACTTCTCCTTCAGCTGCAGGTAGGTGAGGTTCTCGTGGGTGTTGGGGTCAAAGAAGCCCTTGGTGTCATCACTGGGGTCGGACAGGATTAAATTCATCTTCTTGTCGAAGTAGCCACGCTTGTAGGCCACCTCCACGGGGATGCGGTGGCTGTGCACGGGGTCGATGATGCCACCAGTGGCAATCTGGGCCTCCAGCAGACGGATCCCATGCTCCTTGACAATCAGCTCCTTCTGCATGGCTTGGAAGAGGGAGATCTTGCTGCCTGAGTAGGGATCTCTATAGCCAGTGACTGATTTCTCTGCAGCCAGCAGCTTGTCGTAAACGTCCGGGCCAATGACGTTCGCTCGTAAGGCCTCGTCCACAGAATACCTTTTGTTGGCAACAGGGTCAATGACAAACCCCGTGGCAGCCTGTGCCTCCAGGAGGATCAGAGATGTTCCCGGCCTTAGAAGTCCTTTCCGCTTTGCCTGGTAGATGCTGATCTTCTCCTGGGAGTCGGGGAGCAGCAGCCCACCGATGCTCCCCGTGCCCTGCAGGTACTTCCTGACAGTGTCCATGCCGACAACTTCTTTGGCTGACGTTTCACCCTCCTTGAGTTTCTTAAACAAGTCTTTGTTGATAATTTCCGAGCTCAGGAGCTGGTCGGCGGTCACCTGGTCCCTCAGGCCCTCGAAGGTGACGTTGGCAGTGGCAGCCACTTCCTCGACAGCAGCTCTGACAGCTTCACCCAGTCCTTGAGTGGAGAGTGTTCCTGCCAGGAACTGCTGGGCAAGAGCAGCCCTCTGCTCACCCTGGATGTAGTTGGAGAAGAGGAGTTTCCAGAGAGACACCGACTTGCCCTTGAATTTCCCTACAGCAATGGGCACCTGTGTGTTTTCCAG
This sequence comes from Grallaria varia, assembly GCA_013396735.1. Taxonomy (NCBI): domain Eukaryota; kingdom Metazoa; phylum Chordata; class Aves; order Passeriformes; family Formicariidae; genus Grallaria; species Grallaria varia. The sequence goes on from VWZG01012001.1 coordinate 7,219, forward strand.
AGCCATTTGGGCCTCGTGGTTAAAGAAGAGGTGGGTTCTCTGGGATCCTTCACCACTGCCCCCACCAAGTGGCAGCAGCAGGAGCCCTGTGCCGGGATCGGTGACACAGCGCTGGAGCAGTGCTGCATAACTCAGCTTCTCCTTGGAGCTGGGGTCAAAGAACCCCTTCATGTGGTCAGGAGGGCTGGAGAGGAGCTGTCTGGTGGCCTCATCCAGGTACCCCCACTCGCAGGCTGTCTCTGTGGGGACACGGAGGTGCCTGCCTGGAGCAATCACCCCCCCTGTGGCCATCTGAGCCTCCAGAAGGCAGAGGCCATGGTCCCTGGGGACAAATCCCTTCTGGATGGCTTGGAACAGAGAGAGCATTTCCCCGGTGGATGGGTCTCTGTACCCAGTGATGGTTTTCTCAGCTGAAGACAGTTTCTCATGAAGCTCTGGGCCGATGAGACCAACCCTGACAGCCTCATCTACTGAGTAGGTTTTGTTCTTCAGAGGGTCTATCAGGCTGCCAGTGGAGGCCTGGACTTGCAGGAGCATCAGAGCAGCACCAGGCACAAGGAGATGCTCCCTCAGCGCCTGGTAAAGGCTCTTCTGCTCCCCAGTAGGCAAGACAACCCCAGCCACACTCCTCATGCCACGCAGGAACTGCTGAACAACATCATTCTCTGCCAGCTCCTGGGCAGAGACTCTTCCCTCCTCAAGGCCTTGAAACACGTCATGGCTGATGATGCCAGAGTCCCGCAGGTCCCTGCTGCTCACCCTCCCTCCCAGCCCCGGGAACGTGATTTGCAGGGGCAAGAGGAGGAAACCTGAGGCCGGATCCACAACACATCTCTTCCGAAGCTCGGAATAAGTGACCTTCTCTGTAGTGCTGGGATCGAGGAACCCTTTGCTGTCCTCATGGCTGGGGTCAGAGAGGAGCTGGCTCATCTCTTCATCCAAATATCCTCTCTCACAGGCCACATCCACCGGGAGTCGAGCCCCAGTGGCCGGGTCGATGATGCCTCCAGTTGCCATCTGGGCCTGGAGCAGCCGGATGCCCTGCTCCCTCCCTACCAGCTCCTTCTGCATCGCCTGGTACAGGGGGATTTTCTCCTCTGTGTAGGGGTCAAGGAAGCCAGTGGCAGCTCTCTCTGCTGCAAGCAGCCTCTCCTTCAGCTCCAGCCCCACCAGCCCCAGCCTCACAGCTTCTGCCACCGAGACACGACGGTGGGTCACCGGGTCGGCGATGGAGCCCGTGGCTGCCTGGGCCTCGAGGAGGGAGAGGGCTGGATCCAGGCTCAGGAGATGCTGTCTGGTGGCTTCATAAAAGCTCATTATCTTCTTTGAAGCCTCCACGTACACACCATCAATGCTGCCAGCTGCCCCTGAGGGCTCTCCGGGAGCACCTGGCACCGCCACATCCCTGCCAGCTGCTTTTGGCTGTTTGCATGGCATCGTGTCCTGGCACAAGTGGTTTTTTCCTGGCATGTCTTCCATGGGAAAGCTGGGGACAACGTGGCCATTCACTGCTGGCTTGCTCTCCATCCTCCCACTGCAGGCCTTCCACAGCTCCCAAGACTCTGGAGAGAGAGGGGAGAATGGGAAGAGTTAGTGAGAAATCAACTTCTTTGTGCATGTTAAATGCAGGGAAATCAGAAACATAAACACCCCCAGGCAGGAGGAAGTGACAGCCAAAGGCTGAGCATGTCCAAACCTGACGTGCCATCCCAAGGGATCTGGCCAAGCTCAAGGAGTCAATGGAGGAGAAGCTCCACATGCCCTGGCCTGGCCCCCAGAAACCCCCCATGTCCTGGGCTGATCCCACAGCGTGGGCAGCAGGGGAGGGGGGAATTCTGCCCCTCTGCCCCACTCAGGTGAGACCCCACCTGCAGTGCTGCCTCCAGCTCTGGGGGCCCAAACATAAGAAGAAGGTGGGACTGCTGGAGAGAGTCCAGAGGAGGCCACAGAGATGATCTGAGGGCTGGAGCCAGGCTGGGAGAGCTTGAGGTGTTCAGCCTGGAGAAGAGAAGGCTCCAGGCAGACCTCAGAGCACCTTTGAGTGCCTAAAGGGGCTTCAAGAGAGCTGGAGAAGGACTTTGGACAAGGAATGGAGGGATAGGACAAGGGGGAATGGCTTCCCACTGCCAGAGCACAGGGATAGATGAGATATTGGGAAGGAATTCTTCCCTGTGAGGTTGGTGAAGTCCTGGCACAGGTTGCCCAGAGAAGCTGTGGCTGCCCCATCCCTGGGAGTGTCCAAGGCCAGGTTGAAGGCCAGGAGGGCAATGGTTCCGTCTCAGTGAGCAGTGGGCACCAGGCAAGGAGCCTGCAGGGCTGCCTCAGGGTGAGATAACATCGAATCCAAACCTGCCCTGTTGTTTGCAAAGCTCCGGGAGAGGCTGGGATATGTCACAGTGCAGGGACGGTGCCGCAGGGAACATGAGGCTGCGGGGCTGGGCTGTGCACACCGGGAGGCTGGAGGGCACTTGTGGCCGAGCACGGGTGTGCCGAGCTCTGGTTGCTGTGGTCAGCCACTGCCTCCAGGCTGTGGTTTCGGCACACGGTGCTGGAGGAGCCTCCCCACCCACAGCCTCCCACAGCGCAGTGTCTGTGCCAGCGCAGTCCCGGGCAGGAGGCTGCGGGCTCGGAGCAGGTTTGGGGAGCGAGGGCGCTGGTCCTGCTATGCTGGGACAGCACCGATGGCTTATCCCCTCGTGAGTGTCGTCCCCTAAGGCAGAGCCACAGCACCACTGCTATGCTGGACCGGCCCTACAGTGGCAGGTGAGGCCACGGGCTGAGCACAAGGAGCTGCAGCAGACCGAGGCGACCCGCTTGGCAAAGCTCCTGCAGACGAGCCGGTGGGGTCACAGTGCTGCCCTCCGGCATCTCTGGACCCGGCTGCGAGCCCCAGGGGGAGCTGGTGTCACACTGACCCTCCTGCAGAGGTCACACTGAGTGGGGACGGTGTGGACCAGCTGCATCTCGCTGGCCGGAGCTCACAGACGCACGTCCTCCCCGGTTCCACCAGTCTAAAAACCAGAGAGGAAAGAGCAGAGTGGCGGAGCCGGCGGCTGCTGTGCCCGGGTCCCTGCTCACCCCGGGAGCAGCTTCTCCAACGGGGCTCCGTGTGCCCGGCTCCATCCCCGTGTGTTCCCCCAGCCCATCCCATGTCCTCCGGCCACGCCAGCACCGTTTCCTCACGAGAGCTCCTCTGTGCCAGCCGTGCACTGGGCTCGCTGCCCGGCACGGGGAAAGGTCCCAACAGGAGCCGGCTCCCTCCGCCCGGTGATGTCAGCGCGGCTCGGATCTGCCCAGGCAATGCTGTTTGTGTTTGCAGGATCAGGACAGCGCCCGGCTCCGGCGCCAGGAGGTGGGAACGGCGGGCAGGAGGCCCCGGGGCTGCGTCTGCCTCCGGGAAGGACCGGGAGAGGGGAGGAGGACTCGGGGGTCTCTGCTTGGTGGGGAGGGTCCTGCGGGGAGGGCGAGGGGCCCGGCTGCTGGCTGAGGGCTGGAGGAGTCGCTCTGTCCTGCGCGCTGTGGTGGGAGCCAGGGGGCTCTCCCATCTCGCAGGGCCGCCTCCTCTGTCCCTCCTCTGGGTACACGCACCCACACGCGCCAGTGACGGACAGCCCCGTGACACACCCTCCCAAAACACACGCGGGGCTGGCAGGACCTCGCCACCGGCTCTGCCCGCCCAGGTCCTGGGGCCGGAAAGCTGTTCCTGGCCCCGCAGCCCTTTCCTGGCAGAGAGGCCGGGTTGGACGGCACGGGCTGTGCCGCGCTTGAGAGGAGATGGGCACAGCGATGGACAGTGCTGGTGTGGCTCCGGTGTCTGGAGAGCCCCAAGCAGGTCCCAACATATCCCAAAGCCGAGTCAGACAACGACACCAGCATCGGTGTGGCTCCGGTACCCGGAAAGCCCCAAGCAGGTCCCCACATGTCCCAGAGCCAAGCTGGTGACTGGTACCAGCGTGCAGATGGAATTTGGACTCTGCCGCCCATAACTGTGGCAGCCTGAAACCCCAAATGCCATCGGGGCTGGGGAGTCGAGGGTCGAGGTGTTGCCCCCCACCCTTCCTGGGGGGAGGCAGTGAATGCACCGCAGGGGAAGGGCTCTGCTCCCTTTCGTCAGAAGGCGTCAGCCCCATGGAAACTTTGAGTAACCGACTCTACCTACGACGGCAGGAGATTCCTGGCAGAGGTGTTGGCACCTGCCGCCCTCCCCGGGGCCACGGTCTCTCCCCGACACAGGCAGCTCTCCCTGGCAGCCGCAGCCGCTGCTCTGTGGCTTTCGCTCCTGGCTGCGTCAGAGAGGGCGCTGGCGCCGCTGTGAGCCGCGGCACACGCGGGACCGCCGTGCCCACCGCCAGCCCCCGGCACGCGTGGTCCCTGTGCACCCACAGCCAGCCCCCGGCACGCGTGGTCCCTGTGCACCCACCGCCCCCCGCGTCCCTCCCCAGGGTCCACGGCAGCGCCGCTGTCCTGGGGCACAGCCCGCAGCTCTGCGCCCGCGGGGAGCACCAGGAGACCGGCGCCGGCCGCGGAGGGAGAGGCTGCCGGAGGCCCCGGGGAGGGACAGGGAGACGGGACAGGTTTTACTGGCAGAGTGGGGGACAAGATGTCAGGGAGAGGGCGGCGGAGGAGGTGTCTGTGGGGCAGGGATAGCAGAGCGCTGGGAAGGGCTGGGACTGGGGGTGGGAGCCTGGAGTGGCCAGGGGACCCTGTGGAGTGGTCTCTGGTGGTATAGGCTGAGGCTGGGGCTGTTTCAGGGGAGGGAGAGCGGTAGAGAAGTTTTCTGGGGCAGTGACAGAGGGTGATGGAGATAGGGAAGGTAGCGGGGGCACTTTCGGGGGCTCTTGCTTTGAATGGGCTGGGGGTAGCCCAGCACCCTTCCCGGGCAGCGCTGCCCGCCTGGCTGCCCCGGTGCAGGGGCCGCAGTGTCGGGGTCAGTGGCCGGGAACAGACAGGCTCCTGCCCCATGCCCGAAGAGGGGCTACGGTGGGATGGGGTCACATCTTGCCCGCACCCACCTCACCTGTGGGTGCTGTGGGGCGGTGCTGCCAGTCCCCCGTCCGTGCCGTCCCACCACCTGCCTCTTCCTCGGCACCCGCCGAGCCCCTCTGTGCCATCAGAGCCCCGAGGCATCCACGGGCTCTTCCCGGGAGCCGTCCTGTCCGGGCAGCCAACACCTCCTCTGCTGCTTCTGGGGCGTGCCAGGGTCAGGGACCACCACGCTCCCGCTGTACCCCGGGAGGGCTGGCAGTGCCCAGGGTGCCACAGCACCGTGTGGCTGCCGCCCCACGCCCACGGTCCCGCCCCGGTCCCGGACCGGCGGGCGGGAGTGGTGCCGCATTCCGCACATACCGGACACCGGGCGAGCGTCTCGGTCCCCTGCTGCCCCCCGGCACGACCCGTGGTGCCCAGCCAGGCCCCTCGCCTCCTCATCTCTCCCACCTGAGCGCGGTGATGGCAGAACGCGCTCACCTGGCAGGTGCCCGCGGTCCCGCTGCTTTGCCGCTGCTTCGCCGCTGTTTCCTGCCCGGGAGCAGAGCACGTTTAAAACCTTGCCCTTCCCCGCCCCTGGGGATGACACACCGGCCCAGCCCTGCCAGAAACTCGCGGACCAGCCCTCCCCACGGCTCCCTCTGGGTGTTGGGGTCCCCCCTCCCAGGGGTTCACCAATCCCAAAGCAGCGGCGGTGTAGGAGGTGGCTCTGACCCGGTGGCCGTGCCCTCCACAGAGGAGTGGAGATCAAGTGACCCAGACCTCCCTCTCCGGGGCCAGCGCGGCCCTTATCCCCAGCAGCCCCTCATCCTTCTCCCCATCACATCCCAAGCCTCCCCTTCATCAGCAGTGCCCCTGCTCCTCGTGGTGGCCAAACCCTAGGCTGCAGCTGCAGGGCTGACAGATCCCCCTGCAGGCCTGATCCTGGCACCACGGCAACTGGGGCGGAGAGGGGGACCCTTCCCTGCTCCCCCCAGCCTTGTCCACACCCCTGGATGTTAATGTGCAGCCTGAATTGCTCAAAACATGCCCAAACCATCCTGTTGCCACCTGAGTCACCCAAACACCCCTGCCGTGCCTTCGTCACCAGCCTCACACCCTCTCCCCAGACCCTGTTCCCAGCTCCACACCCCACTTCTGCTCCCCCTGCCCCGAGCACCCCTTCCCTTCTTCCTACTGCCACAGGGGCTCCATGGGCCCTGAAAGAGCAGTGGGAACCACAGAGGGGGACGAGGCCTCTGGGCCCACCAGGGCTGGGGGGTTGCTCTGCAGCCTCCTCTGCTGCCACCCTGCAGGGTGAGGTGCTGCGAGAGGGATGCGATGCTTGGGCAAGGTGTTTATGGTGTGTGGGAGTGTGTTGTCTGGAGAGGTGCCGGTATCCAGGCACGGGCTGGCTGGGTGAGCCCACGGTGTGGCACGGCACAGTCCAGTGGCACTGGGCCCTGGCACCCATGGTGGGTACAGCCAGCCCTGGCTGTGGTGGTTCCTTCCATCTGGAGAGGCATTCCCGCAGGAATGACACTGTCAAATACCTGTGCAGGACTCCCCTCTTTGCCAGCTGCTCAGGCAGTGCTGAGACAGTGGTCTAGGAGGGCAGTGTGGGGCCAAGAGAGGAGCTGGCCTGGATGATGACCCAGAGTCATGGGGTGATGTCCCAACAGGGGCATCACAACTGAGGCCAGTGAGAGGGGCAGGGGCTGCATCCACTGCTGTACCCATCCCAGTTCCTGTGGCCCATGGAGAGACAGCTACATGCCAGAAACTAACGCAGGTTTCCAGCAGCTGTGGGTGCTGGCAGAGGTTTCACTCCCAGGATGAGCTGAGGAGCCTTAATCCATCAGCAAACAGGGATGAGTGTTTGCCGCCGCGACCACAGAGAGCTCGGCGCCAGCACAATGGAGTGGTGGTGCCAGTGCCTTGGACCTTCCCACTGCAGAGGCTCCAAGGCACTGACATGCTCACCTTCTAATGGGGTGGGGTCCAGCAAAGCTCCCCTGCAGCCTTCCTGGGACCCTGTGAGCTGTGCTGGGAGCCCTGGGGCTGCAGAAGGACCAGGGATGGCCAACATCACCTCCCCACTGGGCTGCAGTGACAGGTAAGGAGGGGACCTCATGTCCCTGTCTGGGCAGCGTGGCTGTGCACACAGGAGCCAGTGCACTGTGTTGGGCCATGTTGGGCTGTGCTGGGCCATGCTGGGCCATGTTGGACTGTGCTGGGCATTACTGCATCAAGTTGGGCTGTACTGAGCTGTGCTGGGCTGCACGGGGATGTGCTGGGCTGCAGTGAGCCATGAAGGGCTGTGCTGGGCCATGGTGGGCATTACTGCACCATGCTGGGCAATACTGGGTTATAATGAGCCGCACTGGTCTGTGCTGGGCCACACTGGGCTGTGCTGGGCTGTGCTGGGCCATATTGGACTACACTGAGCCATGCTGAGCCATATTGGGCTATTCTGCACTGTGCTGGGCTGAACTGGGCCACCCTGGACCATACTGCTCTATACTGGACTGTGATGCACCACACTGGGCCATGCTGAGCCCTGCCATGCTCCGCCTGCCAGCACAGGCTGGCTGTGGCTGCCTGGGGTGGTGGGAAGGGGCCACGGTGATAAATGAGGCATAGTGAGCAGCTGTGATTCCAGTGAATCCGACTGAACCACACGCAGCTTCATCAAAGCTCCTCACCTGCCAACAAGGATAAGAAGCAACCAGACTGGGCACCTCTCCCCTGCCCGTGGGCGGCCATGGCTCCTGGAGCCTCAGTGACACCCCTGCTGTGCTGGCTGTGGAGCCACAGGGCCGTGGGGACGTTTGTCCCTGGGAAGGAGAAGCCTGGAGGCACTGGGATGTGGTCAGTCAGTGTTGGATGACAGCAGGAAAGCCCACATGGGTGGGTTGGTGCCCACTGAGCCAGGTATCATGGGTTCTCTGCCAGAGCCACCATGCCCAGCCACCGGTGGGGGCTGTGGGGAGGGTGCTGGGACCAAGCAGGAGGGATGGACCTGGGCTGAGTTGGCAAAGCTGGTGACAGGTCCCAGAAGTGGCCACTCCGCCCCCCACAAACTGTGCTGCTGCTGGCTGGATTCCCATCCACAGGGACATCCCATCCAACACAGCCCCTGGTGCTTACCCACACTGCCCAGAATCACTAGGCAGCACATGCCCCTTGTGCCACATCCATCTGTCCCAGATGCCGTCAGACTGGGGCCATGGAGAGCCCAAGGGCCAGCAGCAAAGGGTACAGCCCCCTGGCTCTGGGGCCTCTGGCAGGGGGGCTCAGCACACCTCTGGAGTGGCATTGGCAGCATGAGGAGAACGTGCCAGCTTGGGCACAAGACGCCACACTCCCCATCCCTCTGGGCAGACACTGGGGAAGGGGCGAGGCACAGTGGGAGCGCAGCCCAAAGCCAGGGCTGGGGCCAGACGCTGAGCTCAGCGCCAGGAGGTGCCTGCCAGGGCTCTGCTGCCCGAGATAGGTGCCCACACACACAACCTCGTACAGGTGAGTGCAGGGGCTCACACACAGGCACACACATCTGCTGTGCCAGTGGTTCTGCACACTCAGTGTGTGCTTGGACACGAGCTGGCCCAGGCCAGGGATCAGAGCTGTGCCAATCTGTGCAGCACCGAGGCCTCCAGCCCTGCCAGCCTCCATTACCACTGTGCCATTGTCTCCAGCCCCACTGGTGTCCCAGCCCTGGACCCTGACAGTGGCTTTGCATGGGGCAGGACTGGGGCCCAGAATGCTCAAGGCTGTGGTTCTTGCCCCTTCCCTATCCACACCGTGCCTGGGCAAGGGCTCAGAGGGCTCTGGCTCTTGCTCCTTTCCACATCACACTTGGGCACTGGGTAAGGGCTTCACCCAGCATGGGGTTGCAAACTGCAGGCATCAGAGCCTGGTGCCTGCAGGTGGGAGCTGGAGCAGCCTGGGACACAGCCATGCTGGGGACAGGAAAATTGGGACCACAGTGGTGGGAGCTGAAGGAGGTGCCCTGGCACCATCTCTCTTCACACCCCAGAGAGGGGACAGGAGGGGTCTGGGGGGACACACCTGAGCACTTTCCCCTTTGTCAGCCCAGCTCCAGGACACGGCCACTCATCCCACAATGTGGTCGACTCCATTGGCTGGGATGGAGAACATGGCTTGAGCCGGGGCCAGCGTGGCTGTGTGGGGTGTTGGGGTGGCACATCGGGCAGGGCAGGTCCCATTCCTGGGGTTCCCACAATCAGGGTGAGTGCAGCAGTGGTTGGGCAACAGGGCGGCACCTGCCTTCAGCTCCCTGTGTGGGGGCCACCTGGCTCCATAGGGCACACCGTGGGACAGCTGCTCTGACCTGTGAGTGGGGCCAAGGGACCCAGCTCAGGGTTTCGGGGTGGAGCACCCAGGCATGACAGTCCCACCTCTGGCCAAGCCCCCACTGCTGCCACCCGCTCACCTGCTGCACTGGTGACATGATCCCCCAAACCCAGCATGTGCCGTGGACCACAGAGGCTCTCCCAGAGCATCCCTGCTCTCCATCCTATCTCCTTGTGGATGGTGTAGTCCCACTGGGACCCCATGTCCCCATCCTCATGCTCTGGGTGGGTGTCTCTGTCCATTGTGTCACCCTCAGTCCTGGGGGCTGCACCCCTATGGTCTGTGTCACCGTGTAAACACCTTCCAAAGAGTTTGGTGTGGGCCCGGCCACCCCACACCTGTTGCCTTTGCTTCCCAAGCCGGCACCATCGTTGCCCGGGGCTCAGGATGCAGCTGACACAGGCCGTGGTGCCGGGCGTGTTGCTCCAGCTGGGAGTGGTGGAAGAGATTTCCATAGGCACAGGAATGTGCAACGCAACCCGTATCGGCAGTCCCAGCCCGTGCCGGCAGCGCTGCGGGACCATCCCGGGACGTGTTGGCGGATGTGCCGTGCAGAGCTGCGGGCTCGGCCCTGATCCAGGGGTGTTGTGGCAGTCCTGAGCGAGGGGCCCCCATCTGGGGTGTTTGTGGGGCTCCCCCATGCATGACCGGGGACGTGTCCCACCACAAACTCACTGGCACAATTCCAGCCCTGGTCCCTTTTGGCTCTGTGTTTGTTCAGAAAAGAAATTAGTGAGGAGAGGGTTTTAGGGTTAAACAGTGCAGAAACGGGACTGGAAACCATGAGGGCATGGGCAGGTGACAAAGGGGACTGGGATAGGGAGGGGGCAGCCAGGCAGATCCCCCAGCACTGGTGGGGGATCAGTTGGAACAGGTCCAAGCCCCCATTTGTGGGGTCTGTGACTCCCCCAAAGTGGGGAGGTGCCTGGCAAGGGCCATGGTGCTGCGACACCTGGGGATGGCCCTTGTGCTGGAGGTGTACCCAGCTCTCAGATCAGGGACACAGCCAGTGCCTCCAGACACCCCAACCCATCCTGACAGGCAGCTGGGCCCATCCCAGCTGTCCCCCAGCCATCCCAGCTGGGGCAGGCAGGCAATGGATGCACAGCCGCTGGGACAACACTGGTTAGGGACCAGCACTCTGGTGCACCAGGCACCCCTGGTGCCCTACAGATTGCAGGGTGGCCAACGGGTACCCAGCACTCTGGGAAAATGCACCACCACAAGCACCCAGCGATGAGGACTCAGCATCTCCCAGCAGTGCCCAGCGTGGGCACAGCAGGAATGCCAGCAATGCCTTCCTCAGAAAGGAGGTAACGTGGCGCAGTGCCCGCTGGCACCCTCTGCAGCACCCGGGGCCTGCCAGCTGCGGCTGTGGCGCCGGGCAGCTCTGCCGGTGGCACCAGCTGGGGCACACCTGGCCAAGCCATGCCACCCCCTGTGCCACCATGCCACTGTACACTGGCTTTGGTGATGTGACACCCCCCGGGCTGTGGAAGCTCCAGCCCTGACAGTGGAGTGAGCAGACAAATGGATGGACAGACTGCAGCCCCTGCACGGACAGTAGAGTGAGTGGACAGACAGATGGACAGACTGCAGCCCCTGCACTGACAGTGGAGTGAGTGGACAGACAGATGGACACACTGCAGCCCCTGCACTGACAGTGGAGTGAGTGGACAGACAGATGGACACACTGCAGCCCCTGCACGGACAGTGCAGTGAGTGGACAGACAGATGGACACACTGCAGCCCCTGCACGGACAGTGCAGTGAGTGGACAGACAGATGGACACACTGCAGCCCCTGCACTGACAGTGGAGTGAGTGGACAGACAGATGGACAGACTGCAGCCCCTGCACGGACAGCATGATGAGCAGACAGACAGAGTACAGTCCCCTTCCCCAGCAGCAGGTGAGCAATCAGACAGACTGACAGAGTGAACCCTTCTACCCTTAGCAGACAGACACTGCTGGAGCCCTGCCTCAACAGCAGGGCAAGCACACAGAGAGATGGACGGAGGGCAGCTCCCTCTCTGAGAGGACAGAGAGATGGACAGAGTGCAGCCTCCTTCCCGAGAGGACAGACGGCGTGGAGCCCTCTCCCCGAGGGGACAGACAGACAGAGTGGAGCCCTCTCCCTAAGCAGACAGACAGACGGACGGATGGGTGCTCATAGAAAAAGGAACCTCACTACAGTTTATTGTGGCGGCGGGTGGGCCCGGCCGGGGTTACATTCAGCTCTACTGCTGTCCGGTTAGCGGGGTGCACGAGCATGCGGCAGCAGGGCGGGGGTCCCTCCGCCCGCCGGAGCCGCCGGCGGGACGGGGGGGCGGGCACAAGGGACCCCCGCCTGTGACAGCCCCAGCCCTGCCGGCGCGGGGGGCAGCCGGAGCGGGGGCCCCCCCTGCGCACACACCGAGGGCCGAGGGGTGAGGGTTAGCACCAGAAACGGGGCTCGGCGCCCGGTCACGGGTCCCGGGGCGCGGGTACCGAGCCCGGCCACCTCCTGCCGGGGCACGGGCAGCAGGGTGGGGGACCCCCGTCAGCAGCACCAGGTGCCGGGGGGCACCGCAGTCACCCGAGCTGACGGCATGGGAGAAAGGGCAGGGCCCAGCGCGGGGATGCCCGGCTTGACCCATAGCGCGGGGCGCTCGGAGCTGGGGGCCCGCTCCGCGCTGCCCGGTGGGGCGGTGGGGAAGGGGGCCAGTGCCCAGGGACTTGGTGTGTATCGGGGGGTACTTGCATATCCGCCGGGGCCGGTCCCGGCGGGATCGGTGACAGAGACAGCTCAGCCCCGCTCGAGGGGCCGCAGCGCCGGGCCGGAGACCCGCGGGGCGCACGGCCGCGGCTTCGCCGTCCTCCAGCCTCGGGGAGGAGGGTCCTGAGTGGGGCCGGCCGAGGGTGCTGGCGCAGGGCGGGCGCGGGGGTCAGCGGCAGGGGCTGCAGCGCTCCGGAGGAGACCCTTCGGGCGGCTCTGCGGGGACACGGAGGGGCTGCAGCGCCGAGCTCTCCCGCAGCAGCTCCAGCGCGCCGAGGGCCAGCGGACAGCCCCGCAGCCCTGCCCCGCACCGCACGGCCACTGCGGCTCCCCTGTGGCCCGGGGGGCGGGCAGGGCTCCCCGCAGCGGCACAGCCCTCACCTGCGGGTGCCACGGCCAGGCTCTCCTCGGCCGCGCTGAAGTGCAGCTCCGCTCCGTCGGGCAGCCCGGAGCCGCGGGAGCGCGGACAGCGGTCTCCGGAGCGCGTCCTCCGCAGCACCGACTGGGGAGGGAGACGGTCAGTGCCCGGGGCGGGAGCGCTGGGGAGGTGGGAACTTCGGGGGGGTTCACAGCCCTCACCTTCCTGGCCAGGGGGCTGCTGGGGGCCGAGGCGCTGCTGTAGAGGCTGAGGCTGGAGTTGGAGCGGCTCGGGGACAGCACTTTGGAGGAGGCAGCCGACTGGTTCCCCGCACACCTGGCGGCAGCCCCGAAGGCGTCTGAGGACAGGTACTTCTCGTTGATCTTCAGGTTGGTCCTTCCCTTCACTGGGGACGATGGAGGCAATGAGGGGGCTGGCGATGGGGTCCTAGTGGTTCAAGACCCTGGGGAGCCCCCTGGGCTGTGCCCCACACGGGCCCCACTGACCCATTTGGCCCCACAGGCAGTGTGTCGGGCACGGGGACCCCACTTCACCAGTGCCCAGCATAGGACCCCCCCACCCACCTCTGCAGGGATCGTTCTTCACCAGGAACTCATCCAGCGCAATCCAGCCCCCACCAACCCGCACCATGAGGGTGCTGCGCAGGATCCGCACCATCCGCAGCTGCTGGGACTCCCCGAACTGTGGGAAGAGGGACATCAGGGCAAGATGGGGGCTGGGGGCTTCAGCAGGGCTGCGATTTGGGAAGGGGATACTGGAGCAGTACCAGAATCCAGACCTGCCCATCACTGCAGCCCCTTGATCCCTGCTGGCACCACCCTCACATGGAGCCCAGGGCTCTGTGGGCCATGGGGATGTGCCCCCTCCCTGCCACAGGACATGGGTGCAGCAGGACCCCGGCACAGGGCAGGCTGTGCACAGGTGTCACATCAAGCCATGACCCCAGAGCCCCATGGGGTGGCACTTACCCGGTACCTGTTGGCGCTGATCTGCTCCACCTGGAAGCGCTTGGCACAGTTACACTGGGCCACTTGCCTGTTCACCTGCGGGACATGCTTGGGTCAGCCCAGGCAGGTTCCCAACCCTTCCAGCCCCCGTCCCACAGCCCCCCACCACACCTCATCCTGGATCTGGTCGGCATCAGCGGAGCGGCGCAGTGGGTCCCGGTTGGGGTGCAGAGCACTGACGAACTCGTAGTAGTCAATGAAGCCATCGCCATTCATGTCAAAGATGGTGGCCACAGCATTCATCTCCAGGACGTTGGTGGGGAACTCTGCGGGGGTGACAGGGACCCTCAGCCCCTCAGTGCCAGCCCCCTCAGCCCACTGCAGCCCCCTGGCACCCACTGGAGGCGAGGACACTCTCGATGAACTCCCGCTGGCTGATGCGCCCATCCTGGTCCCTGTCGATGCCGCGGAAAACGTCCAGGACACGGGACTTCATCTGGCTGATCCACTGCATGTAGCGCTTCCTCCAGACCCCAAAGTCGAAGTGTGCAAACTCCTCCAGCTTGAGGGGGCACAAATGGGCATCAACACAGCGGCAGGACCCCCCAAGCCCCTCTACATCAGCCACGGTGACTATGCTGTGCCCCATGCTCAGGTGAAGACACACAGCCCTGGCCTTGCTGAGGTTGCAAGAGGGTCCCTCCTCAGGATCCCCAGCTCTAGGGTGCATGGGGGTCCTGAGCTCCAGCAGCCACTCTGCAGTGTGGGGGTGCACCCCCCGGGTGCATGGGGACCCACAGCTCCAGGAATGGGGTCTGGGACCCACCAACGCCATCCACATCTGACTTGGGGCCATGGGGCTCCATGGGCAGAAGGTGAGAAGAGCTGCCTGTACCCCCCAGGGCAGTGGGACCCCCAGGGCTCCCCTACCTCCTATGGGAGGAGCTGCCTGGGACCCACAGGATGCACCTACCTCCCATGAGAGGAGCTGCCCATGCCCCCTGAGGCAGCGGAACTCCTGGGGACCACCCAGGAGAAGCTGCCCAGGACCCCAGAGTGCCCCTCTATCATCTCCCATGGAAGACACTGCCCGGGACCCCCAGGGCCCCCTACCTCCCGCAGGCGCTGCAGAGCCGTCTCCAGCCGGTACTGCCGGTCCAGGGCCAGCAGCCAGAGCTGCTGCCAGCGGTGCAGAAGCTGGGCCATGAGGGGTGTCTGGGGCTCCAGCCCCCCGAGTGGCACTGCCACCGCCCCCTGTGCCTTCCCACCGCTGCGGCGCCCTGCGGAGACAGTGGTGAGGGGGCGGCTGGGGGTCCGGTGAGGGGGCAGCCAGGGGTCTGGGGCACAGTGCTGGGGGCAATGATGGGGTTCCTTACGTGTGGCCAGCCGGCGAGTGGCCGGGGGGCCCAGATCTGCCGCCAGCTTCCGCTTGCAGTTCTTGGTGACCTTCTCCACGTCGGGCTGCTTGCGGTTCAGCTCCTCCATGAAGACCTGCCACAGAGCACCAGCGCTGAGCACCCGCCAGCTGTGCCAGCACAGCTCCCCAGCGTGCCCCACAGACCCACCCCATTGCCCTCCCTGCCAGGAGCCTCCTGAACCAGCAGCGCGTGCTGCAGACCCGGTGGGTTTTGGCTACACAACGCGAAAGGTGCTGTGGTGTCCCTGCTGCATGCATGAGCAGCACCAACAGCCCAGCCCAGTGCACTCCAAAGCCCTGGGCTGGGTCAGGTGCTCGCCTGGGACAAGGCAGGGTCAGGGGACAACACGGTCCCCAGGGACAGCCGGGCACAGGGTCCCTCACCGCGTGCTGGGCAATGAGCTCCTCCAGCTGCTCAGCCTCCTCTGGCAGTGGCTCCTGGTCCCGCAGCCCCAGGGCCTCCTCGGCCTCTGTGATCCAGTCCATGAGCTGTGTGGTCTCCTCCCGCTCGGCCGCCAGCACTGCCGCCTGCACCCGCAGCCTCTCGCCCTGCTGCTGTGCCCAGCTCAGCACCTGCGGGGCAGCGAGGGGTGCTGGGGCACGGGGAGTGCTGCGGGCACAGGGTTGCCACCCCACTGTAGACACCAAGGTCTCCCAGCCCAACCAGATGCTGCAGGGCCATCGCTTCAGGGGTAATGAGGCAGAACAGGGAGCCACGGCCACCCTGGCCATGGGACAGGCTCATGGACAGCCACCAAAAGCCCTAGTGACCATGGGGCAGGGACAATGGGCAGGACTGAGCTTCCACAGGGCATCTGGGGCAGGGCTGGGGGCTCTGCCCCCCATGTTAAGAGGGTGCCCAGGCCTGTGCCATGCAGACGTGCCGACTGCCCTCCCTATTCAGTGAGTAAGGCAGCCCTGGGGTAGATCCAGAGCAGATCCTGCAGGTCTGTCCTCAATAAGGGCTTTGTGTGGGATTGCCTGAACCTGCCAGACCGGTCCCAGGAGCACTGGGAGCCTCTCACCTGCAAACCCACAACACCCAGGGAGGCTCCGAGCTGCTGCAGGGGCAGGGTCTGAGGTGGGGGTCCCTGGGATGCTGCTCCCAGGTCTCCCTGCCTGGGCTGTGTGGTGGCTGCTGTCCCACAGGAAGGAGCCACCACTGTCCAGGGGGGATGGAGGGTGACCCCCCCATACAGCCCCAGGATAGGGGAGCATGGGGGGACACAGGCAAGGCCAAGATTCTCTGACCCCCACAA
This sequence comes from Grallaria varia, assembly GCA_013396735.1. Taxonomy (NCBI): domain Eukaryota; kingdom Metazoa; phylum Chordata; class Aves; order Passeriformes; family Formicariidae; genus Grallaria; species Grallaria varia. The sequence goes on from VWZG01012001.1 coordinate 23,319, forward strand.
CACCTCAGTCAGGCAGGCTGTGCTGTGAAGACCCCAGTGGTGGAAGAGGCGTGGGGCCATGCTTGCCCCAGGCACAGATGGGGACAGGGTGCCCAGCTCACCTCCTGGAAGCGGCTCTTCGCAACCGTGACCCAGGACTTGATGGTGATGACGGAGTCGGGGTGGCAGGTGGCAAGGATCTCCTCCCCCAGTGAGGTGATGCACTCCAGCTCCAGCTGCTGGCACTGCAGGGACTGCATCAGCTCCTGGTGGGGCACAGACTGTGGTACTGCCAGGCCTCAGCTCCCTGAACCCTGTCAGACCAGCCTCCACCCAGCTGGGGGGGGTTTGAGATGCCAAATCTCCCCACCCTGGGGTGTTTGGGGCCCCAAACCCCATGTTCTTGGTGTAGGGGGACCCCACAGACCATGTCTCGCTGTGGGGACTCCACACCCCAGCAGGTCCTGTCTGGGGCCAGCTGACCTCAGTGATGGGGTGTCCTGGGCAAGGCTGGAGCCACCCACAGGTGGAGGCTGGCAGGGAGTGGCACCTACCTGCAGCTGGCTCTGGCACTCCTGCACAGCTGCCTCCTCCTCAGGGAAGACACCATACTTGAGGGTCTTCTCCGACTCGGAGAGACGCCCCAGGAAGGAGTGCACCAGAGTGTGGAACTCCTCCGCCTGCCACAACATCAGAGACCTGCTCAGCACCCACGCTGTGGCCCGAGGTCCTGTCCCTTGAGTCCCACAGCTGCCAAGACCCCTGGCTAGACCCTGAGTCCTGCAGCTTCTGCTCCTGCCTGCAGCTGGAGAAGCCCCTGACACACCAGCACTGGCACTGCATTGTGCCAAGGGAGAGCTGCTGCCAGCCCCGCTCAGCCCTCCTGGTGGGACTGAGGGGCCACCACTCACCCTGGCTCGGCGCCTGGGCACAATTTCCTCTGAGCCCCCCAGTGCCTCCCTGTGCCATGCAGGTCCCTGCCTGAGGCACCCAGTGCCACACAGGTGTGCACCTGCACCAGGTGCCTGCAGCACCCAGCCTGGCACCTGGCCATGGCAGCGTGTGCCACAGCCCCACAGAGCGCCACAGCCCCACGCATCGCCGGCGGTGCAGCCACACACCCAGCCCCAGCACCCTGTGGGGAACCCCGAAATGCACGGCCGCCTACCGAGCCTGGGAACAACGGAGAGCACACTGGAGCACAGCCACACACCAAGTACGGGCACCCCACGGAGAACCCCCAAACGCACATCCCCACACTGCCCAGGGACCCCACAGAGCAACCTGGAGCTCAACCACCCACTGCCTGGGCACCCCACAGCCCCACAGCCACCTCAGCCTTCCCGCATGGGGCACGAGCTGCAGACCCTGACCCTGTTGCCTCCCTGGCCCGCGGCTGTCACAGCAGACCCCAATGCAGGGGTTCCCCCATTACCCCTCCAGCCCTCACCTGCCGCAGTGCAGCCTCCAGTCGGGCCTGCTTGGAGAGGGAGAGTTTGCAGACCATGTCCCAGCGGGTGCTGAGCTCCTCCACCTGCCGCTGCAGCCACTGAGAGTCCACACTGCTGCTGCCACGCGTCAGGTCCCGCACCGAGCGCTTCAGGGTCTTGATGCAGCTGGCACGTTTGCCCAGCTCCTTCTGGAACACCTGGCAGGGAGGGCAAGAGGGGTGGGAGGTGCTGGGGGGTCCCAGCACCCTGCCTGGACCCTGTTACTGTGCAGGGTTCCTGTGCCCCCCAAAGCCTCACAGCAGCAGGTACAGGGCTCCCAGGCACTCCAAACACCTCACAGCAGGGAGAACAGGACTCCTCTGTACCCCAGAGTGGGGTACACAGGGCCCCTCAATGCTGACCCAGGATGGGGGGCACGAGCTGGGGTCAAGCAGGGATTGCTACAGGTGGGCAAAGCCCTGTCCTGTGCCTGGGTCCAGGCCTGTCCCAGATGGAGGGTGGGCAAGGCAGGAGCAGAGCCCAGGGCTCCCAGGGGCAGGAGCAGAGCCCAAGGTTCCCCAGGGGCAGAGCCCAGGGCTCCCCAGGGGCAGGGGCAGAGCCCAGGGCTCCCCAGGGGCAGGAGCAGAGCCCAAGGTTCCCCAGGGGCAGAGCCCAGGGATCCCCCGGGACAGGGGCAGAGCCCAGGGCTCCCCCGGGGCAGAGCCCAGGGCTCCCCAGGGACAGGGGCAGAGCCCAGGGCTCCCTGAGGGCTAACACCAGGCAGGGCCCTCCCACACACCCTGGGTCACTCACCTTGTGCTTGTCCATGAGGTCCCCGACCAGGTCCCGGTCCCCTCCGACGGGCACGTCCTCGCTGAGCTGTGGCTCAGCGCGGTACAGCCAGTCCATGAGGGCCTGCAGAGCATCCGTGAACTTGCCTGAGAAGAGCAGGTTCTCCTCCAGCTTGTGCTGCCTGCCGGGGGGCACAGGAACTGTCACAGTGCCCAGGTGCCAGGGGTCACCCACAGAGCCGGGTACGGCCACGCCACAGAGGCAGCAGTGCCATCACGGACACGGACAGGCCTTGGCAGTGCCCTTATGAGACAGGGCCTGGCTACATCCCAGTGGCAAAGCCCAGCAGTGCAGGGCATGAGGGTCCCAGAGCAGGGAGCAGGATGCTCAGGAAGAGCAGTGCCATGTACCCTCCTGGGCCCCACACAGTGAGCAGAGAACAGACAGTGCCATCCCATTCCATCCTGCGCCATGCTCATCCCATCCCACCTGCATCCCAACCCCTTCCCCATTCCATGGCCATTCCAGTCTATCCCCATCGCATCCCACTGGCATCCCAACCCCTTCCCCATCCCACATTCATTACAATCCATTCCCATTGCATCCCACCTGCATCCCGATCCCTTCCCCATCCCACGTTCATTCCAATCCATTCCCATTGCATCCCACTGGCATCCCAACCTCTTCCCCATCCCACGTTCATTCCAATCCTTTCCCATCGCATCCCACCTGCATCCCAACCCCTTCCCCATCCCATGGCCGTTCCAGTCTATCCCCATCGCATCCCACTGGCATCCCAACCCCTTCCCCATCCCATGTCCATTCCAGTCTATCCCCATCGCATCCCACTGGCATCCCAACCCCTTCCCCACCCCATGTCCATCCCCATCCTCATCCGCGTTCCCACGCCATGCCCCTCCCGTTCCCACCTCTCCACGGCACGGCTGCACAGCGCATCCCAGCGCTCCTTGAGCTCCCCCAGCAGCTCCTCCAGCGGCTGCAGGTCCTGAGGGAGCCGGGCCCCCTCCCGCAGAGCCCGCCCGCTCCGCAGGGTTGCCTCATACACCGGCCGCTTTGCCCGAAGAACCTTCTGGAACGCCTGTGGGGACCCCACAGGTGGGTGCTGAGTCCCCCCCAGACTGGGGGGACTCCCTCTGCTCCCCTGAGTGCTGTGGGAGAGTTGGGGTGCCAACATCTCTCAGCCCTCCTCGGCTCTAGCCACTTTGCAGAATGGCCCTGGGAAGGTGCCTGACTCCCTGCTGGCACCGAGTGTTCCCCCCCGGGTGCTGGGGATCCCCACTCTGGAGCCCCCAGGCCCCCAGCTCTGCTCCCTCCAGCCCTCCTGGGACTCACTCCCCATGCTGGGGAGCAGGTCAGCCCCACCTTGTGCTCAGCCAGCTGGCACTTGATCTCCTCCTGGCTGGTGGGAGCATCCTGTGGCACCTCCAGGCTTTGCTCCACCTCATCCATCCAGTCCAGGAGCAGCCGCCGGGACTCACTGAACTGCAACAGAGGGGAAGGCTGTGGGAGGCTGTGGGGAGCTGTGGGGGCAAAGTGGGGCGGGGGCAACCAGTGCAGGAGCCAGGGAGCCACACAAGGGAGTGGCACAGCCCTGGCACCACTTCGGGGCAAACTATGGGCCAGCATGGCACGGTGACAGCACCAGAGCCTGCTTCCAGCAGGACCCCTGTCATGGAATCATCAGTCCCAGAATGGTTTGGGTTGGACAGACCTTAAAGCTCATCCAGTGCCACCACCTGTCATGGGCAATTTTGACTAGACCAGGTTGTCCCAAATCCCACCCAACCTGGCCTTGAATACTTCCAGGGATGGGGCAGCCACAGCTTCTCTGGGCACCCTGTGCCAGGGCCTCACCACCCTCACAGGGAAGAATTCTCTCCCAGTATCCTATCAAAACCTGCCCTCTGGCAGTGGGAAGCCATTGCCCCTTGTCCTGGCACTCCAGGCCCATGCCCAAAGCAAATCAAGGGGCAGAGTCCCCTCCCCAGCCCACGGGGGTGGCCGTGCCATGTCCCTGGTACCTGTTTGCTGCGCTTTCGGGCCTCCTCCAGTGCCACCCCCCGCTCAGCTGCCCGCTGCAGCACCTTGCCCAGGCGCTCCCGCGCCGCCAGCACCAGGTTCTGGATGACGGCCCCGTCCTGCTTCCTGCTGAAATCCTTCAGGCGCGCAGCCACAGCCTCCAGGCCACCCAGCTTCTCCCCATGGGCATTTGCCTCCTTCACCAGGGCCTGCAGCAAGGGGGCAGCTGGGAATGGGTGGTCCTGGGGCAGGTGGGGAGCCCCTGGCACAGCTGGGACAGGGCATGGAGTCCCTGGCACAGCTTATGCCAGGATGGGGCACAGAGCCCTGGGCACAGCTTGCACTGGGGTGGGACACAGAGCCCTGGGCACAGCTTGCACTACAGTGGGACAAAGGTCCTCTGGGCACAGCTTGCACTGGGATGGGACATGGAGCCCTGGGCACAGCTTGCACTAGGGTGGGACACAGGTCCTCTGGGCACAGCTTGCACTAGGGTGGGACACAGAGCCCTGGGCACAGCTTGCACTAGGGTGGGACACAGGTCCTCTGGGCACAGCTTGCACTAGGGTGGGACACAGAGCCCTGGGCACAGCTTGCACTAGGGTGGGACACAGGTCCTCTGGGCACAGCTTGCACTAGGGTGGGACACAGAGCCCTGGGCACAGCTTGCACTAGGGTGGGACACAGGTCCTCTGGGCACAGCTTGCACTAGGGTGGGACACAGAGCCCTGGGCACAGCTTGCACTAGGGTGGGACACAGGTCCTCTGGGCACAGCTTGCACTAGGGTGGGACACAGAGCCCTGGGCACAGCTTGCACTAGGGTGGGACACAGGTCCTCTGGGCACAGCTTGCACTAGGGTGGGACACAGAGCCCTGGGCACAGCTTGCACTAGGGTGGGACACAGGTCCTCTGGGCACAGCTTGCACTAGGGTGGGACACAGAGCCCTGGGCACAGCTTGCACTAGGGTGGGACACAGGTCCTCTGGGCACAGCTTGCACTAGGGTGGGACACAGAGCCCTGGGCACAGCTTGCACTAGGGTGGGACACAGGTCCTCTGGGCACAGCTTGCACTAGGGTGGGACACAGAGCCCTGGGCACAGCTTGCACTAGGGTGGGACACAGGTCCTCTGGGCACAGCTTGCACTAGGGTGGGACACAGAGCCCTGGGCACAGCTTGCACTAGGGTGGGACACAGAGCCCTGGGCACAGCTTGCACTAGGGTGGGACACAGAGCCCTGGGCACAGCTTGCACTAGGGTGGGACACAGAGCCCTGGGCACAGCTTGCACTAGGATGGGACATGGAGCCCTGGGCACAGCTTGCACTAGGGTGGGACACAGAGCCCTGGGCACAGCTTGCACTAGGGTGGGACACAGAACCCTGGACACCTGGACACAGCTTGTGCTAGAGTGAGACACAGGTCCTCTGGGCACAGCTTGCACTGGGATGGGACATGGAGCCCACTCACTCCACTGCTGCAGGGACAGATGTCACACCCGCAGCCCAGGGGAGATCTCTGCGTGGGTGCCACATGGGACCCCTTTGGGCAGAACCCAGCCCCATGAACCAGCCCAGAGGAGATCTGTGTGATGCTGCCACTTCTGGTGCCACACGGGGCCCCTCCAGACAGGTCCCAGCCTGATGAACCAGCCTAGGGGAGATGTCCTGGTGGGTGTGTGCCCATGTGGGACCCCTCTGGGCAGACCCAGCCCCATGAATCAGTGCCGGGAGCACCACGCCGATTCCTCCAGCTCTTGCCTTGTGCTCCTGGATCTGGGTGGTGACAGTGTCGAGGACGAAGCTGGGGGGTGCGGGGGATCCCAGCAGCTCCTCGGCATGGGCCACCCAGCGCAGCAGCTCCTGCGCAGAGCCGTGGAACTCCGTGGTGACCGTCAGCCCCTCGGCCAGGCGCTCCTGCAGAGGGGGCAGGCGCTGACTGGGATGGGCATCCACCATCCCAGGGCCAGGGCTGGTCAGGGTGAGCCCCCTGGTGGGTCGGAGCCCCCCGCCCCACACACCTTCCTCTCCTGGGCCTCAGCCTGGACGCTCTCCCACTTCTGCTCCAGGAGCCGCAGGCTGTGCTCGGTGCTGCAGGGCCGGCCGGCACGGCACGACTCCAGCAGCCGCTGCAGCCGCTCCCGAAGGCCCCGGTAGGACACTGCCCGCACCTCCAGCTCCCGGCACAGCTCCTGCCGGCCACACCGCGGACACCAGGTCAGCACCCGGCACGGGACCGGGATGGGGACAGGGACTGGGGACAGGGAACGGGATGAGGAAGAGGACAGGGACTGGGATGGGAACAGGGATGGGGATGAAGAGGAGGATAGGGACAAAGAAGGGGTCAGGAACAGTGGATAGGGGAGGGGGACAGGGATGGATAGGCAGACAGGAACAGTGGACAGAAACAGGAGCTGGGGACAGAGACCAGGATGGGGACAAGAACAGGGTCAGGGACACGGGACAAGGGCAGGGATGGCTCCTGCTCTGTCTCAGGGAGATGGAGGGGACAGGGGAGGGGTACCAGGCTCCCCAGCTGGGGAGAGGAGGCAGCAGAGAAGGGTCTTGGCCACTTGGCATGAAGAGGGGGGGATTTGGGGGACACATTCCCCAGAGGGACCCCGGGGAACAGCCCTACAATGAGACCTGGCCCGGTGCTGGTGCTCACCAGGTGTGCGTTGAGCTTCTCTTTGGTGGCATCTGGGTGGCCCCAGGCGGGCTTGGAGCAGAAGAGCTGCAGCTCCACCTGCTCCAGCCACTGCAGCAATTCTGTGATCTCCAGTGTGATGTCCTGCACCTGGGGGCAAGGTGGGGCTCAGCACTGGCCCCACAGCCCAGCAGCACAGTCTGGCAGCACCGTGGCTCCACGCCTGTACCTGGCTGAGGTTGTTCTCCAGCTCCAGCTGCCGGCTCTCAGTCTCGCTGCACACCAGGTCCCAGTGCTGGCCCAGCTGCTGAAGGCTGCGCTGCAGCCCCTCCACACTCTCCCCCAGGCTGGACAGCAGCAGCCCCTGCCCGGCCTCGGTCACCGACTGCACTGTGCGGGCGTGGGACATCACGTCTGTCCGCAGCACCTGGGAAGGGACGGTGGGGTCAGGGCTGGGACTATGCAGGAGCACCCCATACCCCACCAGCTATGCTGCACAAAGCCCCTTGCTGCTAATGCCTGGGACACCTCTGCTGCCCACATCCTCACTGCCACCACAGCGCTGGGGTCTGGAGGGGCCACACGGAAGGAGGACAGCACCCAGAGTGCCCCCGACTCTTGCTCTTGGCAGGGTATGGGGCTGAGGCACCAGATTTGCTGACTCATGGTAGGGAGTTGGCCAGGACAGGCACAGAGGTGATAGGATACCTCTTGCACGGCCCCCACAGTGTGGATCCAACCTGGCCCTTGCACAGCTTCGCCTGCATCAGGCACTGCACAAGCGTGTCCGGGCAAGGGGCCGTGGTGCTGGGATGGCACAGAGACAGCTCATTCCTTCCATGGTGTCACCGAGGGAGGGGATGCGTCCTCACGCCACAGCCTGCCCAGCCTGGCTGCCACTGCCAGGTCTCAATGGCAGCACCCCAAGGAGGGGCTGGGCAGCACCCTACAGCCAGGACACACACCCCAGGGGTGGGACCACAACCGAGACCCCCAGAACACACATATCAGGGGTGCCACCACAGTTGGGACCCCCAGGACACACACCCAGGGGTGGGACCATGGCCAAGACCCTCACAACCCTCAGCAATGGCCCCAGGCTGGGTCCCCACAGCAGTCCCTGTGTGCCCCAGGCCACAGCACAGCCTCACCTTGTGCTTGGCCAGCTCAATCTCGCAGCTCTGCAGGTCGGGGCGCAGGGGTGCAGGGCCACGCAGCTGCTCCCCGGTGCGGCTCAGCCACTGCAGCAGCTCGGCCAGCTGGTGCTGGAACTGTCCCAGCCCCAGCAGCGCCGCCTCCAGCTGGTGCTGCCGGGGGAGAGCAGTGATGGCCAGCACCCACATGGCCCACTCAGTACCCAGTACCCCCCCAGCACCCGCTTGGCCCCATGTGCACACTCAGCACCAAACACTCAGTGCCCACACGGCCCCACACTCCCAGTACCTACATGGCATCCTGTGCACCCAACAAAGCTCCCACACGCCCCCCCAGAACCCACATGGCCCCAAGCACCCACCCAGCACCACGTGCCCAGCACCTGCATGGACACCTGGCACCACAGGACACCTTGTGTCCAACGACTCCACCGCCTCGTGTGCCCTCACAGCACCACACCAGCACCCATGTGGAACCACTGTGAACACCCCCAGACCTACATGGCACCCACCACACCCACCCAGACCCTACGCTGAACCCCCCACACTGATCCAGCACCCCCCCAGCACTCTCATGTCACTCCAGGCACCTCCCATGCCCCCTCCCCACCTGTCGGCTGACGATCTCCTCCTCCAGGTGGTCCCAGCGCTGGCGGAAGTCACTGAGAGCAGCTGGGGCATCCCCCTGCCCGCCGCCCCCCTGGTGCCGCAGGCTCTCCACATCCACCTTGCACTGGTACAGCTCCCTCTTGAACTCCTGCGGGGTGGGACCAGTGGGTGATCACAGCCACTGACCACAGACAGGGTCTGCCTGTCACCAGGCCCTGCATGGCACCACATGGCACTGCATGGCATGGCATGGGCACCTGGGCCCAGAGCCACTCCTTGCAGGGAGCGAACACTCAGCCTACCCAGGGACCTTGCAGGGGGCAGGACCTGGCCACTCAGCACCCACCATGGGGGCACCAACACCGTCCAACCTGCCACCCCTCCATCCCACCACTGTCTAGAGCGCCCCACTGCCCTCCCTGCACCCCACCTGCCCCCTGGGCTCGCATCCCCATCCAGCAGCACAGGATGGCTCAGCACAACATGGCACACCATGGCATGACATGGCACATCATGGCACCTTGAGCTCCGCCAGCTGCTGCTGCACCATGTCCAGGTCCCCGCCGACCAGGAACTCCTCGGCAATGCGCAGCTCGGCCGTGTCCAGCCACTCCAGCAGCCGCTGGGTATGGGGGAAAATGGGGAAACAGGGTTGTGGGGGTCCCACGGTGGCCCCACAGCCCCTCACACCCCTGACTGGGGATGGGAGGGTGACACATCTCCCTCCATGAGAGTCTCCCTGAGGGCCCCCACACCCACCTGCATTGTGTCCTGGTAGCTGAGGGTGGCCTGGAGCTGCTCCTCAAGGCGCCCATTCCGCTCCGTCCACACCCGGCTCAGGCTGTGCCAGGAGGAGTAGAGCTGCGGCGGGCGCGGGGTCAGCAGTGCCACGGGGGGCAACAGGGCATGAGGGGACAGGGAACGGGGCTCAGCAGTGCCATGAGGGGAACAGGGTGTAGGGGGACAGGGAACGGGGCTCAGCAGTGCCATGAGGGGAACAGGGTGCAGGGGAACAGGGCACGGGGTCACTTGTGCCATGACGGGGACAGGGTATGGGGGGACAGGGTGTGGGGTCTGTGGTGCCACAGTGAGGACAGACCATGGGGTCTGGGGTATGGGGGTGGCACCACACAGACATCCAGGCAGGGGGGTCAGTGGCACTGTACAGGAGCCTGGGCATGGAGGTCAGTGGTGTTGCACAGGGGTCTGGAGTGCAAGGGTCAGTGGCACTGCCCAGGGTCAGGGGCCACCCATCCCCACAGCCCCAGGATCCCGTCCCTCACTGAGCCCAACCCCAGGGACACTCACATCGTCCAGGCTCTTGGTGACATCGGGCTTGTCAGGGTCCCCGCAGGAGGCCATCAGCTCCACGCCCAGGCTGCCCAGCGTGTCCAGCTCGCCCTGCAGGGCATCGATGTCCTCGCGCAGCGTCTGTGCACAGCACAGGGGTCAGGGCTGCCTGGGATGGGGGCTGGCCATGTCATGGCACTGCCCACACCAGGGGTCTGCCCATACCATGGCACTTCCCCTGCCAAGGTGCTGCCCCCGACCCCCCACCGCAGCTGTACCTGCATGGTGCGCAGCCGTGCGCGGATGGCCTCGGGCTCCCCGCTGGCCTCCTCCAGCCCCAGCACCAGCTGCTGAGTGTCACCGAGTGCCAGGGCCAGCTCGGACAGGCCGTGCCAGAAGCGCTCAGCCAGCGCCAGCAGGTCCCGCAGCCACTGCTCCTGCTCCTGGCAGCGGCTGCGCAGGGAGTCCCACTGGGACAGCAGCTGGGCTGTGCGCTCCTGGATCCCTGCGGGGCACAAGGGATCAGGGACCTGAGGGATCTGGCACCCCCACATAGCCCTGACAGGGACACATCACCCACCCGCTGGTAGGGCCATGCCCACCCCTCCATACCGGTACCTCTGGCCACAGCGTCGGAGCTGACTGCCTGCATGGTGGCCAGCAGCTCTCCACCCTGTGCCTGGACACCCTCCAGGGCCACCCCCAGCTTCTCCAGCTCTCCCAAGGCCAGGCTGTTCTCCCGGATCTGCTCCCGCAGGTGGGCCGTGTCCCCGCGGACGGGGGGCTGGCTCTGCAGCCGGCTCTGCAGCCGCTCCAGGCACTCCAGCAGCAAGTCCATACGCTCTGTCAGCTGGGGACCAGCCTGGTCACTCGAGGGGACGTCCCCTGGGGACGCCCCCCACCCTGGTGCCAGCCCTGTACCTGGCTGTATCGTGGCAGGGCGTCCTCCAGCAGAGCCGCTGCCTGGCGCACGCGCTCGCGAATGCAGCCGTACTGCTCCTCAGCCTCCTGCCAGCGCCGCTGGAACGGGGCCCCCTGCTCCGGGCTCAGCTCCACCAGCTGTGCTGACACACGCTGCAGCTTCCCCACCAGCGGCCGGTGCTCAGCGATGGCCTCCCGCAGGCTCTGGGGGTGAGGAACAGCCACAGGGCCACGCTGGGGTGGCACATGCCCAACAGCAGTATGTCCCATGGGGACATGTGCTGGTGAACCCTGGTGCTGCTCCCAGCAGACTCGGGCTCATCAGGTGCCCCAGTCCTGTGGTCCCCCCAGTGATGCCACCTCCATCCTGTCACCTCTCCACCCCCAAACCCACAGGGACGCTGAGCACATCCCTCCATGTCCCTGCCTGCACCTGCAGCAGTGCCTGCTGCTCCTTGAAGGCCTCGTAGCTGATGGCGTTGGGGGAGAGCTGCACCCCCAGGGCCTGTGTCTCCTCCAGCCAGGGCAGCAGCTCCTCGAGGGCCTCGGAGAACTGGGCGAGCAGGGACTGGGCATGCTCCAGCTGCACAGCACAAGCCCCACTGCGCAGGGAGAGCTGCTCCGTGCGCTCCCGCAGCACCTGCACCGACGGCTGCGGAGACAGAGGGTCACCAGGCGGCTGGGGACATGGGACATGGCCATTCCTGGGTGATGGCAGCATTCCCCCGGCACCACTCCGGCTCACCTGGAGGCGCTGCCGCAGGGGCTCAGGGCAGCAGCGCAGCAGCGGGTCTGAGATCCCCAGCAAACGTTCAACCAGACCCCGGCAGTGCAGGATCTCAGCAGAGAGCAACTGGAATGGAGCAGCGAGTGGGTGCCAGGTCCTGGGGGGTCAGTGCAGGACCCAGCCGAACAGGGCTGCTGAGCCAGTGTCCCCAGGGACCCCTGGGCACCGCTGCAGACCCACCTTCTGCTCGGAGAGCTGTGAGCCGAGAGCCTCAGAATCCAGCTGCACGCGGCCAATCTCCTCCAGCCGCTCGCCCAGCCCAGCCACACGGGCAAGCTGGGACTCCAGGACCTGCTCAAACTGCAAAAAAGGGACAAACATCAGACAGGCAGGGTGGGCAGCTGCTCCAGGACACACGCCCCTGGCACACCCCAGTCCCACAGGACTGTCTGCCATGACCCAGAGTGTCCCACCCAGACCCAAGTGCCCCATCTCCCACTGCAGACAGCAATGCCAGGAATGGTGAGGGGGACAGAGGGTGACAGCCCCAAAGGCCCATGTCCCGCACCTTCTCCCTGTCGCAGGTGCTGACCGGGGGCTCCTGCCCATCATCCTGGCTCTCCCGCTCCCCCAGCTCCTTCTCCATGCGGCCCAGCCACAGCGCCAGGTCCTCGGGAGCCGTGCCCAGCCGGGATGAGGCCTCCAGGGTCTGCCCCAGCCGGTGCGCGGTGTCGGCGCTGCTCTGGCCAGCGATGAGGTACCGCATCCTCAGCGACTCCATCTTCTCCTGGACCAGCTGGGCCTCCTCCCCTGCGGTCACACCACACCGGCATCAGCGCCTCCGTGCCAGCATCCCTGGGCATGGGATCAGCCACACCAACAGCTTCCACTGCTGTGATGGGCACTCTGAACTGACCTTCCCCCACTCCTGCTGCTCTCAGAGCTGGCTTTGGCCCCTCATCCCACTGCCAGTAAAATCCACCTTCGCAGCTGCCCCTCACCACTGCTGCACCCTGTCCTGCCGTGCCCCTGACCCCCAGGCTCTGGTCTGACCCCTCTCCATCCCATGGGATGCTGCGCTCCCTCACACCACCTCAGAGGCCCCAGTGGGGAGCAGCATGCCCCAGGGGCTCCCAGTGCCCGGGGTTGCCCTCACTGGACTGCGCTGCCACACTGTGTGCTCATCTCACCCCATGCCCCACGGTCCCAGTGCCACGGCTGCCACTCCTGGCCATCGCCACTCACCTGTCACCATCTCCAGGACCCTCTGCCCACTCTCCAGGGCACCATCCAGCTCTCCCAGCTGCCCACGGATCTCCTCACAGAGTGCCTGGGCAAGAAACTCCCGTGGCAGTGACCGACAAGGACATAGGTGCCCTCACCCACCCCATGCCCACCCTGGCCCCACCTGGGTCTGCTGGTGGGCATCCTGCACACGGCCGACACAGCCATCAGTGCGCCAAAGCTGGGCCAGCTGCCGTTCCACGACACTGAGCCACTCCTGGAAGGCATCCATGGCCTCCTGGAAGCCCTGAGCTGCTGGCAAGATCTGCTCCAGGCAGCCGTACCTGTGTCAGGAGGGCTGGGTGAGCTGGGGATGATAGTCTCCAAGGCCAAGGTGTCAGCCAGCAAAGCCCCCTCTCCCCCACATCAGGGTCCCCATGCCCTGTAGCTCCCAAGGAGGAGGGACATGGCAAATCCAATGTCCCCAAACAGGGACCTGTGGGAAGAGCCTCATGCTGGACTGGCTGCAGAGTCCCAGACCCCACTGCCTCTGTGCTGCCCTGGCACATGGGGTGGGGATGGTTCCTCTGCCATGGTGGCCCCAGTGCCAGCAGGGCAGAGCACACAGGGACATTGGGGTGTCTCAACGGCACAGCTGGGGACACCAGTGGCCAGAGCCTGTGCCCGCCCGGTGCTGAGGGCCTGGGCTCTGACCCACCTGGCTTCAGCCTCCTGCATCAGCTTGTCCCACCTCTCCCCGAGGTCCGAGAGGCCAGTGCTGCCCTCAGGGGCCGCCGTGCCGGAGCCGTGCGCCGTCGGTCTGTCCTGCAGGACGAGTTCCACGCGCGGCCTCCGCTCCTCCAGCAGCCGCTTCAGGAGCTGGAAGGCAGGGGGCACCGTGCTGTGCCGCGGACCCCCGCCCGCCCAGGCGACCTCGGCACAGCCCCGGGCGGCTGCTCCAACGCCGCTCCCCTAATCCCGGCCGGAGGACGTAGGCGGGACACGCCGGCCGGCCCTGCTGACCTTCTGCTCCTCCAGCTGTGCCTTCGCTACCTTCGCCTCTGCCGACGGCGGCTTCTGGTTGCTCACCAGCTCCTCCATGTCGGCCACCCAGGCCAGCAGCCGTTCCAGCGTCTCCTGGCCCCGCTCCACGCCCGCCACCTCCTCGAGGGCAGGGATGGCCCGCGGGGACACCTGTGGGGGGAGAGGTGGGTGAGCCGCCCAGATGAGCGGGCAGGGCACAGCCGGGGGGCTGGGCTGCGACCCCACACTGTGCCCTGTCCGGGCGGTTTTGCCGGGGACAGCGTGACCCTGCCCAGCCCATGGGGTCCTCGCCGGCGTCCCTCACAGGGCTCTCCGAAGCCAGGGCTGCACATTCTGCATCGTTTGGACCGCTCTGGACACACGATCCTCACAAGCCGCAGGGAAGGGGAGTGGATTCCCTGTTCTACGACACTGGGCTGGATGCCCAGCACCGGGGGTACCACCAACACCAGGACACAGATCCCGGTGACCCCGCACAAGCACCAGCCAAGGGAGAGGAAGGCAAAGACTCGTTGTGGAGAGAACCATGCCAGAGGGCAGCCCCGTGGCGCGGGGCTGGCACAGTGTCCTCCCGGCGAGGGTCCCTGCCCGGCAGTCACCTCGGTGGCATCTGCATGTCCGGTGCAGCCAGCGGCAGCGAGCTCCCCCACGCGCTCCGTCAGCACGGTGACCGTCCGGGTGACCACGGGCTCGCCGCCCTTCTCGCCCGCCGGGTACTCGGTCACCTCCACGATCTCCGTCACGATGGTCTCAGTCACCTCCGTCACCTCCGTCACTTCCCGGGTGGTGACAGGTTTCCAGGACCAGGTGCTGCGGGGGACGCTGGACCTGGGCGGGGTCCAGGCTGCGCCCCCCGCGTGTCCCTTCAGCGGAACGCCGGCCGTGCCCCCGTTCTGCACCGCCACCTCGGACTGGCTGCGCCTCAGCACCGGGCTGCCCGACCGGCTCCGAACGGCGCTGGGCACCGGGCTCCAGCCGTTCTCTACCGGCACCGGCGCCTTCTCCAGCAGCCCCGGCCAGGCCTCCGTGACGCCTCCAGCGGGCGGTTGTCCCTCATCCAGCCCCGGCTCCCGGCACGGCGGCTCCCGCAGGAGCTCCTCCGGCTGCCGGCTCTTCTCGCCCAGGCAGCTGGGCCGGCTCACCGAGTTCCCCATGGCGCGGGCGCCG
>VWZG01012001.1:39611-67626 GCA_013396735.1 Grallaria varia
GCGCCGCGCCCGCGGCGCGGAGGGAGCGCAGAGAGCGGGGGGCACTGGGCGAGGACCCTCGCACCAGCCGCGGCCCGGCGGGGTTGGTCTGACCCCGGACACGCCGCCGCCCCCGTTAACCCTCCGGGCGCCGATGGCCGCCGTTACCGGGGAAACCCCCGGGGCCCCGCAGCCATCCCGCGGGGGAGGGGCGGCGCCGGCCCACCGCCCGCCCCGCACCGCCCGGGGGGGCGACACCCCGCACGGGCACCGGCACCGATACCGGCACCGGCACCAGCGCCTGGTCTGGCACCGCACTAACACCTGCACCGGCACCGGCACCAGCCACTACCCGCACCGACACCGGCACCAGCATCGGCACCTGCCCCTGTCCCTGCACTGTCACAGACACCAGCGCCTTTCCCCGTACCAGAAGCTGCCCCGGCACCAACACCGGCACGTCAGCTGCCTCCTGCACCGACACCGGCATCAGCACCTGCCGCTGCACATGCACCAAACATCAGCACCAGCACTGAAACCTCCACCTGCCCTCACGCCGGCACCAGTCCCCGTGCTGCACCGACCCCAGTCCAGGCTATGCCACAGCCCCGGGGTGTCATAGCCCCTCCAGCTCCGGGGTTGCACCCGCCAAGGAGCACTGACCCCCCACCCCGGCTCTGGCCCCCCAGCTCCAGCCCCCGGCAGTGGGTGCTGCGGTCACCAAGGGGCTCTGCTCCGTTCCTCAGGGTTCTGCGGGTCCAGGAATTTCTGAACCAGGGACTGGCGGGTGGGAGGGGGGCGGTCAGTGAAGCAGGGAACAACTAGGGGGCCCAGGCTGAGCTGCCAAGCCGCTGTGGCAAAGCCCACCCTGAAAGCCGGGGTGCTGCAGACCTGGGGCTCCAGGTCCGCCCCCGCTGCCACTCTGTGTGCTGGAGGAATCTGGGGCTGCCGGAGATACCCGGGTGGGGGCTGCTCCTGCCTGTGGTGTGAGCCCCCTTCTCACCCTGTCCGGACCCCGCTCCAGCTCCGCGGCCCCCCAGCCAGTGAGAGCCCCCAGGGCGGGGGTCCTGCCCCGCGGAGCTGCACGGGTGGCCCTCGCTGGGCCCCGGGAGCCGGGGGGCCGCTGCAGGCGCGTCGGCCACGCTGATGGATGGGGCTCCCTGGGGTCTCCTGGGAGCGGCAGGCGGCGGGGCTGGGGGCTTTGTCTGCTGCCAGAGACGCTGCCGGGAATTAGCATCTGCCAGGGCCTCGGCGGCTCCACACCGTCCTGTGGCGGCTCTGCTCCATCTTTCCCACCCGGCTCTGGAGCCTTCTACTGCTGGCACACCAAGCTGTTCGGTGCCTAGTATGGAGCTAAGCCCCACGGCACCCCGGGCACCCCACAGCACCCCACGGCGCCCAGCCAGGACCTGCCAGGCAGGAGCTGGGCAGGGGGTGACGGTCCACCGAGCTGCCCTTCGGCAGCTCGCCCGGCACGCTCCCGGAGCCCCAGGTACCGGGCTCGGGGTGGCACGGGCGCCCCGGGCAAGGGGAGCCCGGCGCGGGGCACCGGGCGGGAGCGGTCGGCTGGAATCCGCAGCCTCAGATCCCGGGAGCCGGGTGGGTTTCTGCGCGGCCTCGGCTTTGTCTGCGCCGGGGCCGGGATGAATGGCCCTTTCAGTTTGTGCCGTCATGTGTGCCGAGGGAGCCCGTGTGCCGGCCAGGCCCCGAACAAAAGGAGCCGGCGAGGGGCTGCGCGCAGAGCGGCGAGGAGGGGCTGCCGGCAGCCCCCGCCGCGCTGCTCCCGCTGCGGCTCCGCTGCTGGCCAGGGGCACAGCGGAGCACGGCCGCACAACCCCTGCGTGGCCGCACACCCCTCGTGCGGTCACACACCCCTCGCGCGGCCGCACCCCCGTGCCCACGCAGGCGTGCCGTGAGCTGCAACTGAGCCCGGCGCAGGCGGTGGCCCTGTGGCCAGAGGGGCTCCGAGGCAGCGATAATGCGAGTATTGGAGGGGCCGCTGGGCCCACGGGCTCTGAGCCAGCAGCACCGTCGGGCCGCGGAGCAGGAGCCGGGGACGGATGACCTGGCACCGGCTCGTTGTGGGGATGAGCCGAGGGGTCTCCCAGCCGGCCATGGAGCTGTCCGAAGGGTTTCCCAGTCGGTTATGGCCAGGCACCCTCTTGCCTTCCAGGGACCAAGACTTCACCGGCCGCGGTGGAAACATGAGCCGGTCCTGCCCGGCTCTGCGTGACCCGGCTGCAGCCCAGGGCCAGACGTTACCTGCGGGGCCGTGCCGGGCTCTGGGAGCGTCGGCAGCCGCTTCTCCACAGCGTCCAGCCAGTGCCGCAGGGCCAGCAGCTGCTCCTGCACCTCCAGCCTCCGTTCGGACCGCGGCCGGCCTCTGGGGAGAGAGCGGGGACACTAACACAGAGTGCAGGACATGGCCGCTGTCCCCCCTGCCCACACCACACTGAGCCCCAGCCTCGCTGCGCACCCGCAACAGACCCTGCGAAGGGCATCACGGCCACACCAGAGCTCATGGCTCTCACTCTGCTCGCTCCGGCACAGCCGAACCGCTTCCTCCCCATCCCGGCGCTGCCTCAGACACCCAGTCTGTGCAGGTTGACCGTAGTTTCCCCATCACGGTGTAGACACCGAGGCACACCCGCAGCCCCCGACACGGTGTGTGCGCCGGTGCCCCTACCTCTCCATCTCCTCCCCATCCGGTGATGACCCCTCCGCGCTTTCCCCGGTGAGCCCAGTGTCCCCCGCAGTGCGGTGCGTCTGCAGGGAGAGCAGAGGGACGGTGGGAACGGAACACCAGGACCCACCAGAGGCGCAGGGAACGAGGGTCCACAGCCTTTCCCGCTGGAACACCGGTGTGGAGGTCTTGGAGTCTCGCTGTGTTCCCCCAGAGACGCCCATCCTCACCAGACAGAGGACGCCGGGTTTCCCGACCTCTGTCTCCGCCGGCCACCAATGTCTGCGAGTTTTGACTCGGCTCTGGCTCCTCTGCATCCCTGCAACGCTCTCCAATTTCCGGACCCTTTTTCACTCGGGATCAACCCCAGATCTCACCCTGCTGCCGCCCCTTGGGCTCTATCTGGTCCCCTGCGGCCCTACACCAGCTCTGTGCACTCCAGAGCCACTGTTTGGGTCTGGCTGAGCCTAAACCAAGCCACGGCGAAGTGACCCACGGCAAACGTGCCACGGCGAATTGACCCGTGGCAAACTGAGCAAAGGAAAACTGACCCACGACAAACCGACCCATGGAAAACCCACTACACTGACACGTGCACCAGTCACTCCCGCCTCCGGTGTTGCGAGCGTGATCACTTTGCCACAACATACGGGAGGGGACGCCAAGCAAGCTCCGAGATCTAAGAGCCAGCAACGTCCTGGCACCTGCACAGAAAAGGGGCACGAACGGGCAGCGGCTGCACCGTGGCCCGGCAGAGAGGGATCTCACCCAAGGCTGAGGACGATCCTGCTCCCAACAGCACAGGGAGTTAACCCTGGTGATTAATTAAGCCAGGTCACCTGGCCGAGAACAACAAGGGGGAGATGACTCCGGGGATCCCAGGAGGGAAACAGAGAACAACCACCCACACACTGAGGGTGTCCTGCATGCGTCTGCTGCGGAAGGAGCCGCGGGCAGGGTCTGCTCAGGAGCAGTACAGGGCGTTCCTGGAATGAGGGGAAGCGGCATTAGGCAGGTGCCAGGTGCTGGAGCCGCAGCAGCCCCTCGTGGCCGGAGTGCCGGCAGGTCTCGGTCCCGTTGGAGATGCTCCGGGCATCACGGGCAGACCCTGCGGGCACGATGCCATACCCGAGACAGGGTCTCCCCGCCTGTCACACCCTTACTGTGCCCACCTTCACCCGGCACTGGCACTGGTGCCCTCTGCCAGATGTCCTGCTTCCTCCTGCTCTATACCAGGCGAGTGTCCAGGGAGGGAGCGGGACTGCGAGGCCAGGAGCGGAATCTCGTGGGGTCGTGGCAGCTCCAGTGCAGTCACCAGCAGTCCCGCAGCCCTCCTGCTCCACGCCGCCGGTCCCTGGTCCCGTGTGCCCCACGGTAAGCCCTCATCCCGGGGCAGGACCGCGGTGCCACAGCGCCAGCCCTGCTACCAGAAAGTGGGCACAGGGAACCGGGGAGCTGAAGGATGCTGCCGCAGGTGGGCAGGCGACACCAGCGTCTGCAGCGGGAGACGCTCTTTCAGCAACTCAGTCCAGGCTGGCGAGGATGGAGCCGAGGATGAAGCACCGGAGGTGCTGCCAGCCTGTCCCAGACACGGCGCCGGCGCGGCTGTACCGGCCGCTCCGGCGCTGGGGACACGCCAAGAGACCATGAGGAGCCCCGAACCCCAAACGGGCGCCGGGACACCGACACGCTGGGTGCGGCACGTGCCTGCGAGGGTCCCGCAGCCGCGGCCTGCCCCGGAGCGCTGGAGGTGCGTCCGGAGCGGTCCCCAGCCCTGGCTCGGGCATCGGACACCCGGAGCTGTGCCGTCCGCCAGGGCACACACGGACCTGGAGCTGCCCGACGGCAGCTCCACAGTGCCGCGGAGGGAGGCAGGTCCCCACACCGCGCTGCCTACACGGCACCGCCGCCATCCCCACCGAGTCATTCTGGCCCTGGGGGCTGCCCCGTGCCCGGCAGGACGTGGTGGCAGCACCGTCCCCACTCGCAGCGCCGAGACCCGCGCAGCGGACGGGGACATTCACCGGCCCTGCGAGGCCAGCCCCAGCGCAGACCGACGGGGCACAGAGTGTCCGGTGCCTACGCGAGGCAGAGCCGCCCTTGGCCAGCGCAGCCGGGCTCCGAGCCCCAGCGACGCGGCCGGGGGGGGCTCGGGGTCCCTGCCCATGAGGAGGTTCAGCGCCCCGGCGAGGCGGGGGCGTGGGAGAGGCCGGTCCGGCTTTGTGGAGAAGCTGTACAGAGCGTTCCCGGCGCGGCGGGGGCCGAGCCAGCAGTGCCCGGGGCGGTGGCACAGGGAGCTGGCAGCCGCTCTGTGCCAGCGGGGCCGAGCCGGCTGCCGCGGCCACGCTTGGGACGCCGACCACAGGTCCCACGCACCGGACCGCGGCCAGGACGGGGCGGTTGGCGAATCCCGGGGTGTTCTGGGCGGGGGGCGAGGGATCCCTCCAGGTCTGACCGGCGCCAGGGACAGGGCGGCACTCGGTGCCCCACATGCCACAGCCCGCGGTGTTAATGTTAATGTGGAAGGATGGTTTTGCTCCAGCGGGCGGAGGAGGGGGGCCGGTGTGAGCTCCAAGCCGCACGGCAGCGGGGCGGGATGAGCTGCAGGGCATTAAAACTGGGAATGCCATGGAGTTCTCCATTGTGACAAGCTTGGCCCGGTTACATGCTGGCCTGGTTGCTCCCAACGCATGGTGCTGAAGGGGCTTTGGGAGGGACAGAGCGTCTCAGGGGGCAGGATGAGACAGTGGAGACGTGGAGTAGCATGAGGCAATGGGAGAGGGCCCACAGACAAAGGACCCTACATCACCCGGGAGCAGACAGCCCAGATCTCAGGGTGTCCCCATCTCCTTTGCCCTTTCACCAACCAAGGCAAGAGGATCTCGCCAACCCAGGCTCACTGGGGAGGGTCCGCATGCTGGGGGCCCAGGGTTGAGGGCATGTGGGGAATGGGGTCTCCTCTGTCATGTGGATGCAGTCCTGTGGTGGGGGCCAGGAATGTGGGGTTTCTCACCAAGGACTGGAGCTGGACCCTGCCAGTGTTGGGCAGTTATGTGGAATTANGGGGGAGGGGGGAGCAGTGAAACAGGGCATGGCCCTGGGCAGCCTGTGCCATCCCAGGGAGCCTCATTGGTGCCTTGGGACCCTTCCTGAGTCTGCAACCCAGCCAGTCCCTCTGGCCCTGCTGTGCCCAACGGCCATGTCCCACTGCCGGGGGGGACAGATGTGGTTAATTGCCGACAGACAATGCAATTAACGTCCTCTCAGCCGCTGCCATCTGTCCTGGTCAGCCCAGTTTCCCCACCCAGGGCTGCTGCCAGGGCCGACATTCTCAGCTGCTCCTGACACGGTGAGACCCTGCCAGCCTCTGGACATTGCAGGGGTTCCACAAGGGCCTGCACATCCCTGGTGCTTCCAGCACTGTGCCTGGTGTACCCGGCACTGCTGCAGGATGAACCTCTCACTCAGGGAGCCCCAGCCCAGGTAGAGGGGTGGCACTTGGCTCATCGGACAGGACAGATGCCTTGAGCTGCCCACACCTGCACTGGTGGCTGCATCATTTCTCGGTTTGCCGGGGCTGGCCCTTCCAAAAGCTGCTGCCCTGCTAGCAGCTGCTAGGCCAGCACGCCCTGATTCCCTCCAGCCCCTCATCCTCACAGAAAACCACTGCCATCTGCTCACAACAGCCCCTCACTGCCCAAAAAGGGAGAGTCCACTGCACAGCCCATGCTGGGAGAGGCTGTGGGAGTGGCAGGCACAGCCCTGCACCAGCAGTGCTAATGGCACACACGGGCACAGCGACGAGTGCTGTGGGGGGCAGTGTCCCTGCCCTGCCTGGTGCCCCACTGATGGGGCTGGGAGGGATGGGTCTGTCCCCACGTGAGGGATGCAGCCTCAGAAGTCCCCACAGCACCAGCCGTGCCCGCTCCCCAAAACCAGAGACCTGCTGGTGAGGGGCTGTGCCCACACTCACCTCCTGGCAGTGCTGGCTGTGCCACCAGCCCAGGACAGCCCTAAGGACACCCCCATGACCCTGCTCTGTGCCTGGCAGCACCGTGGGGACACCAAGGCCCAGCCCACGGGTGCAGCATCCATGACAAGAGCCAGTCAGACCCCTGTGCCCCAGCACATTCCACCATGACCCGGAACAGTACACACAGCTCACAGCACAAAGCCATGGGAGGCAATGTGAGCCCCCAGCCCATAGCCACCGTGGCAAGGCTGGAGGGGAGAACAGACCACGCGGAGCTGCCAGCTGGTTTCAGAGGATTCTCCTTTACTGCCCTCACAGGGGAGCCCTGGGTCCACACTGCTCCTTTTACAGACACTTTGCGGTAAGTACAGGCCAGGATTTTAGTGTTTTGCCCCCAAAAGGAGATGTATTTGGGTAATCGGTGGGCCCCCAGTGCCCCAGTGAGTGATGGTTGGGGCACTGGGGGCCCCAGGGAGTAGGGACCATCCCAGAGCTGCACACAGCGGCGCCTCATGCAAAGCCAAATGGGGTAATGAGAGCAATAACGACACCAGAGGCGGAGCGTAACATGATTGGATTTACAGGTGGCAGATGAGAGCAGGAGGGAAGGAGGAGATGCCATGGAGATCCACGGTGAGCCCAGCACTACGCCAGGAGGCCATCCCTGGGGAGAAGGGTGTGCGCAGGGCGAGGAGGGACTGGGTGACCCCGCGGGTGCCTCTTGGGCCAATGGTTGCCCAGGCACTGCGGCCCCGGTCTCTGCCCATGGACTCTGGCAAGTGCAAAGGGCAAGGGAGCACATCCCCGTGTCCTCAGGCGCAGTCCCACCGGCCCCGGGGCGGGGGACGGGCTCCGTGGCGGCAGTGAGGGGAGGTGAGATGGACATCCAACCACACTACAACAAAGCGAACAGAAAAGATGGGATGAGACAGGGAGAACGATCCATGAGATGAAGCCACCAACCCGACCGGCAGTGCCGCACACCCGCCGCGGGACTGGGACGGAGCAGGGAGCTCGGCATTACCTGTGCCGGTGAGCGCAGCTGAGCAGCTGTTGCCTCCCAGGCTCCCCTCGAGCCCATCCATGACCTGCTGACGTCGGAGACCCAGCTCAGGAGCTCACCCAGTGGCACCGGGACATCTTTGGTGGGACTGGAAAAAGATGTCTGCCAGAGAGAGAGCGCGTTACTGTGGGTGCAGCGAGAGCCAGGGGCAGGGAGGGTTGGAATTACCGCGAGGAAGGAGAAGGAGGCTTGTTTTACAGAAATCCACCTTTTTCTAACATGAGTGTATACTGGGCTACTGCAGCATCCCACAGCCCACCCTACACTCTGGGGGGCCTGGGGCCCCCACACTCCTCACAAAGATCAGGAAAGTGCCTGTGGCCGGGGGCACTCTGGGCACAGGAGCGGTGCAGAACCAGCCTGGGGTGTGGGGCCTGGCAGACACCTGCCAAGGGGGCATGGAGCCTCATCAGTGTGAGGAAATCAACCTTGAGCAGAAGCACTTCTCAGATACACGGAGAGACAGACAGACAGACTGTCCGGCCACGGTGGGAGCATCCCAGAGGGCAGGTGAGCGGGTGGGCTGGCGGAGGCAGGCGCGCAGCGAAGCCCCTCGGCGGGCGAAGCGGCGGAGCGGAGGCAGGTCCCCCCGCGTGGCGCGGAAGCACCGGGCACCACCAGTGCGGCACTTACGGTCGGAGCACCGGCTCCGCGGTGCGGTGGCGGGGACGTGCTGGGAGGCCAAGGCAGGGAGATGGGGCAGCTCGGGGGCCAGGGTGCAGACCCCCCTCCTCAACACGCTGAGGTGGGGTGGAAAGGGGTCCAGGCAGCAGCTCCGGGGCCGGCATGGCATGTCCTGGCTGTCTGGTGCTGGGGAGCCCACAATATCCTCCTCCAGTATGCCAGCTGCAGTGGGATGCACCAAGGGGCCAGAGTCATCTCCTCCTTCAGGGTGTGGGGGTTGAAGCCGGCAGGTTAATTACAAAAGAGTGCTAAGTGGTTAGATCCAAACAGCGAACTGTTTTCCAGGTGTCCGACTTGACCGCACCATGTGCGAGCGGCAGCAGAGTCTATGCAGCCGGGGGCAGGAACAGCATCCGGCTCCCAGGGCGCAGGGCAGGGAGGGTAGTGTGTGTTCTCTTGTCTCTTAATATACAAACACTGTCAGCACATTCGCATATATTAATTTATTAGTCTTGTCTTTTTGGTTAAACTCGAGGCACTGCTTTGGGAGAAGAGTGGAGGTTCAAAATTAAAAAAAAATACTAGTGATTAGCCAGCAGCGTTGCCACATGCGGAGCGGGTGAGGCGGCGCCTCGGGGGCCTGGTGGGTCTCAGGCCACATGGAGAGGAGGCCCACACACCCTGGGGTGCTCCCCGCTCGCCTCCTGCCCACAGCTCCCAGATGCAGCCTGGGCGAGGGCAAGGGCTAGAGCAGCTGCCTCCACAGCGCCCTGGGAACCCCCGGCGTATCTGCGCCCGAAGCTCGAGGAGGAGTAAGATGAGGAAGAGAAGGTCATGGAGAAGCCGGAGCTGGTGGCATCAAAGCTGCCACGCCGGGAGCCTGAGCGGGAGCCGGTGCGGGAGCCTGAGCGGGATCCAGAGGTCGAACCAGCGCTGCTGACATTGTAGGGGCTGTAGTAGCCCTTGCTGGACTGGGAGGAGGCCTCCAGCAGCCGCAGACCAGTCCCATCCTCAATCATGCTCCGGTCCATGGCGTCCTTGTAGGAGATCTTGAGCTTGGTCTTAGGGCAGGTGAGGTACTTGGAGTAGGTGTTGACGTCCCGCAGCTTCTGGGCAGTGCGCGTGTCAATGGTGCCCTTCTGCAGTGCCTCATCCAGGGAGACACGGCCCGCAGCGTCGGGCTCGATCAGGCCTCCTGTCAGGTACTGCACCTCCAGGAACCGCTGCCCAGCCTCATAGTACAGCCAGCCCTTCTTCAGCGCCTGCGCCGCCGACATCTTCGTCTTGGTCCGCGGGTCCTCAAAGCCATAGAAGGCCTTCTGCGCCAGATTGATGCGGTCCACCATGATCTTGTCAACCAGGCCCTTGTTAACCGCGTCAGCGACAGAGAATTTGTCACCGGTGTTGGGGTCAATGATGCCCCCGGTGCAGGCCTGGGCTTCCAGCAGCCGCTGCCCTGTGATGTTGTCCACCAGGTTGCGGCGCATTGCCTCCGTGATGGACACCTTCTCAAGAGTGTCCGTGTCCAGGATGCCTGCCACCGGCCCAGTCTCCTCAGTTGGGTCGGTCCACATGGAGATCTGTGTCCGTGACACGGCTGGGCTGACAGTGTAGGAGGAGGAGGATCCCACTGAGGATGACCGTGATCGGAAGCCACTCATGTTGCCAGAGAGCATGTCAGCAAACTCAGTGATGGAGAGGGTGCCTGAGCGGTACTGGTCCAGGGCTGACTGGTCAATCAGGCCCTTGCTGATGGCATCATCAATGTCATATTGCCGCCCTGAGCGCCTGTCAATAATCATTGACTTCACAACACCATCAGAAGAGGAGGTGGTGATCTCTTCCCACTCGCACTCCTGCTCCGACAGCTCCAGGTAGGTCTGGTGGTCAATGAGGCCCTTGCGATAGGCTTCATAGACGGACATCTCCTTGCCCGTCTCCGGGTCAACGATCACCACCCGGCGCTTGCGGACAGAGGACTTGGAGGATGTCTTCCTCTCCCGCTTCTTCTCCTTCAGGGGCAGGAGACAGAGGCCAGTCTCTGGGTCTGTGATGCATCGCTCCATGAGCTGCAGGTAGGTGAGGTTCTCCTCTGTGTTGGGATCAAAGAAGCCCTTGGTGTCATCACTGGGGTCCAGCAGTATCTCATTCATCTCCTCATCGAAGAGGCCTCTCTTGTAGGCCATCTCCACGGGCAGGCGGTGGCTCTCCTCGGGGTCAATGATGCCTCCTGTGGCGATCTGTGCCTCCAGCAAGCGGATTCCATGGTCCTTCAGGATCAGACCCTTCTTCATGGCCTGGAAGAGGGAGATTAGCTTTCCAGTGTAGGGGTCCCGGTAGCCGGTGACGGCCCTCTCAGCAGAGAGCAGCTTGTCCTTGAACTCAGGGCCCACGATGCCCATCCGCACAGCTTCCTCCACTGTCAGTTTGAGGCCCTTGATGGGGTCGATCACATAGCCTGTGGCTGCCTGTGCCTCCAGGAGCTCGAAGGCAGTGCCCGGCCGGATAATCCCCTTCTTCATGGCCTGGTAGACCGACAGACGCTCCTTTGTGGAGTCCACAAAGACGCCGGCGATGCAGCTGGTGCCCTCCAGGAACTTCTTGAGGTTCTTGGAGACCTCCTCAACAGAGGTGAGGCCCTCCTGGAGGCGCTGGGCTGTGGCTTCATCCATCACCTGCGAACGGACGAGCTCCTCCACGGTGATCTGCTTCCGCAGACCCCGGAAGGTGAGTTTCCGCGTGTCGCAGAGCGGGAGCAAGAGGAGCCTGGAGTTCTCATCCTTCCGGCAGCGCTTCAGCAGCTGCGTGTAGCTGAGCTTCTCATCCGTGGAGGGGTCCACATAGCTGCGCACCTCGCTGGGCTCCGAGAGCATATCGTACGTCTCCTTGTTGATGAAGCCCCTCTGGTAGGCCATCTCCAGGGGCAGGTGGAAGCCCAGGTGCGGGTCAATGACACCCCCCGTGGCAATCTGGGCGTCCAGGAGCTTGAGGGCCTCTTCACTGGGAATGAGATCCTTCTTCATGGCCTGGAAAAGGGAAATCTTCTGTTCGCTGTAGGGATCTCTGTAGCCGGTCACAGCTCTCTCGGCAGACAGGAGCCGGTCGTGGATCTCAGGCCCCACCACGCCCTTCCTGACTGCCTCGTCGACAGTCAGCATCTCGTTCTTTGTGGGGTCAATCATGAAGCCGGTGGCCGCCTGGGCCTCCAGGAGGGAGCGGGCCACTTCGGAGTTGATCAGCCCCTTCTTCAGTGCCTGATAGACGCTGAGCGTCTGCTTGGAGGAGGGAACATAGATGCCAGCCACACAGCCTGACCCATAGAGGTATTTCCAGACAGTCTCCACTTCCAGAAGCTCCCGAAAGGTTTTGGAGCCCTGCTTCAGCAGGTTGTAGATGTCCTGTGAGATGATCTTGGCCTCATAGAGGTCCTCAGCTGTGATGCGGCGCCGGACATAGTCATAGGACATGAGGTTCTGCTGCCGGATGATCTCAGTCTTCTCAATGATCTCGATGATGATGATGATCATGCGCTCCTTGGACACACGGCCTGACTGGAACTCCTCCATAAGCTGCTTCCGTTGCTCCTCAGGCAGCAGGTCCGAGTGCATGATCTCCCACAGTGACATGGAGGAGCCCGCCCGACTGCCCACAGGGATGTCCACCTGTGTCTCCTCGAACACCTTCCGTGTCTCTGCCTCTGTGTACACCTGGGTGGTCTCCACCACTTTCAGCTTCTCAGGCTCCCGCAGAGGCAGCAGGTACAGGCCCGTCTCTGGATCCTCGATGCACCTCTCCTTCAGCTGTAGGTAGGTCAGGTTCTCCTGAGTGTTGGGGTCAAAGAAGCCCTTGGTGTCATCAGTGGGGTTGGAGAGGGTCCGGTTCATCTCTTCATCGAAGTAGCCACGCTGGTAGGCCACCTCCACGGGCAGGCGGTGGCTGTGCACGGGGTCGATGATGCCGCCAGTGGCGATCTGGGCCTCGAGCAGGCGGATGCCATGCTCCCTGACGATGAGCCCTTTCTTCATGGCCTGGAAGAGGGAGATGGTGTCGCCCGAGTAGGGATCTTTGTAGCCAGTGACAGCCTTCTCAGCCGACAGCAGCTTCTCGTGCAGCTCAGGCCCAACAATGCCAGCCTTCACTGCCTCATTGACATACAGTTTACGGTTCTTCACAGGGTCGATCAAGAACCCGGTGGCTGCCTGGGCCTCCAGGAGGACCACGGCGGTGCTGGGCCTCAGCAGGTTTCTTTTCATGGCCTCATAAATATACAGCTTCTCCTTGGTGGCCTCCACATAGACACCAGCAATGCAGTCGCTGCCGTGCAGGAACCTCCTCACTGCATCTGTCTCAGAGAGGTCCTTCACCGACTTCTTGCCTTCCTTCAGCTGCTCGTACTGGGCTTTGCTGATGATGCGGGACTCCAGCAGCTCACTGGCCGGCACCGGCGTGCGCAGACCACTGAACGTCAGCTTCTCCTGCTTTTTGGTCTCCGTCTCCTCAATGATGGTGATCACGATCTTGATGATCTTCTCAATGGTCACCTTGCCAGTTTTGTACTGTCGAAGCAGCTCCCGCCTGTGCTCCTCTGTGAAGTACTCAGAGTGGATCAGCTCCCAGATGGTCATCATCCGGCCCTTCATGCTGCCCACTGGGACCTCTATAGTGGTCTTGTCGAAGCACTCCTTGGCCTGGTTGTCAGTGTAGACCTCCTCCTGCTGTGACTGGATAGCCTTGTCAGACAGGGGCAGCAGGCACAGACCAGTCTGCTTGTCACGGTGGCAACTCTTCTGCAGCTGGGTGTAGGTGAGGTGCTCCTGGGTGTTGGGACAGTAGAAAGCCTTGGCATCATCTCGGAGCTCCGTCAGAGCCTCGTTTATCTCTGGGTCAAAGTAGCCGCGCTTGTAAGCAACCTCAAGCGGGAGCCGGTGGCTGTTGACAGGGTCAATGATGCCACCAGTGGAGAGCTGGACGTCCAGCAGCCGGAGCCCGGTTTCACTGGGGATGAGGCCCTTCTTGAGTGCTTGGTAGAGGGAAACCGTCTGGCCTGTGTAGGGATCCTTGTAGCCGGTCACTGCCTTCTCTGCTGACAGCAGCTTCTCATGGAACTCCGGCCCCACCACCTCAGCTTTCACTGCCTCATCCACAGAGAAGAGCTTGTTCCCCACGGGATCAATGATGTAGCCGGTGGCAGCTTGTGCCTCCAGGAGAGACAGGGCAACCTCTGGCTTCACCAGGTTTCTCTTCAGGGCCTCATAGAAAGTGAGCTTCTGGCCTGTTGACTCCACCAGGACACCAGCAATGGCATCCGTGCCCTTCAGGTACTGCCGCACGGACTCCATCTCTGCCACATCCTTCACAGACTTCTTGCCCTGGTGCAGCTGGTTGTAAAGGTCCTTGTTGATGATCTTGCTCTCCAGCAGCTCAGCAGCAGGCACGGGGGCCCGCAGGCCCTCAAAGCACATCTGGCTCTTTTTCTCACTTTCCTCTACAACTGTGATGATGATCTTGATGATCTTCTCCACTGTGATCTTGCCAGTCCTGTACTGCTGGATCAGGTCCCGCCTTTGGTCCTCAGTGAAGTATTCAGAGTTGATGAGCTCCCAGATGGTCATCGTCTTCCCTTGGAACTTGCCAAATGGTGCTGTCACTGTGGCCTTCTTGAAGATGTCCTTGGCTTCCTTGTCGGTGTAGACCAGCTCCCTCGCTTTGGCTGCCTGGTCAGTGAGCGGCAGGAGGCACAGCCCTGTGTCTGGGTCAGTCACACACCGCTCCATGAGCTGCAGATAGGTGAGGTTCTCCTGAGTGTTGGGGTCGAAGAAGCCCTTGGTGTCATCAGTGGGGTCAGACAGGACCTGGTTCATCTCCTCATCAAAGTAGCCACGTTTGTAGGCAGCTTCCACAGGCAGGCGGTGGCTGTGCACGGGGTCAATGATGCCACCAGTGGCAATCTGGGCCTCAAGCAGGCGGATGCCATGATCCCTGACAATGAGATCCTTCGTCATGGCCTGGAAGAGGGATATCTTATCGCCTGTATATGGATCTTTGTAGCCGGTGACGGCCCGCTCAGCCGACAGCATCTTGTTGTGCAGCTCGGGCCCGATCACACCCTCTCGCACTGCCTCGTTCACTGAAAGCCTCGCATTCCGCACGGGGTCGATGATGAAACCGGAGGCAGCCTGAGCCTCCAGCAGCACCAGCGCCGTGCCTGGGCTGACAAGCTTCTTCTTCATGGCTTCATAGATGCTCATCTTCTGGTTGGTGGGTTTGATCAGCAAACCGGCAATGCTGCTCTTGCCCTGTAAGTACTTCCTGATGTCCTCCCTCTGCGAGAGCTCGCCCACACTCACAACTCCCTTTGATAACTTGTCCAAGTTCTCTCTGCTCAGAATGCCGGCATCAGCCAGCTTCTCTGCTGACACCTTCTGCCGGATGCCATCGAAGGCAAACTCTGGCTCCCCATTCTGTGCTAAGCCGTCCACCGCATCCCGGCCGTTGGGCACAGCCTTGATGTCCAGCAGCTGCGTCATCGTAACTGCGGCCTCCCCAGGCAGGTCGTCTGTCTGAATCATGATCTCCCGCCTCTGGGACAGGCTGGCCTTGTACTCCTCCTGCATCTGCTCAAGCCTCTCCCTCAGCTTCTTGTTCTCCTCTTCCAGAAGTTTCTCCTGCTGCTGCCGCTGCCTCTCCAGCTGCTGCAGCTCCTCCTGCTTGTGCCGGACGTTTTCCTCAGCTTCTTTCTGATGCTTCTTGGCTTCGTCCAACATGGTTTTCAACTGCTGCTTCTCCCGCTCCATCTCTTGCTGTTGCCGCTCCTGCTCTGCCTTCAGGTTCTGGGCTTTGTTCACCTCATCCTTAAACTGCTTCTCCAGCTTCAATTTCTCCTCCTCAATGAACTTTTCCTTCTGCAGCAGGGCGTCCTTCTCCGTCAGGAAGCTCTGCTGGAGAAGTTGTGTCTCCTGACGGAGCTGAGCCTGCTGGGCCACCTGCATCTGGGTTGGGAGAGAGGACAGTGTGGTCAGACACCCAGGAGGGCAGGGTGGAGGACTGAAAACAGGGTGGTGGGGGGACGGGGCAGGGACAGCAGGGGTGGCACCCGGGGACACAGAGTCACCCACACACTCCACTATGTTGGGTCAGAGTTAAGGAGCAGAGCCGGGGTTAGGGAGCCACATACACAACACAGGGCAGGACAAACAGGGGGAGGACACAAGGGATCCTCCAGCACTGAGACTGGGAATGGGGCACAGAGAGGAACACAGCAGGATGCACCACAGGGCTGAAGAACTGACCTAGGTGGTGGGGATCCCCCTTCACAGCATGGGGTAGAGGTCCTGCTCCAACACTGTCTGTGGGGTTTGCTTTAGTGCTCTCAACTCTACACACACCCCTGACCGACACAGGGGGTCCTGCCCCACCATCCCCAGTGATGGTCCTTGGGGACCTGGCCAGGGATGGTGTGGGGTGCCTGGGAAGAGGGACAGCCTCCCTGCCTAACACCACTGCTAAGGGGGACCCACAGCCCAGTACCTCCTCTGCTTTCTGCTGCAGCAGGGCCGCCTCCTCCTTCAGCTTCTCCTTCTCCTTCTCCAGATTAGCAATGGCCTTCCGCAGCTTCTCTGCATCCTCATCGCTCTGGTGCCGCTGGATCTCCAGAGTCTGCACCAGTGTCATCTTCTCCTGGGTGGCCAGCTCAGTCTCATGCAGCCTCTCACTGATCTCCTCTGCCTGCTTCTTGAACCGCTTAGCTTCCTCCTCAGCCTTGGCCTGGGCCATGCTCATCTCCGCCACTTGCACTTTGAGGCGCTCAGCCTCGGCTGTGATGTCCAGCTGCCGCCGGCGCTCGGCCTCCAACATCTTCTGGAAGCCCTCGGTCTCCTCAGCCAGGCGCTGCTGCATCTGCTCCTTGTCCTCCTGCAGCCGCTTGGCGTGTTCCTGTGCCAGGTCCTTCTGCTTCTGCAGCACCTCAGCCTCGGCCCGCAGTCGCGTGGCCTCCTGCACCGCCTGCATCTTTTCCTTCAGCATCTTCTCTGCCAGGGCCCGCTGCTGTGCCAGGTCATCCTCGGCCAGCTGCCGCATGCGGGCGGCCTCCTGTGCCTCCACACTCAGCCGGGCCACCTCCTCCGCCACCTGCTTCATTTTCTCGGCCTCCTCCGCCAGGAACTTCTGCGTGTTGTCCTTGTCTTTGAGGATCAGTGCCTTGTTCTCCTCCTCAATGCGGCTCTTCAGCTTGGCCAGCTCCTCCATCTGCACCCGGACCTTGAAGAGCTCCTCCTCCACCTGGGCCTTCTGCCGGACAGCATCCGTCACCTCCTCCTTCAGCCGCTGCAGCTCCTCATCCAGGATGCCCTTCTGATGGTCTGTCTCATCCAGCTGCAGCTTCACCTTGGTCAGCTCCTGCTCCACCTGCGCCTTCTGCCGCAGTGTCTGCTCGGCAAACTTCTTGTGCTTCTCCATCTCGGCATCAGCCAGCTGCTTCTGCCGCAGGGCCGCCTGCTCCGCCTGCGCCCGCTTGGCTGCCTCCAGCTCGGCCTCCTTCCGCAGCTTCTCTGCATCCGCCTGCGCCTGCGCCTTGGCCTGCGCCTCCTCCTCTGCCCGCTGCTTCAGCCGCTCGGCCTCCTCCACGCGCTGCCGGGACAGGCTGGCGTCCTGCTCAGCCTTGCCACGGGCAAACTCAGCCTCCTCAGCTGCCCGCCGGGCGCTTTCGGCCTCCTCACGCAGCCGGTCCAGGAGACTCTGCTCCTGCTGCCGTGTCTGCAGCAGCTCCTGCTCCTTCTGCTGCACCGCGGCCAGGTGAGCCTTCTCCTCCGCCGCGATGCGCTTCTGCGCCGCCTCCCGCGCCAGCTGGATCTGCCGCTCTGACTCCTTCTCTGCCAGCTCCTTCTGCCGCCGCGCCTCTTCCACCATGGCCCGCAGCCGCTCCACCTCCTCCAGAGCCAACCGCCGCTGCCGCCCGGCCTCCTCCTCGGCCGCCAGGATGGCCTGGACCTTCTCCTCAGCCTCACGCCGCCGGCCCTCCTCCTCCAGCGCCAGCGCCCGCTGCCGCTCGGCCTCCCGCTCTGCCTCCTCCCGGCTGCGCTGCACCTCCTCTGCCTCCCCGCGGATGCGGTTTAGCTCTCGCTCCAGCTCACTCTTGCCAGCCGAGGCCCTCTCAAAGCTGGCCTTGAGGGCGCGGATCTCCTCCTCCACCTGCCGCCGCTGCCGCAGCGTGTCCTCCACCAGCCCCTTCTGCCGCTCCAGCTCACTCTCCGAGGAGCGCTTCAGCAGGGCGATCTTCTCCTCGATGTCCTGCTTGTGCTGAGCCGCCTGCTCCTCCAGCAGCTTGCGCTGGTAGGCCTCATCCTCCGCCAGCCGCCGCAGCCGCTCGTTCTCCGCCTCCTTCTCCTTCAGCGTGATCTCCGCCTCCGCCTTCAGCCGCGAGGCCTCGTTGATGGCCGCCAGCTTCTCCTTCAGGATGCGCTCGGCCTCAGCCCGCTGCCGGCCGGCCTCTTCCTCCGCCAGCTGCCGCTGCCGCTTGGCTTCCTCCGAGAGGGCGCGCAGGCGGGCGGCCTCCTCGGCCAGCTCCCGCAGCTTGCTGGCCTCTGCCTCCAGCCGCTGCTTCGACTTCTCACTGCTGGAGCGTGACTCCTCCTCCGTCTTGGCCTTGCTCTCCAGGAGGACCTCCATCTCAGCCCGCAGCTTGGCCAGCTCCTCCTCCAGCTCCTTCCTCCTCTGGATGGCTTCATTCACCTCGCTCTTCAGCCGCGAGAGCTCTTCCTCCAGGAGCAGGCGCTGCTGCTCCCCGTTCTCCATCTCTGCCTTCAACCGGATCAGCTCTTGTTCTGCTGCCAGCTTCTGCTGGGCTGTGCCCTCTGCCAGCTCCCGCTGCTTCTCCAGTTCCTCCTCTGCCATCTCCTTCTGCCGCAGGGCCGCCTCCTCTGCCTTGGCACGCTTGCGGGCCTCGCGCTCCGCATCCTCCTTCTGCTTCTCAGCCTCCTCCTGCGCCAGCGACTTCTTGTGGGCCACCTCCTCGGCCTGCAGCCGCAGGCGCAGAGCCTCGTTGGCCTTCTGCCGCCAGCGCTCCAGCTCCTTCTCGGCCTCCTCCCGTGAGTGCTCGGCCTCCAGCTGCTGCCTCTTCAGCCGCTCGGCCTCCTCCTGCAGCTGGGCCACCGCATCATGCTCCTGCTGCAGCGACAGCTCCAGCTGCGCCGTCTTCTCGGCGAAGGAGAGCCGCTTGCTCTGCAGCTCGGCCTCGGCACTGCGCTGGGCCACCTCCTGGGCCACCTGGATCTGCCGCTCCTTCTCGGCCTCTGCCTGCCGCATGCGCCGCTCGGCCTCCTCCGCCTGCAGCCGCAGCTGCTCCAGGTCCGCCACCGCCTTCTGCTTCTCCCGCGCCGCCTCCCGCTCAGCCTGCACCTTGCGCTTCAGCTCCTCCTCCGCCTCCCGCTTCTTCTGGCTCTCCTCCTTCACCTGCCGGCGCAGGCGCTCGGCCTCCTCCTGCGCCTGCCGCTTCTGCTGCTCGGCCTCCTCGGCGCGCGCCCGCAGCTCCTGCAGCTCCGTCTCGGCGCCCTGCCGCTGTTTCTCAGTGCTCTCCAGCTGCAGGCGGATGAGGCGGATCTCCTCCTCCACCTTCTTGCGGTTGTACTCGGCCTCCTCAATCAGCTTCACCTTGGACTTGATCTGGTGGTCCGAGTTCTGCCGCAGCTGCATCAGCTCCTGCTGGATGTTCTGCTTCTGCTGCTCGGCGTCCACGGCCACCACCTCCCGCCGGGTGACCTCCTCCTGCATGCGGAGCTGCAGCTCCTGCGCCTCCGCCTCCGCCTGCGCCTTGGCTTTGGCATGGGCCTCGGCCAGTTGCCGCTGCTTCTCCAGCTGCGCCTCCACCTCCGCCAGCCGCTTCCTCTCCTCCTCCTTCAGCTTCTCGGCGGCTTTCTGGAGGGGAAAGAGGGTGCAGGGGACAGAGAGGGGAGAGAGAGACAAATCACAAGGGATGCGATCGCGCCACGGCGTCGACACTGGCCAAGCCACGCACCGCCGAGCCAGTGGAGGGGTGGAGGAAGTGCGTGGAAGGGCTTCGGCCCCTGGGCCACCCCACGAGCTGGCGGCCGTGACACCAGCTTCCAGAAGACATATGGCAGGACAGGGGACACACGACAGTACAGGCAGACAGGCAACAGGAGCCAGACAGCAGCGCGGGAGGCGGGTGGCCACGTACCAGAGAAGGGACAGAGCGCGAGCGGAGCCCAAGCGACGGAGACGGATGCGAGCAGCGTGCACACCACCACCACCACGGCTGCCCATGCGCGGGGACCGGCACAGACAGCCTCCATCGTGGGCAAAGAAGAGAGACGGCCCAAATGCCAAGAGCAGGACAGAGGGGAGCCGTGCAAAGGCGGTGCCAACAGAGGTTTCCCTGTTGGGAAAGCCTCAACAAGAGAGAGAGCAATCCAGTCGGTTTGAACCCCTCCTGGCCCCTTCCAGGTGTGAGCACAGCACTCACACTCCATGCACCAGGAGAGAGGCAGCCTCACACTCCACAGGATCTGGGCACAGGCAGTGCAGCACGCATGCGAGGGAGCCAGACCCCTGCGCCAGACCCTCGATTCCAGGAGCAGCACAGAGGCTGAGGAGGGAGAGGAGGACAGGGTGAGCTATGGAGAAGGCGGGGGGGCCGCGGGGAGGGGGCATGCGCAGAGTGAGTACCTGGTGCAGGGCTGCCAGAGTCATCCTGGTTTTTACCCTCCATTAGATTCCCACCAACACAAACATCCCCCAAGAAAAAGCACTGGCAAAGCGGCTCCGAGGGCAGAAACCAAGAGTTAGAGAGGTTACCCCAGGCCAGACCCCGCAGGCCGGCGCCCAGCACAGCGGCATGCGCAGGCGGGTGCTGACTGCACTACGTGTATCTGGGAAGTGCCTCCTACCACCAGTCACACCAGAGCCCCTGGTGCCCAGAGCCGGCTCGGCTCGGAGACCCTCTGCACCCAGAGCCAGTGGCCTCACTCCCAGGACTCGGGCAGGGAGCAGAGTTAGAGACCATGGGCCAGCCTCAGTGATGGGCCCAAAGTCACAGCCATGGACCAGTGTCAGTGATGGGGCTAGGGCTGGAGCCATGGCCGTGGGCCAGTGTCAGTGATGGGGCTAGGGCTGGAGCCACAGCCATGGGCCAGTGTTAGTGACGGCTCTGAGGCCGCAGTCATGGCAGTGGGGCAGTGTTAGTGATGGGGCTGGAGCCAGAGTCACAGCCAGAGGCCAGTGTTAGTGATGGAGCCAGGGCTGGAGCCATGGCTGTGGGCAGTGTTAGTAAATGGGAAACAGGGCCAGAGTCACAGTCATGGGCTGGCGTTACTGATGGGGCTGGAGCCCCTGTGAACCACGCTCCCTGCAGTTACAAAGCCAGCCATGCCACCCCACACCACTCCCTACCTCCTCCTCCTCCAGCCGCCGCAGCGTCTCAGTGATGAACTTGATGTACTGTGAGGTGAGCGTGGTCAGCTCGCTGTACTGTGTCCGCAGGTCCACATACTGCAGAGACAGAGGGTCAGTGGGAGGAAGGGGAGCATGCCCACAGCTCCCCAGCCCCTAGGCGATGGTGGGGCCAGATGGAGGTGAGTCTGCACAGCAGCCCCCCGTGACTACCCCTTCACAGGCAGCCATGCTTTGGGAGCCATGGGGCACCCCAGGCCCACAGCAGTGGGACCCCACTCACCTCCTGGATGATGCTGTCAGATGCCGACTGCACTTTGGGCTTCTTGGCTGGTGATGCCACCGGCTCCACCTGCGCCTTGAAGCTCACTAGCTGCAGCTCATAGTCCTGCCGGGGAGAGGGTGCTCAGTGTGCCATCACAGCCCTGGAAAGACCCCCAGCCCTGGCACTGTCCCCCCCCACCACAGTGCCCTATGGGACACTGTGCTGCCCCCTACCCCCCACCAGCCCCAGCCACCTGGGCAGCAGGCACACCTTGATGGCATCGATGTACTGCTTGGCGTACCGCTGGCACTCCTCCACCTTCTCCTTGTGCTGCTCGCACTCCTCCAGCAGTTTCTGGGGAGACATCTGAGGGTGAGCCCAGGCACCCCACAGCCACCTGGGAGCACGCCTAGCCACACCACAGCTGGGAATGGCCAGGAGCACCCCTCACCCTGCTGCAGATGGCCAAGAGCACCCCTCATCCTGACACAGCCAGGGACAGATGAGAGCAACCCTCATCCCACTATGGCCACCCAAGAGTCCTCTTCAACCCACAACAGCAGGCACAGCTGAGAGCATCCCTTGTTCCATGTGGGGCCAGGTATGGCCAGGTGCACCACAGCAAGCACAGCTGAGAGCACCCCTTGTTCCATTTGGGGCCAGGTATGGCCAGCTGCACCACTCACCCTGTCACAGCAGGGGACAGCCACATGCAGTCCCTGCCCTGCCAAGGATGGCCAGGCACACACCTCGCCCCACCAGGGAGGGCCAAACACACCCCTCATCCTGCTGGGGATGACCAGGAGCACCCCTCGCCCCACAGCGGCCAGGGATGCCCAGGCGCAGTCCTTGCCACACCAGGGATGTCCAGGTGCGCCCCTCAGCCCACCACAGCTAGGCACGGTCAGGCACAGCCCTCGCGCCGCTCAGGATTGCCAGGACCCCCCCTTGCTGCACCACAGGCAGGGATGCCTGGGCAGACCCCTCATCCCACCGCCGGCTCTACCTTCTCCTGCAGGAGCTGCTCGCGCACGGTCTGGCTGTCGGTGATGGGCACGGCCTGGATGCCCTCCTGGCGCTGCCGGGCGTCGCGGATCCACTGGCGCAGGGCGTCGCAGCTCTGCCGGTAGTAGCGCAGCTGGCGGCCCAGCTGGTCCAGCTCACGCTGGCGCAGGTCAGCCTGGCCCAGCACGGCCTGCCAGCGCTCCAGCAGCTGCTGCACCCGCTCCCGGTACCGCTCCAGGTCCACGTCCCGCTCACTGTGGCCGCGGACCATCCGCTCGTTGACATCCTTGGCCTTGCCAAGGTCGGTCTCCAGGGTGCTGAAGAAGGGCTGGTGCCCCTCGGCCTGTGTCCGCAGCCGCTGTGGCAGATGGGCAGGGGGTCAATGCCGGCCCCAGCTCCCCCAGCACTGCCTGGCACTCCCCGGAACCCCCTTGTACCTTCAGCTCAGCCTTGCTGGCCTCCAGCTCAGCCAGGTCAGCCGGCACCGCCTGCACGTCCTTCAGCTGCTCCTCGTACTTGCGGAGCAGCTCCTCAGCCCCCTGCGTGCTCCGGATCACCAGCCCAATGGTCTTCAGCCTGTGGCAGCGAGAGGGATCAGCTGGGAGCAGAATGGATGGGCCAGGAGCAGGACAGGAATGGGGTGGGAGTGGGACAGGAGTAAGATGGGCTCAGCTGAGAGTGGGACAGCTCAGCCAGGGCAGCAGCACAGAGACACAAGGGAAGGAAAAGGGGAAAAAAAGGGAAAAGGGAAGAAGGAAGGTCTCCTGATCCCCACTGGCTGCCCAGAGTCATTCCCAGCCCAAGGTTCCAAGAAGCCACATAGTGCCAGAGCTGGGACCACACTCACTTCTCCAGGTAGATGGTGGAGAGGCTGTACACCTGCTCCATCTTCCGCAGGGTGACCTCCAGCTCGGAGCGCAGGACAGGAGCTGAGCCCGCCTGCTCTGGCTGTGCCAGCACCTGCTCTGTCTTCTCGCTGACCTTGGCCAAGTTCTTCTGGATGCCCTCCAGCTCCAGGTGGGTTTGCTGCGGGGAGGGAGTCCCTCAGTCCCTGCCAGCTGTGGGTCGGGGCCGACTCCCCACCAACCACTCCCCTGACTCCCCCAGACCTGAGGAGGAGCTGAGCAGGGGAAGGGTCTGCAGCCCACCAGAGTAAGTAGGCAGGGGAGGTGGGGAGGTTTACATGGGATATTAGGAACAATTCCTTCTGGAAAGGGCTGTACAGCCCTGGCACAGGCTGCCCAGGGCAGGGGTAGAGTCCCCATCCCTGGGGACTTTTAACAGCTGTGTGGATGTGGCAGCTGGGGACATGGTTTAGTGGTGGACCTGGCAGTGCAGGCGGAGCAGTAGGACTTGATGGGCTCTGAGGGCTTTTCCCACCCAAACCATTCTGTGATTCCCGAACAGCCCCATCCTGGCACCGCGTGCCCCACCCATGCACACTGCACGCATGTCACACACCTGCTGCTCGGCCTGGCGCTGGGCACACTCACGCAGCGGGTCGGCGTCCAGGGGCAGGCGCAGGCGGTGCACGGTCCGGCTCTCACAGCTCTCCAGCTGCAGCCGGATGTCCTTCAGCTGCGAGATGTAGCTCTTGCACAGCGACTCATCCTGCTCTCCTGGGGGGGGCACAGGGACAGCTCAGCATCCTGGGGACACCCCAGGAACACCACAGGGACTGGCAGATGGCTCAGTGCCCCAGGGCCACCCTGGAGACCCGTGACAGGGAAGGTGGACAGGCAGACAGCTCAGCACCCAGGGACACCCTGGGGGCAGACAGCTCAGCACCCAGGGACACCCTGGGGACACTGCAGGGACCCGCAGCAGGGAGGGGACACCCACCTTTCTCCTGGCTACGCAGCAGCAGCTCGTATTTATGGGTGCAGGCATTGTAGTCGCGCTCCACCTGCAGCCGGTCATCGGGCTGGAAGCTCTGGGAGTCCTGGCTGTCCCGCAGGAACTCCTGGTAGTGACTCTCCAGGCTGCGCAGGACCTGCCGCACCTCCTCTGCTGGCAGCGTGCGGAACTGGGGGGGGAGTGGCCATGTCAGCCCCCACGGGGACTCCCAGGGACCCCCGTGCCACCCTGGAA
Source organism: Grallaria varia (assembly GCA_013396735.1). Lineage (NCBI taxonomy): Eukaryota > Metazoa > Chordata > Aves > Passeriformes > Formicariidae > Grallaria > Grallaria varia. Next base: position 63,697 of record VWZG01012001.1, read on the forward strand.
CCCCTGGGGACTCACCGTGATGTGTGTCCAGGACTGGATCAGCTGGATGTCCCGGGTCAGGTACTGCCAGGCGCGGAGGCTGCGCAGGTCCTGGTGCAGCTGCTGCCACAGCCCCAGCAGCTGCTGGTGCATGGTCTCCAGCCTGCAGGGACACAGAGTTAGGGCAGGGAGCACGGGGGGAGCTGGGGAGGGGTGCAGGGTCACTGTCCCCAACCTGTGCACAGCATCCAGAGCCTCCTTGTTGGGGGGTGGCAGGAGGAAGCAGACGGAGGGGACAACGGCCTCGCTGCCGCCGGCGCTCAGCACCCGCCACTGCTGCGGCTGCGCGTGGTTCAGCAGGGCACACGTGTCGTTCTTGTGCACTGTCACCTGCAGGGCAGGAGGTGAGGGTGGGGCAGGGTACCCTGTGTCTCCCTGTGTCCCCTCATATCTCCCTGTGTCCCCCCATGGGGCTGGAGTGGTGTCAGACTGCGGTGAGAGACCCCTGTGTCTCCCACCGTGTCCCCCCATGGGGCAGGGGCAGAATAGGAGCAGGGTGGGGTTCCCCTACATCCGTTTCATATTTCCCTATATTCTCCTGTGTCTCCTCACATTCCTCCATGTTCCCACCATGGGGTGGACAGCCCCCCATGTCCCACTCCCATGTTCGCCCCTGTGTCCCCCCATGGGGCTGGGGCAGCACCATAGAGGAATGGGGGGATCCTGATGGCCCCTCATACCCTGTGTCCCCCCATGGGGCTGGGGCAGCACCATAGAGGAATGGGGGGATCCTGATGGCCCCTCATACCCTGTGTCCCCCCATGGGGCTGGCGCAGAACCACAGAGGAATGGGGGGATCCTGATGGCCCCCCGTACTCCCCAGTGTCTCCCAATGGCACTAGGGTGGTCTCATACTAGGGTGGAGGGCCCCCAGTGTTTCATCCAATAGGGCTGAGGTGATAAGAGAGAGGTGAAGGGCCCCTTTTGCCCCCATGTCCCCTCATGGGGCCAGGGCAGCATGAAGGCAGGGTAGGGGATCCTCCATGTCTCCCCATGTCCCTTGGGATGGTATCAGACCAGAGTGGGGGTCCTCCTGTGATCCCCCCTGTCTGTGTCAGACTGGGGTTCTGGTCCCACCATGTCCCCCCACATCTTCCCAGCCACCCTTGCAGCACCCCAGCCCCTGTGACTGCCCCACCTCCATTTGCTTGTAGTCGCAGACAGCCTGGATGGGGGGGCGGCCCTGCAGGGGGGTCCCGGGGCTCCGTGGCTTCAGCTGCACGATGGTCCTGGCACGGCGGGCGAGACCCCCCAGCTGTGTTTCCAGCTCTGCCAGTTGTTCCTTCTGCTCCTGTGGGAGCAGGTTTGGGATACCTCAGGATTCTGGGAATCCCATGGTTTGGAGGTGCATCAGAAATTTAGGGGAATATCAGGTTTTTGGGGGGAGCTCAGGAATACTGGGAAGGTCCCAAAGGTTTTGGGAGCTCTCAGGAATCTGGAGGGGTTCCAGGGTTTGGGTGGTGGGGTCAGGAATAAGAGGGGGGGTCATCCTGGCCTGTTGCAGTGGAAGGCACGTGTTGGTGGTCACCCTGGGGGCTGCAGTGGGAGTGGGGGTCACCCTGGAGGGACCACCTTGGGGAACTGCAAGGGGGTCAACTTGGGGGGTCCCTCTGGGGTCCCATTTGCCCTCACCACGAGGTCCTGCAGCAGGGTCACCCTGAGGGTTCACCCTAGGGATCCTGGGGGCAGTCACTCTCCACAAGTCACCCTGGGGATCTTGTGAGGGTAACCCTCAGGGGATTCCCCCAGGGCCTGGAGGTCACTGTGGGGGCCAACCTCAGGGTCTGGGGGTCACCCAGGGGGTCCCAGGTGAGCCCTCACCGCAAGGTCCTGCAGCAGGTCCTCGAGGCGTGTGGCCGTGGTGCCACGGTCGCAGCTGAACTTGCGTCTCATCGTCTCCTCCGTCTTCCGCAGCAGCTCCTCGGTCTCTCGCACCTCGGTGAAGAACTGGGGGGGCCGGGGATCAGCACTGGGGTCACCTCCTCCCTACCGCCCCCCCCAGGCCCTCCCCGGCGCCTCCTTACCTGGAAGTAGTTTGTGTTCTCCTTCAGGTGAGTCTCGATGCAGCAGCAGAGCTGGAGCATCCAGCTCCACTGGGTCTGCAGTGCCGCCAGGAACGCCTGGTGGGGGCGGGGGAGCAGGGTGGGGACACATCAGGGCTGGCACTGAGGGCACCTGTGCCAGTACAGGCACCCACACCTGCACCCTTACCTGTACCTGCACCTGCACCTGCACCTGCACCTTCACCTGCACCCTTACCTGCACCCACACCTGAACCTGTACCCACACCAGCACTCACACCTGGACCTGCACCCGCACCAGTGATCCCCAGTGCCCAGGCCCCCTGACCCCACTCCCTGACCCACGAGGCTCCCCCAGTCCCCTGGGTTCTCCCAGTTGCCCCAGGTTCCTCAAGCTCACCGAGAACCCAAGGCGCCCTCCAAATTCCCCCCACCCTCCAGATTCCCCAGCCCCTGTGGCTCCCCCCGGCCTCCCGTGCCCACCACCCACTTCCCTGTACCCCTCCAGCCCCATGCCCACCTCCAGTGTCTGTGCCCCGGGATGCTCCTCACGCAGCAGCCGCTCCCCCGAGCTCCGAAGCTCCTGGATCCGCCGCTCCCGCAGCTCCAGCTCCCGCATCAGTGCCTGCAGGTGGGTCAGGGCTCACACACGTGTGCATGGCTCAGGGGTCAGGGCTCACACACGTGTGCATGGCTCAAAGGTCAGGACTCACACATGTGTACACAGGCCAGGGTGTTGCCAGTGCATGGCTCTTGTGTGTGTTTGTGAGGGGATCTCCAAAGGTGGGGGTGTTCAGGGGGGTCACCGGGACTCAAGGTGCAGAAGGTGGGGACAAGGGGACTCAGCACCGTGGAGTAGGGACAGGACCATGTGGCACAGTCATGTGCAGGGGTGGCACAGCCATGTTGTGTGTCTGTGTGCAGGGATGGCACATGTATGCATGTTCATATGTACAGCTGGGTCCACGCCCATGTCTGTGTCTGAGAAGGGATGGCACACAAGTGCATTTCCACATCCACGTGCAGGTCTGTGCGGGTCTGTGTTCATGTGCATGTCCATGTGTGCATGTCCATGTGCAGCAGGTGTCCTCTATGTGTGTGTGCCCATGTTTTCGTCTGTGTCACATCCATGCCCATCCCTGTGCCCATGCCCATGTCCATCCCCATGCTCATGTCCATGCCTCTCCCTGTAGCCGTGTCCATGCCCACCTGCCACCTCACCAAGCCCATACCGAGTAACTCTCCTTCTTAGCCGCCATGGCAGGGTTGTGGTGACTCCAGTCGAAGGCCACCTCCTCCTCCTCGCGCTCGCTCAGCCACAGCAGCTCCTTGGTGGCAGCACTCACAAAGCCGTGGAGGCTCTCCAGGTGCCGCAGCCGTGACTTGGAGGAGTTCTGGGAAGGTGTGGGGGGGCTGCAGCTGTGTCCTCACCCCACACGGCCATGTCCCCACACCCTCATCCCCACATGTGCCCCCCATGTCCTACATCCTCCTGCCCACACATTCCCTCCCCACTGCCATCCTCCTCCCCACAGCCCTCACACAGCCCCGTCAGGACCCCTCCACCATCGTCCCCTCCATGTCACACCCACCTTACCAGGTTTCCCCCATGTCACACCCCCACATCAGCTCCTCCCATGCCTGTCCACCCATCATCCCCTCCATGTCACACCTCTCTCAGCAGATCCCCCTCTGTCTGCCCCACCTCCAATTCCCAAGTCACACCTGCCCATCCATGTCCCCCCACCACATTCCCCATGTCACACCTGCCCATCAGGTCCCCTCCACATCCCCCCACCACACTGCCCGTGTCACATCTGCCCCTCAGGTCCCCTCCATGTCCCCCCACCACACTGCCCATGTCACACCT
>VWZG01012001.1:70629-82328 GCA_013396735.1 Grallaria varia
CTGTGCCGTGCTGTGCTGTGCCGTGCAGCACTCAGAGCCCCACTCGTGGCCAGCCGCCGTGCTGGATTCCCAGAGCGATGACTCACGGCCCTGTGGTTCCCCTTCGGGGGGGCCGGGACACCCCACCCCGGCCCAGCCCCGCGGTTTGGCAGCAGGAGGGGGTGCGGGTGCCAGCACAGCCCTGCCCAGCCTCCCCAGCCCCCCCGGGCCCCCACTACTTGCCTCTCGAACTCTGCCCGCAGCAGCTTCTCCCGCTCCAGCACAGCCACGTGCAGCCGCCCCCACTCCTTCTCCACGTCCAGCGGGTGGTACCCGGGGGGCACCTTCAGCTGCCCCGACTGCACCGCACCCTGTGCCCCCAAAATGTCACACATTGCCCTGGGCGATGTGCCAGGGGCTGCCACAGGACCCCTGGCACCCCACAAGCCCTGGGACCGCCATGCCCTCGGGACCCATCCCCAGCTCCTCAAGACCTCCAGCTCCCCAGGTCCTCCAGCCCCAAAGGATCCCCATCTCTTGGTACCCCCATCAATGGGACTGACAGAGGACTCTTACCTCCCTAGGACCTCCAGCCCCAGGGCCCTCAGCCTCAGGCCCCTCATTCCATGGATCCCAGACATCGAGGAACCCCACCCCTCGAGGAACCCCACCCCTCGGGACACCCTTCCAGCCTCTGGCCCACGCACCTCCAGCGCCTGGAAGATGGCCTTGGAGCGGTTCTTGTCGGCCTCCCGGGCTGGCAGCTCCGTCTCCTTGAACTTGAGGAACTGGCGCCAGAGGATCTGCCAGAGGAGGGGGCAGCTGAGCAGGGACCCCCGGCCACTGCCCATCCCTCCCGGGCATCCGCCCTCCTCTCCAACTTTCCATGCACGCACAGCCGGTGGGAAGGAAGTGGCCGTGCCGGGCTTTGCCAGCGGTGACTCATGGCAGAGCAGGGGAGGGTGAGTCAGAAGGAGGCCCCCCCCTCAACAGGGCGTCCGGCGCTGCCACAGCTCCGAGCCCCTGTGCCCTGCAGACCACTGGCTCAGCTCCATGGCCATGGACAGGTCTCCCAGTGATCTGCTGCATGGCACAGCTGGCCATGTGCCAGCACAGGGGCTGCCACACCAGGCATGAGCCGCTCACAGTGGGGCCACCAGATGGCTGGGACTCTGCATGGGGCATGAGCCACCCATGGCAGGGCCACGGGCCAGCTGGGACCCCACCATGCACTGCCCCAGGCACTGGTGGCTGCCGGGGCCAGTCATCGTTTTGTCTCTGTCTCCATCCCCTGTCCCCATGGCCATGCCACACTGGCAGCACTGGCCCTCTCCTGTCCCTATCCCCATGCCAGTGCTGTGCCAGCAGCACCATCCCTGTTCTGTGTCCCCATGCCCATGCTGTGCTGGTGGCCTTACCTCAATCTCCTCATAGCTGGCGGGGAGGCGACGCTCCTCGAAGATCGTGGAGTGCTGCCGGCTCCACTGCAGCAGCCCCGTCACCACCTCGTAGTACTCCTGCCAGCGCAGCTGCAGCTCCTGAGGATGGGGACATGTGTGAGGCTGGGGGATGACACCTCCGGGGGTGGCAGTAGCAATGACCACACCAGCTCCCCAACTCACGTTGGCCTTGACACCGTCCTGCACCTCGGGCACGCGTGGCATGGCATCATACAGTGAGGACACGTAGGTGATGATGGACTTCTCATCCGGCTGTGCCACGTCCACATCTGTGGAGATGGAGGGGGTCAGGCAGGTGGACCATGGGGCAGGGAGGGATGGAGGCTCTCTTGGGAGACTCCCCTGGTTTGCCCCAGTCCATACCTTCGGGATCCAGCAGCCGTGTCACGCCCAGGTCCCGCTCGGCCACGGTGAAGGCCTGGTCCAGGTTCTCCAGGTTGCTCTGACGATACACCCGGCCCATGTCAATCAGCATCGGCCTGTGGGCAGCAGAGGTCAGCAGGGCCATGGGGACCCCAAAACCCCAGGACGCAGGTTCCCTCCTCCCTAGGGCTGCCTGCACCCCTGTTGGGCCACCCCATGCCTCACACACCCACACTGGGGGCACTGGCAGCAGGTGAGACCCCCACACCCAGCACATGGTTGCCAGTAGGGACACCAGTGCAGGCAGAGCCCCCATGGCCTGTGGGATGGGCACCTCAACCCCTCGTGAGGCTGACACTCCAGTACCCCAGGGGTCTGACACCCCAAGCCCCCATAGGGTTGATACCCCAACCCCTTGCGAGCCTGACACCCCAAATCCCATGGGGCTGACACCCCAATTCCCTGAGGGTCTGACACCCCAATTCCCTATGGGGCTGACACCCAAACCCCTCAATGGGACTGACACCCCCATCCCCTGTGGAACTGACACCCTTGTGCCCTCTGGGGCAGACATCTCAGGCCCTCCTTGGGACTCCATAGTGGGACCAAGTTCAGCATGGCAGTGGCTTGGGACAAAGCATGACACAGACATGATGTGGCACAGTAAGGGTGCTTTCCCCCATATGGCATGGGCCTGCACACACTTATGATCCCAAAAAGCATGCAGCAGTCCCAGCAGGACCCGTGGGAACCTGCCTGCCCACGCCCCAGCATGCCATGGTGGGCACGGCACCGCCAGCACAAGCCAGTGGGCCAGGACTCGTCAGGAGCACGTGCCCACATCGCCCCAAGCAGGGTCACCAGGTGACCCCAGTGAACACACACCATCCTGCAGGATCAGTGTGGCTGATCCCAGTGAACACACACCATCCTGCAGGATCACCAGGTGACCCCAGTGAACACAAACCGTCCTGCAGGATCAGTGTGGCTGATCCCAGTGAACACACACCATCCTGCAGGATCAGTGTGGCTGATCCCAGTGAGCACACCCCACCCACTGGGTCGATGTGGCTGACCCTGGTGAACACACGCCTGCCCATATGACATGTGGCACCACCATGGCACCCACCTGTGCCGGTGGATGATGGCATTGAAGAGGCGCCCGTCCCGCCAGCTGGTGGTGAAGTTGTCACACCGGAGGCCCTGGTAATCCTCCACCATCCGCTGTGACCACAGCAGCAGCTTCTCCTTGGCCGTCATGTCCTCAGACTGCCCTGTCACCTGGATGTCTGAGATCTGCAGGGACACAGCTGTTACTCTGGGCACTAGCACGGGCACTGGCATGGAGCCAGCACCAGCACAGGCACACTCGCTCCATGGCAGCTTCCAGCGGCACCAATTCTGCCCCACGCAGGGACCAGACCAGCCCAGGAAGACTTCCAGCACCATGGAACCCCAGCCACCCAGCATCACTGTCCCCATCCCCACCCAGCCAGGCTCACCTGGAAGTGGAGGATGATGGTCCAGATGAGTCCCAGTGTCAGCTTGGGGTTGCCATCAGCAATGTCATCATTCCGGATGTTCACCAGCTTCACCTGTGGCATGGGACACCCTTGGCTCAGGGATGGGGGGAGCACAGCACAGCCCCAAGGGCCCCAGACATCCCAGGGGTCCCACCCGCCTCTCACCTGACGATGCTTCAGGTAGTTGAGGGCAATCTGGACATTCTGCAGCTTGTGGAAGCGCATCCGACCTTTCTCCCGGGGCTGTGGGAGAGAGGGGCAGTGAGTGCGGCCACAGTGGACACGGCCCTGGTGCATCCTGCCACCCCGGTCCCCCTGCACGGCCACGGCCCCGCCGTGATGCCGCAGTACACCCCCACTGCCCCGCATGGTCACAGCCCCAGTTAAAATGCCACCATACAACCCCAGCCCCCTCCCACAGCCACAGCCCCGCCACGACGCCACAACACCACGGTGACACACCGGCACCCCCTCGCACCGCCCGGCCCCTCCCGGCGCCGCACATGCCGATGGCACCCGCCCTCGCACTTTGCCCCTGCAGGGGTGGGGACGCTCCCCACGCTCCCCCCAGGAAACCGCCGGCACAGCCTGTTCCCACCCCACACCCAGCAGCACGGGGGCAACTGTGGCCACCCCACGGGAAGCTGCGTGGGCACAGCAGCCACCACCCAGGCAGGACCAGTGCCAGCCTCGGCACCACAGCACCACGGTTCTGACAGTGTCATGTGTCCACCTTCCATGGTCCCTCACCATGGAGCTCCCCAGTGGTCCCCCTCAGCAGGACCACGCACCACCAAGCTGGGTGAACACCCCCAAAACCTGCAGGTCCCAGTCGGGGTCCCCTGGACAGGTCCTGCCTGGACAGATCCCCCACACATGCTGGCCCCACAGCAATGCTGACCTTTCAGCCAGCTTCAGTTGCTGGGAGAGCTGGGGAGCCCCCAAATCCCCCGTGCCACTCAGCAATGGACCAGTCCCTCCCACCCCTCAGCCAAGACCCATAGCCTGTCAGGACCAGGGTGAGCCCCAACATGAGAGCCAGGGGATTGGTGGCCATGGGGCCATCCTCCTCGCCAGCCACCCCAAGCAGCTGGTGGCACATCCTGCCACAGTACTGGGAGCCGTAGTCCAGCTGCAGCCCACTGGAGCTCAGTGCAGTGGGATCATTCCAGTGATGCCATGCTTCTCTCTTGTCACTGCCACCAAGGGCTGGCCCAGGGAAACCCACTCCCACAGTGCTCAGCACCAAATGGGGCACCAGCTGAGCACCAGGATGGTATCACAGGCACCCAGAGCACTGGGACAGGCACTGCACACGGCCAGAGCACCGGGATGACATGGCACATGGCACATGGCATGTGACACACGGATGGAGCTCTGGGACTGCTTGGCACTGCTCCGTGCCCACATCGCGGTTTCGGTCACCATGCAGGGCCATGCCAAGAGCTGACAACAGAATCACTCACCAACCGCAAGGTCCGGAGGACGTCGCGCTCCCGGGGCTGCCCCGGCCGAGCGGAGCAGAGCGAAGAGGAGCAGAGAGAGGAAGGAGAAGGAGGAGGCAAAGGCGGCAGTGGGCCGGGGGCCGGCGCCGGGAAGCAGAGAGGGCACCAAAGCAAAGAGAGGTTAGAGGCGGGGGGCGCGGGCACTCAGGGGCACCGGGACGGACCGAAGACCAAGCGGGAGGAGAGGGAGCAGAGGCGGGCAGCAAGGAAGAGGGTGAGGATGAGGACAGTCGGCCAGGGGCTGCCGGCACGCAGCGGGGAGTGGGGGGCAGCGTGGGGCCGGGGCGGCGTGGCACCTACCAGTGTGTCCCCCGAGAGCACCTCCAGCAGCGAGATGAGGTTGTGCCCGTCCCGCAGGTCCTCGTACAGGTCGTTGACATGGCGCTGTGCCTGCGAGGACAGCGATGGTGTCAGGGGGGCTGGGGGCAGCTGAGCCCTCCCCATCCCTGCCAGCCAGCACCGGGGTGGGCATCCAGTGACCCCCCAACCCAGTGCAGCGGGTGCTCACACATGGCCCCAAGTACAGCTGGTGCCCCCAGTGCCACACACACCCCCCAAATACACACAGCAACTCCCCCCACAGTGCCAGGATGCATCCGGCATCACTCCAGCATCACTCCGGCATCACTCCGGCATACTGCCAGTCTTGCTGCCCACCACGCTGTGTTGGACCCGCTGCCCACCACGCTGGCAGCCCCAGGGATCCATCCCCAATGAGGGGAGAGGAAGATGTGTGAAGAGGAAGAGCACGGTGGGACAGACAGAGAGGAAGGACCTACCTCTGCTCGCCAGTGCTGCACAGGGCAGAGAGAAGAGAGCAGTTAGGAGAGAGCAGAGAGGGGATACAGGGTGGGCTGGGGGTGGTGGCACTGCAGTGGCACTGAGGGGTTGGGGACATGTGGAGACACATCAGCATGGGGGCTGGGGAACATCCCAGTACGTGCTGGATGCTGAGGTGGGGCTCTGCCCACCACATTTTGGGGATTGGCACTACACATGACAGGGAATGGGGACCAGCAGGACTGGGACTGAGGTGTCAAAGCCCAGGACATGTCCCCAGGTGCCAGGGGCACCATCCCCTCCTGGCCCACGTGTGAGGGCAGCAGGGGGGCAGCTCCTGCCTGCAAGGCCAGACCCCCACCATGGAGGCAGCTGAGACGCCTCAACCTCCAGTGAAGCACTGGCACAGGGCACCCTCCACCACCCATGTCCTCAGCCACACCGGCATGGGGGGCTGCAGCAGGGAATGCTTCCAGGGCCAAGGGCTGGGGTCTGCTGGAGCAGCAGTGCCCACTGGACTGGCAGTGCCCGTACCTTGATGAGGTGCTTGTTGACCCATTTGGTGAAAGTTTTCTTCTGGACACGATCTCGCTCATCTGCAAGAGAGGAGAGAGACAGGTGAGCCAGCGGCACCTGGGTCATGGCACGGCAGGAACCAGGCCCCGCCGGCGGCACCGCAGGGCACAGCTGGCACAGGAAACGATGAGCCAACAGCTCTGGGGAACCACTGTGAGTCATGGGGTGTGGGGGAAGGAAACAGCTAACGGGGATCAGTCCCAGCGTGCCAGCGCTGTGCCAGCACCCGCCAGCACCCGCCAGCACCCGCCAGCACCCATCAGCAGCCACCAGCACCGCGATGCTGAGCACCGCTTGGACAGAGCAGGGGGTGCCCACCCAGCCCTGAGAACCCAGCACCGCAGTGGGGAGGGAGCCCCAGCACCGGCCTGGGCTCTGCGGGCACTGACCAGATGGGACAGGGACAGCACAGGGACGAGGCCATGGAGTGTCTCTCCCAGCACAGCCCAAGCCCTGAAGGCAGGGCCCCGGTGGAATGTGCATGGGACTGTTATTAGCCCACGCACCGTCTACGCTGCCGGAGCCGCAGGATACCTCGGGACACCCTACACCCCCGGGAAACCCCTTGCCATGGGCACAGGGCCAAAAGGGCCAGAGTGAGTCATGGCACTCCCTGCCCGCTGCCCTGTCATTAGGGGAAGGGGTGGGAATGGTGACGCATCGGGATGGGCACCCACGATCGCACAGGACCCAACACCCAGCACCCACTACTGGCATCCACTGCCCTGCACCCCACTAACCTACCCATTGCCCTGCACCCTGTTACCAGCACACACTGGCCTGCATCCCACTAAGGAACCCACTGCTCTGTGCCCCACTACCAGCACCCATCCTTCTACCCCCAGTACCCCCTGGCCCCCAGGATCACCACCAGCGCTGGACCCAGCCCGGTGCCCAGGAGGGGTCAGTGACCAGAGAGGACACTACACGCACATGGGACAATGCCACCGGCCCCATGGCCCCCGTGACACCCCCTGCCCACACCACAGCAAGCCGAGTGCCGCATGCCAGGTCTCACCCTGCCGGAGCGTGCTGGGATCTGCCAGCACGGCACCCAGCACCCTACAGCCAACCTACAACCAACAGCCCCTACCCGGGCGAGCAGCCGGGGACGCCGCGCACCCAGAATCGCCCTACGGCTTCACGGGCGCTCAGCAGCACAGCCAGGGCGTGCCGGGCCCGGGAGTGGCTGCGGTGTGAGAGAAAGGAAGGAAGGAAGGAAGCCTGGGGCACACTGCGCGCTGAGGAGGGGGCACCCACCCCCTACCCCGGCACCCGTGCCCCGAGCGCTGACACCTGGGGGTCCCCACGGCGGCGCCTACCCCACGGCAGCGGCGGAGATACCACCGCAACCAGAGCACAGCGACTGGGCAGGGCGTGGCAGGAAGAGACGGACGGGCACGGGGAATGGGGATGGGCGGCCGCGTGGGGGTTTGATCCACAGTCTGCCCCACAGCCTGCCCCAGGGACACCGCCCCAGCATGGGGGGTCTGCCCCACAGGCTGCCCGGGGACACCACCCCAGCACGGGGGTCTGACCCACAGCCTGTCCCACAGGCTATCCTGGGGACACCAATCTGGGTACGCACCACCCCGGCGTGGGGGTCTGCCCCAGGGACACCGCTCCGGTGTGGAAGTTTGCCCCACAGCCTGCCCTACAGACTACCTAGGGGCACACCTCCCCAGGTACACCGTCCCAGCATTGGGGTCTGCCGTAGGGAGGCTGCGCTGGAACGGAGGTCTGTCCTACAGCCAGCCCTGGGGACACCGCCCCAGGTGAAGGATGCAATGGCGGGAGGGCCTCCCGCACCCTCCGGCGCAGTACCTTTGCGGCCCTCGGCCGCCCGCAGCACGGCCAGGTACAGGTTGTCCTCGGAGCCCGTCCGGGCAGCCGACACCGGAGCCTCCTCCGGGTTGCGCCGTGGCCGGGACATGGCTCAGCACCGACACAGCTCCTCTCGCCTCCCGCTCCGCCGCCGGTCCCGCCGCGAGTGGGGCGGCCCGGGGAGGAGACGGGGCTCCATCCCCCCGCCCCACGCCCCGACCCTGCCCACAGGAAACTCCCGAGCCCACGGCGCCGCTTTAACCCTTCCCTCCCCGCGCCGGCAGCCAGGATGGGGCACGGACCCACGGACCTGCCACGGGGCACCCCAGGGGGAGCCGGCACGCCCCGCCGCACACCCAGAGCCGCGGGACCTCCAGCTCTACAAGAGCGGGGGGTTGGACCCCAAGTCCTGAAGCTCATGGTGCTCAGAAACCCCCATCCTCACACCCAGAGCTGGCAGAACCTCTGCCCCGACGCTCCAGGACCTTGGGACCTCCAGGTCCACAAGCCCAGGGGTTTGAGATCCCACACCTCACAGCCCAGGGCCTTGGGACCCCTAGGTCTGCAATCCCTGGGGAGATGGGAGCCCCAGCCCCACAGACTGGTGCTGTCAGACCCCCAGTCACCACACCCCGGGACCCCCAGGTTTACAAGCCCCAGAGGCCCAGGACCCCCAGGGTTCCGGCTCAGGACCCTTCTGGCCCCAGAACGAGGGTCCCCAGAACCACTCTGGCCCCATGGTCACGGGTTCCCCAGTCCCTGAGCTTCTAGCTCAGACCCTCAGCATCTCTGGAGGCCATGGCACCACCCACCACCCCTGCCCACGGATCCCCCTGCAACCCCAGCCCATGTCCCAGTGCTGCTGGACCCCCATCCACCCCATCCTGGGGCTCAGGCCCCCCAGGTTTGTCACCTCTGGTGCCAGGTCCCATACTTGGGGGACTCCGAGCCCCAAGGCCTCTTCCAGGGGATTTAGGGTCCCAAACCCTGGGCTACAGGACCCCAAAGATGGGGGGTTGAGCTCCACAGACCCACCAGGTGCCCCCACGCTCACCCCAGCAGCTGCTCCCACCCCTGCCAGTGGCTCCACTCCTACTGAGCACCCCAGGACAGCACCCAACAACCCCACCCTATGTCCCATGGCACCCACGGGCGTTCATGTCAGGTGTGGGCATTGGCAGTACTGGAGGAATCCCCCTCTGCAGAGACCCATCTCCCAGCACACTCCCCTGATGGGTGACACTGCTGGCCATGGGAACTACAGGGAGAATCCAGGGGTCATGCCCTACAGAGTGCTGTGTCTTCCTGGGACAACCTTCCTTGGGGCTCTCAGGGCTGGGAACCCCCGGAGGGGTTGGCACAGGGTGAGAGTCCACAGCCCCTCAGAGTGGCACCGGGCTGGCAGCCCTGCCCATGGCAGCACCCACACCACCTATGTCATCAATGTCACCCACGTCACCCACAGCAATGTGGCAGCTGCCGGGGAAAGTGCAGCTGCAGGCACCTCGAGTGCTGCCAGCCTGGCACAACCTGGACCCCAACGCCCACATTTGCACTCCAACACACAGGTCTGCACCCCAACATACACATCAGCCCCCCAAGGCCCACCTCCTGCACCCCAACATTGACATCTGTGTCCCAACACCCACGTCAGTTCCCCAATACTCGCTACTCGACACCGGTGACGAGTCCAAGGACACGGGGCCACAGCCCCGTCCCGCTGTGACTCACGGTCCAATCGCGCGCCCGCGGCGCCACGGGGAGCCCTGCCGGCACCCACCCACCCGTGACACCCACCCGTGACACTCACCCGTGACACCCACCCGTGGCACCCACCCGTGGCACCCCGTNCAGAGCCAGCGCGGCCGCCGCGGAATGCGGGCAGCACCAGCCCGGCCCGGCCCGGCCCCGGCCCCGGCACGCACATTTTTCCGCCGAGAGCGCATCTGGCACAGGCACGTCTGGCACAGGCACATCTGGCACAGGCACATCTGGCACAGGCACATCTGGCGCCCGGAGCGCTATGGGAGCCCGGCTGACGCACGTCGCGGGGGGACAGGGACACCCCGGAGCCGCAGCTACCGCGGCCCGCGGGCACCGGGACACGAAAGGCAAAGGGCAACAGAAGGACGGGGTGGTAGCACTGCCAGGGCGGTGACACGGGCGTCACCGCGCCGGACTGGCACCCTGCTCACACCGGCCGAGCCGCTCCGACGTGCCGAGCCGGGCCCGGAGGGTTCCGAGGCGCGGCCGAGAGCCCGGGACCGCGCTAGGGTGAGGGGCGGGATGGCATCCCAGCTCCGGCACCCCCGGCACCGACACCCCCCGGCTCCGGCACCCTGACACCGGCAGGTACCGACCGGGGGAACGGGGCGGTGTCGGGGCGGGCGCTTTGAAGACCTGACAGGGCGGCTCTTGGCACTGGCCCCGGTGGCTCCCGGGGCAGGCGGCTCCCGGCTCCCGGCCCCGGCGGCTCCCGGCCCCGGCGGCTCCCGGCCCCGGCGGCACTCNGAGGGAACCCCCGGGACCAGCCGAGCCGCCCCCACCTGGGCACCGCGCCGGGCACCCGCACCCTGCAGCACCCGCGGCCCCGAGCGGGGAACGGGAGCTGCAGACACCGGGGCAGCACCCGCCGCCGTGGCGTCGGGCCCACGCGACACCGCCACGCACCCGGACGGGCCGACGGGGCAGCAAAGCACCGCGGGGGCTCCCGGCACCGGTCCGGGAACCCGGCAGCATCAACGGGGGATTCGGGGTGTCAGCACCGGGAGAGGGAGTGGGCACCGGGGGGAGAAGGTGTCAGCACCCGAGAGGGGGTCGGCACCGAGGTCGCTCGCGGTGATACGTGTGGGGTGTCCTGACGCGGGAGGATGGACACGGGGCACCGACGCGGGGGCACCCCATGGTGGTGGGGTCACCCCAGGGTGGGTGTCACGAGGAGCCGGGAGCGCGCATGCACAGAGACACACATACACACACAGGCACACACACAAGCACATGTGTGCAGGAGCTCACACACAGACATGTACAGCATCATACAGACACTCACACGCATGTGCACACACAGATACACACACTCACATGCATGCTCACATGTACACAGTCGCACACACTCCCCTATCACCCCCACACACGTGTGCAGGGACACACACACCCCCCTGAGCAGACACACACGGGTGCACTTACACACACATATGCACAGACACACATATGAGCACAGAGACACATGGACACCATCACACATACGTCCACATGCTCTCACACACAATAGTGAACACACACTCGTCACTACCCCCAGATATGTGTGCACGGGCACACACACGTGGACACACATGTAGACACACACACGTGTAAAGAGACACAAACAAGTGCACACACACGTACAGACACACACACACAGGTAGGTGCACTCACACACAGGAGCTCGCTGGAGCATACATATGTGCACACTCACATGTGCAGGCGCGCAACAGCACACACACGAACACACATATACTATGACACACACACACAGATGTTCACACACAACAACACACTCACACGTAGTAACACACAGGCACACTGACACAGGCAAACTCCCGGCTGAGACCGTCCCAACTCAGCGCAGCTCGGCCAAGCTCGGGGGGCGGGGCACAGAGGGGGTGTGGCTCAAAGGCTCCGTGCAGACCCCGCCCCTCCCAGTTCCCCCC
>VWZG01012003.1:0-25025 GCA_013396735.1 Grallaria varia
CTGGCATTCAGCCCCAGTGAACCCACCACATTCTGAATCATTTTAGAGGAAATATATAGTAAAACTCAGGAGCAGAGTCGTTTAACAAAGTCGTAAGTTAGGTACCTTTATAATTTTAAATTAAAAACAAAAAAAAGAAAAATAATTTCTAGTAAATACATAATTCAGTGTTTGTATTTACTGCCCTCTAGTGATAACAAAAGCATTAGCTATGAATATATAAGAACATATTAAACTTTTTTCAGACCATAGATCTCACAAAGAAGTTCACTAATTTTCAGCCATATGAGAGCAGCGTCTTTACAGGTATTCTCTATAACTGCAGTATTTTCAGTAGACACACCTGAAGAACTTACAACCAACAGGACTTGCACCCTATTTCAACCCTTGTTTTGCCCTAAAAGTAATACTAAAGTAGACAAAAAACCAACCAAACACACCAAAAAAACCCCTCCACTTTACATGGATGTATATAGATATATAATCTCACACCATAAAACACAATATGCATCATGTTTTATGCATGTTTTTATGCATGTGTCAGTATATTGATACAAATACACAATATGCCTGAATCACAACAGGATAAGCTGTGAAACAACAAACTAGAGTTATTTATACTTCTGACTTAGAAATACTTCAAACAATTAGATTGAAACAAATAACCCGGTTTGTGTTGTATTTTTTAAAATTAAGCTTAAATTATTGCAGTGTTAGTGGAAATACCTAGTCCATTCGGTTAATTCATCACATCAGCATACTTCTCCATAGACATCAAGCTGTTTTGTTTTAAGTTTCTCTCTACCTATAAAAAAGTCTGGCACACAAATCAAATCTGTGCTTGGCTTGCACTGGACATGAGAGACCCCGGAGTAAACTGAGATTTCATATTTCTTATTTTTAATATCTAATTCATATGAAAAAGTCAATTGTATTTATGCAAGCCATTTTAATGGCATGCTTCTCTTGCTGTTACTCCAACCAACTTTGCAGAGAACGACCCAAACCAAATCTTTCAAAACAGCTCTAGAAGAAGCCATAAAACACCACCACTAGAGGGCCTGGACTCTCATAGTGATTAGTTCCCCTACAATACCCTGGCAGCAATTTGTTTGCTTTACAATAGTTCTTTCATTTTATAGAAAGTATAATTTGAATGGAAAAGTTGAAAATAAACTAGAAAATATTCACGTATCACTTTACTTCCAGGACTTGCCCTAACACACCTCTAAAATGAGCTGCTCAGGCTTTACTGTGACCAGATTTCAAAACCAAACAGCTTGATACTTTATCAGATACTGGCCTTCCAACCTCCTTTTAAGCAGAGTTCTCTCTTAGAAGAGCAGAAAAAAAGTTCTGTTATATGCAAAAGAGAAAAAAACCCGTTATTCTCCTTCCCTTAATGTTTGTGTTATGTAAATTGTATATATATAGGATGAATTGTACAGGACAGTTCCCAAAATTAAAACAAGAAAAAAAAACCCAAAACACAAACATGAAAAATAAATCAGATTTAAAGTAAAAGAAAAGTTCTAAAAACTGCATCCACAGATAGCTTGTCAATTCATTCTTAGTCACATTCTTTTGTGTATTTTTAATTAGAGACTGCTGTGGGGAAAGATCTTCCACTGCCATATCTGGTATTTCTCCTCATTCTGTTACACACATCCATTCCTGACTTGGGAACAATGACAGCTAAAAAGCCAAAGCATTGCTATCACCTTCACTCTTTCCCCTTATCTGCAAGGAAAAACAAATCCTGCTTTTCCTCCTACTCCAGGCAGAGTGTGGCAAGAAAGCTGAGTAGAAATCTCAGCTTCAAATTTAACTGCATGGGTTGGTTTACACCCTATTCTGCCATACTTTGAATATGGACACTTTGCAAACAACATGTTGATACCCACTCCCTGCTTCCCAAAGTGCAGCCCCAGCCAAGGATGTTTTGCCAGGGCGCCTAATACAGAAAACTGGCAAATTTTGCTCCAAGTGAAGTCTCAGGGCTACTCTTACGCTCCTCAGCAGTAAGCTCCTATGCTTAATCGACAGTTTAATGCGCTTTACAGACGCAAAGAAGAAAAATAACCTAATGCAAAAGACCAGTGTGATCCTCCTATAAGCAGCTCCTCCGCATGTCTATGCCTACTTGGACACAGCTGTGCAGAGACATTTAGTCCAAAGGCATTTAAGAGAATAAGAGTAAACATAACACAGATACTGCAAAGGCCTTGTACTTCAATAATGCACCTAAAATTATGCAATACCCATGCTGAAGGAATGTGGCGGTTAATGAAATACATTGTGCCATAGAGATGCACACACTTGTAGCTGCAGCTAACCATCGATGTCCTGCAGCACCGAATCCCAGCAACTTGTCCCTGCTGCCATGACTGTTGTGGATGACTTTCTACAGTTTATTTGCATAAATAAGATTTATAAGCTACATCGCTGTTAACACCATCTAAGGCTACTTGTATTCTGGGAGAAGAACACAGTGAAGCTTAAAACTTTTCTAAGATTCCCTGTAATAAATCCATAAAGGTATCCACACAAGGGAAACAATAAAGGTGATTTATTCTAATATCAAAATTCTCCTTACAAAAAAAGTACTTCATCATTTAAGTACTGAGAAAAGATAAATGGGATTTTTTTTCCTAAAACATATTTATAGGAAATTCTGACAATTTCCTTCTTACCAAATGGAAAAGAATTGTCTACAAACATATCTGACAAAGTTTTTTCTCCTTTTCCTACCTCAGAGCCAATTTTGCCTAAAAATAGATCTATAATAAAAGGAATATAAAATTCAGAATTATCGGAATAACTTGTGACTACTTTTATATGTATATGCACCCTGCAAGTAAATACACATCCCATAAATATCTACCATAACTTACTCATAAAAGAAGTTTATACCCACATCATGCATTTTTGCAGACAGCTATATCTAACAAACATGTGAAGAGGTGTGATACTTCATTCAGACAGCTGCAATAGTACACTCATCCTAAGACTGATACAGCTACGCCAATGAAAACTAAACATTACAGATATTGCCTGTTTCACACAGAAAGCTGGCTTGCTTTGTAAGGAAAAAAACCAGTTTCACAGGTATTGATGGATTAATGTTACTTATCCTGTAACATGGCATTCTTATTTTAATGAGGCATTTCTACTGAAGAACTCACCAAAGTCAAACTTTAATAGTTCATCAGAAATATTGTTGAATGGTTGTAATTTCATACTAAAATTAGTCTTTCAAGCAACATTGTACAGCTACGAAAACCGGCAATGATTCCACAGACAAAGCAGAGAATTGTGGACTGTGAAGCTGCAACATGCCTTAGCAAATGCTCATACACCATTACACACCATAGATACCAACATTTAGAAAGCAGACTGCAAGTTGTTTCATGCAATTTTGTTGATTCAGACTCCAGTTCTTATTAAACCATGGTTGTCGTACTTCTTACTGAAGTGCATGTGATAGTATCAATGTTCCTTCAAGGAAAGTTATTCACTCATTCATTCCAATGTGTCCTTCACGCCATTCATTTGATTATTTATTTAGATACTCTAATCACGCTCCAAATCTATGTAGATTCACAAAAAAAATTAATGTCCATTCATCTGGAACAGGAGAAATGGCCAATCTCATCCATTACATGCTTGTCTCATGCATACAGAGAAACAAACAAATGCTTTTTTTTCTGTCTAAGTGAGCACTTCACCTGAATGTCTCTATGTCAAATTAAGCAAACAAGCACAAAACCCAAGTGGTTTCTAGTCCCGCAGTCACATGTACTGTGAGGCTCAGTTCACACGTACACGAGAGAGATGGAAACAAGATAACATAACCAGGCCAAAGGCAGCTTTGCAGTTTTCTGAATAGCATACTTATTGCAAGCAGGACTTAAATCCCTCTTACAAGAAGACCCAGTATCTGCATGAGGAAGCTTGTGGTATATCCATGTTTTCTTACTCCTTGCCTGTTGATACCAGTAATTTGCCTCACATTCTGAACACAGAATCTGAGTGCCTTTCTGGGCTCTGTCTTCTGGTGTGGTAGTGACAGAGCACAGTGGGGTGCTGCTGCACTCAGATCATGCAGACCTGCCTCTGCTCCATTGCCTGGTGCTTGGTTCATCAGACGTGGATGACTGCATACCTGGCCAGGTTAGCAGGTTCAGACAAGGCCATGCTGGGAGGTGTTGGCCAAGTGCTGATAAGGAAGAATGATGCACCCATGCCTTACTGTCCCATGTCAACAGGAACAGGTTCCTTTGGGTTTGACAACCCTGTTTAACCTTGTGCTGGAGCAGAGCAGTGAGCGCTCTACCTCAGCTGGGCAGCGAGCGACCAATAGCCAAGAGGTAGTTGAAGGAATCGACTGCTAGAATCATTAACTTTTAGCTACTAGTGTTTTCACACAGCTCACCACCTGTAATACACAAAGAAAGGAGCATACAAAGGATCAGACTTGCTCAGGAGAGAACACATGAAATACCAGGACCAGCGATGGAAGGTCAGGAGATGAAGCTGGATGCCTGTTTCTTCCATGAGAGCAGAACTGCAGTGCCCTGTCCTGGGAGGGTTTTGCTCCTTCCTACTCCACAGCATGGGCTGTTGTGAGACAGAGGCATTAACCCAGAACCACTCTTGTTTTACAAGGCTGATATCTGGCCAGTTCAGAGCCCAGTACAGACCTGCACAGTCAGGTTTTGCACTAGGTTTTACTTAAGACAGCTACAAACCACACAACTCCTAAAGCTATTAGTCTCCAATACAGTCATCACAAAAGTTGAAACAATTCTCTAAGAGCCTTCTCACCTGTATGAATTTTACTTTTATTTATGAAAGAAAACTAACACCAAAGCAGGCACCAAGGTTATCTCAAATCATACATACATATGAGTATAGTTATGCATTTCTCATTCACATTGCAGAAATGGATTTCGGATGAGAGGCACCCTTCTAATCGTTCCTCGGGTTGATTTGTTTTTGTGGGTTTTGTCCAATATTTGTGCATTATTCGCAACACGTTATTCACAACTGACTGTTCAAGTGTAGAAAACACTTTAATGCTAAGGAGAATAGATGTTTCTTCTGAGCAGCTACAGTTTGACAGAGCATCAATAAATTCATACTTACAAGTAAATATTTTATTACTAAATTAATATTTTCTTTGAAAAAACACAGATGTGGTTTACATTTAGCAATATCCAGTATGTACTGTAACACCATACAGTAATCCCCTTTTGCAAGCACTGCTTTTATCCATAGCTTATAACAGTTAATCTTTTGTATTTAACAATGGTTAAAAGCAAAATCATAACAAATTAATTAATATACTTTAGTGTTAATAATTTAATTCACTTACAAACTTATATAGCACACAAAAGCCTTGAAGAAAATTTCATTTGAAATGTAAAACTTCTGTTTAATCAATGATAACTCACCATCACTTCTTTTCTAACACTAAACTATAATGAATCTGTCCATTCATACAAAATTTGAAACCAAAGATAGACCAAAAAACATGAGAGTAACATCACATATTGCAAACTAGTTAGGTTCCACTAACAGAAGTACATGATTAGATTGAGGTATATTCTCTGAAGAACTTGCAGTATGGATACAAAATATTATTCAAATAAAAGATTAACATTTCATTAATAGTAGATATTTTATCAAGAAACAATGCATTTTTCATATTTCAGTCCTCTTAAATAAATACTTTTAAGTCTCTATAAAAATCACCCCTTGTTTGGAAAAGATTTTAAAATAAAAAAAAACAGTAAGGTCTAAATAGGTATGGTATCATCATCTTTGGCTTTCATTTTTATCAGTAAAAAAAAAGAAAAAGTGCTGGGAAAATTTGGCTGCTGAAAAAGCTCTGAGCAACACATGAAACAATGGTGAGACCTCAGTCAATGCAGAGGGTCATCAACCTATCCATTGACATGGGCACACATGCACAAGTCTACTTTTGCCATGACAAGGACAGAAATGTTAAAAAGGCCCATGATCTGCAACTAATTAAACTTTTTCCAGTCTTCCAAAGAAGCTCTTGCTTAACAGCTGATTCTATCAACTCTTTATCAAAGAGACAACAATGACAAAAGAAACCAGCTTTGGGTTCCATCCACAGCCTGATGAAATAAAGACTCTCTCTAGGTCTAGCTAGTTGAATTCACATAAACTGCTTAAATGCCCCAGGCAACAGGAGTGATGCTCTGGTACCACCACCTCTCTTTCCCCCGACTCCAATGCCCTACTTTTGTTCAATAAACAAACAAGAGAATAAAACTGAAAGGATGTAAAAACTGTAGTTCAGCTTTATAGGACTGTCCAGTTAACTAGGGAGTGTATATCTTGTCTAAGGCAAATTCCATTCAAAATGAGATGCAATATTTGATAACTTCAGTGAATATTAATTTTCATACTCACTTCATGAGCTTGATATACCTATTCGGTTAATTACTGCTGCATTTACTGCTACATATGTCAAAAGCATATTCATGGCTTTTTAAAAACCAAACATGCTTCTGATTTTCAGACTATTTTCTCAGCATGTACTAAGTGGTGAAAATTCCCAATACTGCCAAATTCAGCATAAGCACAACATATGCCTTGTCCACTGATCAGTGTATCACTATATTAATCACCTCGTATCAAAATATCAGTATAAATTCACAAAGTCCCAGGTCTTGATTAGAAAATTTCCTGAGAGGAAAAGGACTATGAAGCAAAGCAAAGTTATGTGTCCAAGTCTGCTAACAGACTCCTTGAAGACTCCTGGTAGTCAAAAAGCATCTTATCACTTCCAGTGCTTCTGCCTACAAGTCCATTGGCAAACTACTCAGCAGATGCAGCAGAGGTGGATGACTTCTTCCATTCAATAAAACTGTGTGCATCAGCAAAGGAAAGACATCACTCCTCGGAAGGGCACGGAGTGAAAAGACAGACTGGGGAACAGACAGATTTGTGTAGACCGTGCTGTTCCACAATAGCCAAGGCACTGTGCAAGAAAATGAAGAAAATAAAAACAAAGCCCGCATAACTTCTCCCTCAACAGTAACTAAGGCAGTTTCATACTTACGCACATTATTCAAACAAGAAGGCACAATAAAATTTAAGACCCAACACCTGTTCTCTCATCCTGCCTCTGATCAGTCAGGCAGCTTGTTTCAAGCTCTGATAATGATTTCAAGAACAAACCTAAACTGCCTATGTGCATCAGCATGCTTTTATTTATACCACATCTATACAATCTAAAAGACACATGAGCACAGAATATGTACCTGGAAGAACAAAACACTTACAACACAGTTATCAAAATCTCTTTCTGCAGTTCTACTTTATCCTAACAGCAAAGTTTTATTTTGTATTGTTATATCATTCCCATAACCTATCTATCTTTCACAGCCCTGTGAAACAAAGATGAAATTACAGATGTATACTCCTGACCATCCCAAAAAAAAAAAAAAAAAAAAAAAAAAAAAAAAAAAAAANATTTGTTTCTGCATAAGTTTTTCAGAGCACTTTGTCACATTGTATTTTAAATTTCGCTGTTCCATTTTAAAAAGCAAGATATGTACTGAAAGATGTGCTACAAATGCCAAGCTCTGACTATGCATCAAACTGCATCATCATTCACAGTGATAAGATTTAAGAGCTTTCCTACAATAAAGCCTCTGGAACCCTGTCAGAGCTTCAGAAAATCCCTCCTAGCAAGAAAATACACATATTTGTTTCTAATGATGCTAAGAAAGCAGAGAAAAACAGCTACAAAATTATAAAATGCAATCTTACCTGGGTCCAGTGTTCAGGCACACAAAACTCTGGCCACACTTCATAGTACAGGAAAAATACATTCATTTTACTGAAAAATCTGGGCACTGGACTTTGAGGTTTATGCAGCCAAAGAGATATTCTGTGACTGGTCAAATAATTCATCACATTAATATTTGTCAGGAGTAAATGTGCTTTTAAATTTTCCAGCCAAAGTTTCCAGTGCAAGTAGAAAGTTATTCATTTAAAGACACCCTTACATACTCAATTTCATATTTGGGGAGTTTTAACCTATCTTCTTGCATGTGGTGTGTTTCAGAAAACCCCACATATGCACATACAGAATAGCTTTGTAAATCTAGCAAAGATACTTTCTGGCTTCTTGTGGAGCCACAATAGGTTGTATTTACTCCAAAACGGCACCCTGGTCCCTGCTTGTTGCTATGGCCACACCACAGGTCAGGCTTGCGCTTTTTTCCCCAGGATTGTCTGTTTCTCTAGGACCTGTTCGTTACCCCAGGACAGGCTCAGGCACTTCCTATTATGGTGTCCGGATCAACTGGGCGAGCATTCCCAGCGGCAGCAGTGGCAGGAGCCATCAGCCCGCAGCAGCGGGCAGGGATGCTGAGGAATCCAAGTGCGCTCCCTGCAAGGCCACACACAAGGTCTGCTTAAAGAATCTCACACATCACACAAAAAACGCATCCAGATTTGGCTGCAGGGGTACTTTTGAGTCTAGTTTTCTGTGACAGCAAAAGCTGAATATGTGTGAGCTAAGGCTAAGAAGGAATACTCCCAGGGAACTACAAATTTAGAAAGCAAAATAAATACTGTGTTTTGCAAGGTCTGAAGTACCTGTCTGTCCCCCTAGCATCTGAGATGCTGTTATGGAGCTTCAAAGAAGTGAGCATTTTAATTCACATAACAAGAGCTCAGTAAAAAACCACCTTTACAAATCTGTTCACCATTAACTTTCAAATGTCATTCTAGTATTTTATAGCTTGTTTCATTCATTTCAGCTACCAAACTGGAAACATTGTTTCATGTGCTTCTGCGGAGGGCATCTCTGTGCATGGGGAAAACCAGGCAAAAAGCAAAGCTTTGTCAACATTCACACTACCCACGCATCACTTCTAATACATCACAACTTACTTATTTTACAGTAGGTAACAGTCACCAATGCCCCTATTGCGGTCACAAAACCAACAGTTGCCAAGATTCACAATGCTACTGACATACTCAAGAACAACAACTACCTGCAGACCCATCAGCTTAGAGCCAAGTCATTATCCTTCAAAATCATTTGCAGAAATACACAGCAACCTTTAAAAAAAATTGTAAAATCTTAAAAAAAAAAAAAAAAAATTTAAATGTTCCTTGCATTTGTCATTACTTATCACAGCACCAATGAAGTCTGGCAAATACATTAACTACTCAAAACATTACATACTTTAAAAGTCTGTTTTCTAGTCTGTCTTGGCCATTTGTCATTAAAACGTACTCAAAGATGCAGGAGTCCAAAACATCTTCCTAAGCTGCCTACTTTTCAGTTGTTTCCATTCCACAAACTTTTTTACTTTGTTAGTGAAAGGACACTACCTTACTATTACTTTTTTTTTTTTTCCTTCCACTAAACTCTATTGTGCTCCCTGATTACCATTCCTTTCTGTTGGAGGTCCACTATTTTTCCAGTGTCCCACGGATGAAGTTTGTAGAAACACTGCTAAAGGGCACAGACAAAATGTCACCTAGAGTGTTTATTCTTTCTTTGTTCTGATCAGCTCTGAAAACTAACAGCTGCTTCCTTGTGTCAGCAATTACACATGAATCATATCCTCACTAAACTGCTCTTCATCTGGGCACCCTTTGATGCACCAAAGGGGGGCCGATATATTATGAAAAATCATTGTTTCTACATACACTAATCCTTCAGGATGAGGCACCCTTCAGTTTATATTTTACAATGCACAATATAAACTGATACCTTGAGAAAGTAGGAAAAAATATCTAACATCTTCTTATCTAATCCCTGCAAATAAGATAATTTTTTCAGTACCGAACTGGTGCAATGGTGCCTTCCTGAATCTATTGACTGATATCAGTATCCAACAAGAGAACCATACTCCATTATAAAACTCTACCTATCCACTTTGGGGTTATCTTCTCAGAAGCTGATTTATGCTAATTAAAGTATCAGTATTTTTTGTTATTCAGTTTGCTCTTTCTTGGACATTAGAAAAGACACTTGTTACAACTGTTAATTCTGAATGACAAAAAATAAATTAACAAAATGTTAGTATCTCAGCTGGCAATGTGAGGTTGTCTGTAATTCTGGATAAAATTATTGCATTAAGTCTGTACAGTCAGCCTTGACCACAAGATCACATAGCCTGGTTTAAGTACATTAGTGCCTGCTTTTACAGGTCCCTTCAATCATGTAAACTAATTCAATTAAAAACCACACATCATTATATCCATCAAACAATGTTTCTAGCATTATGTATCTGGGGAATATGACTGACGTAGTGGAGTGGTTAGGAGGCTGCAGTTAACCACGTACATTTCCTGTAAAGTCCAGCTGTTTATTCCAGAATAAAATGAACACTGAGTTTGTTTCAAATGCTTTATATCACTTTGAAAAACCTACTTGTAAATTTCTCCAAAAAAACAAACCAGGGAAAAACAAAATGCTGCTGGTTAACCTATGGTGCTTATGAACACAGGCATGCAAAACCATTAACACATATTAAACTAGTGATGAAGAATTACAGAGAAGCTTGAAAACCAGCAGGACTAATGTACATTAAAGTAACTGTTGACTCATTAAAGTCTTGCCAATGTCTAGTGCTGATGAGCGTGGATTGCATTCTCATGTTCATTAAAACTGCTACTGACCTTCCTACCTGAAAAACTTAACTTGGGGGTGAATGCAGCAGGGCGCACAGGGAGCCCTGCCACTGTGCTGTGCTGTGCAGACACCAACTGGACAGCACACATGAACATGTGAAAGCAACAGCAAGATCCTCCGAAGTACTCCAGCCTTAGACTGCCACAAACACATCTTAACCACTCTGCCTCAGTTCCCCAATCTGTGTAACAGAAGTAATTTTGATGTCCGTATCAAGTGAAGTGTATCACTGTAGCAACAGCACAGACACCGTATTTTTTTAAAATATAACTTGCAGTACAGGTAGAACAAAAAAGAACCTTAAAGATCCATTTGTTTCACAGGTGAAAAGCTAACTCAGATATTGGGGTTTTATACTGTGGACTGTTTTACATAGATTCATAAGCTGTTTCCATATTTTCTGTACAAACTAGAAACTATCCTTGACCAGGAAAGACAAAGCATCACTGAACAAAACTACAAACATCTATTATTTGCAAGTCTGGTATTTCTTATTACAATAAAAAAGCAGAATCAATCAAATTTAACTGGAAGGTGTGCTCCCAGTTTAACTTTCCTTTTTATTCGTTTTCCATCCCCAAATAAAATCAATAGCAGAAATGCATAAACCAGTAGTCTTTCCTGAGCAGAGAGTTTAGTTAAGAGTATTGTCTGGCTGTGTATGTGATCTTATAGAAGTATTCAGCTAACTCAGTTTCATTAGCTGATCATATATTAGTGGGGTATGACTTAATTAATAAAAGTAGCAAGCTGTTTAAATTGCATTTGTAGATAATCTTGTAAACTGTCCCTATACGTTAGCTTGATTCAGTGTTTCAGCAGATGGTACTATTGCCTCTGCAGCTCCATTTCAACACCTGGAGCGGAGGAGCAGAGCCAACAACAGGCAGAACTTGCCCTAGCACAGCAATGTCTCCCTAGGCTGGAGATCCAGATGAAGCAGCAGTTCCCTGCACAGCACATCACCTCCACCAGGTAACAGGGCAGCCACAGAGAAGCTGCAGCTGAACGGCTCAGAGGTGAACCCAGTTCAAGAGGCAGGTGCTGGCCACCACTCTGCTCACGTGGTTTCAAGGCAGGATGAATGGCATCACTTTTCATTGTACCTTAGCTTGCCTAGATTCAGTTTTGCAGCACCTTGGGGGACTGGTTGCAAGTTAACCAGAACTGGGATTAATTTCTATTGAGATATGCTCTATTAAAAAACCAAAAACCAAGAAAAAAACCCCATGAACTAACAAACAAAAACCAACAGACCAGGAAATATCCATCCACAGTGCGCTTAATTCTGTGATAAGTCTCCCAAACACGGAAAGTTTTGGCAGTTGATACCAAAACCCGTACTAACGTAACTGAAACAGGAGAACAGTTTCTTAGTGCAGTTTCTTTTTGAGGCAGAGTCTGAACTGACATTTCAGCAACACCTCATTTTTTGTAACAAAACTTCATATAATAGTAGAATCTGTGTCTTATTGAAAACACAAAATTTATAAAAAAGGGGGGGGAAAAAAAAGGACAAGAAAGAATAATGGCCGCTGCTTTCCAAAATGCTTCATAGCTTAGTCCAACCTTGCCTAAAGCAGCACACTAACAGATATGCAATGCAGTTCTTGGCTCTGAATACTGTCACAAGGAGCACCAAGTATTTAGATATTTATCATACCTTTCAGTTGTCACAAATACCACCTTATTACTAAGCAAGAAGTTATTAAGTACTCGTTCCCATGAAGAACCTTTCCAAGTAAGACCTTTGAAACAAAACTCAGTATTTTTTGTAAATGTCACCAAAAAAAGCACATTGAAGAAACGTTTTAACTTTAAATAATTCAAGTTCTGAAAAAACTTCATTATTTTAAAATCCTTCATTGTAGTAGTTGAAAATAACATTATTTTTCCCACATCAAATACTAGTTATTATCTCCATGACATTTTATCTGTATTATTCTGTCCCATTATGCTAAAAGAAAAGAACCTTTCATACTGTAGCATTTCCTATAATTGAAGAGGCTACAAAAAAAAAAGAGTTGTTTTTAGGCTGGCATGGACCATTTGCTTACATTTATGGAAAAAATTATTAAGTTATTAGGGACTGGAAAGCTCAGAAATCCTAAAGCATCTAAAATCTGAAAAGTGTTAAATAACAGCAATCCTCAGGGAGGCATAATTCTTAGTACACAGCTCTTGCATTCCAGGCCTCTTAAAAAGCAGTGAATGAGAGATGCAGAAATCAATTATTTTCTACAACTTAAAATACAGACTGAATCTGTGAGGTCAACGGTTCCTAAATGGTTTTGGAGCCTTGAAATGCCAGTGTTCTTTCTTTGAACTGCTATGGGTCACCTCTAGGCTCCTTTGCACAGAACAGGATGGCCTGTGTTGCGTACTTCTTCTTGATAAGAGTCCCAGAAAACAGAAGAAAGGGCTCACTGACCACACAAATATGATGTTTCAAAATCACAAATGCCTGCTAGCCATGGTCCAAGGAGGCCGCTGTTTGCCATCATGTACCCACACAAGGAGTAAGGGCCGCTCACAACTCAGTTACCTTGAGCTTAACCCACCACATTTGCTTCTTTCCCAGCAAGTGACCTACATCTCTAACATACTACCAAAACCCCCACTTCACTACCCTAGCAGAAAAAGTCTGTTTCATGATTTTTCTTATTTGGCAGCAACCCAACAGCCCCTATGGAAACAGCATAGACTTTCACAGAAGAGATTCAACCACAGCTGACGGATACCACTGCTCCATCCACTTGTTTCTGAGAAGATGGAAGTGTTCATAAGCGATAAGGAGGGACAGGGGTGAGACATCTGCATGAAAGCAAATTCTGCCCTTTATCTTGCTGCAGAACATCCTTGTGCAATACAGCCAGCAAAGTTCAACCTCTTTTTATGTATGTGTATATGTACACCTCACTCATCACTGCAGTTATCCGAGGGCAAGTCTGCTGCTCTCCAGAAGCGTAAGTAGTTTTACATGATGGCAAACAAGGTTGCACACAGGGAACTGCACTCCAGCCCAGGGGTCTTAAAATCCTTTCAGGCTGGCTTCAGTGAAAAAGAGAAGTGTTCCTGGAAAAAGCAGTCCTTCCTTACCTCCACGATACTTTTGTCCTTTTCTCTTGTTATAAAGTACAGAAAAATTGGGGAAGCCACACAAATATGCAATAATTAAAATTCAGGCTTACTACCTTATTTGTATCCCTTTACTCACTATAAAAACTGAAATCATTAATGAACAAAAAATTTCCTGGTGGTACAGTTAACAAGCATTTTCTTGCTAACAGCTGCCTCTTAATCATAATCTTTATCACAAGCAGCACTCTAAAGATATTTCCTAGAAGGATCTAAGAACATAAGACCCAATTAAGCTATCATGTCAGCCAGTCAAGTGCAATGGCATTGCCAGGCATTATATAAGAGGACTGTCACATAACAAGCCATATATTTAGTCATGACAGCAACAAATTTCTTTTCTACTGTTATGTTCCCAACATCTATTTTTCATAGGTGTTCTAAATCAGCTGAAACTCCAGAGAATGACTGATATTTAAATCCTCTTAAGTGGATGTGACGAATTATCCTGTCCCTTAACTGGAAACAGGTCACTCTAACCAGTGGCTGTGACAGAAGAGGTTACGATTTTAGTCTGGTTGAGCTTCTACATTTGAAAAAAAAAAAACATTGCAAAAAAAGTTATACTCTTAGATACAAAAGTAATTTCTGAAGACAAGCTCCTAACCGTGTCATGAACCTATCTCCAAAGCTGGCAGCAAGAATGCAAAAAAGACAACACTAAAAACTAGCCTGTTAATAAAAGACTGGTTCCATGTATATTAGTTCTAGACACAGCCTATCTAGGACCGTACAGCAGTACTGACCATGACAGCACTTATGCTTTTCCACAGAGTAAGACAAAGATAAAACAGACAAATTGATTAAATCAGCAGTCAGAGCCTGTCATCAGCACAATATATCCTGGGCATGGGTAAACCCAGAGAGCTGCTCTCAGCCTGTGGTATCACAATGATGCTTCTCCATCCAGTGGGGGCTTTTGAGAAGCACTGCCAAGAGGCTGCTGGCGCCTTCTGGCCCTGCTCTTTTCACCCCAGCAAGGGTCATGATGGAATGTAGGAAAAGGGCTCTCCAGGGAAAACCCAGTGAAGGTAACACAGCACTTCAGTTTGAAACATCTTAGGGTTTACACATGGTCCTTATTTGAGCTAAGTAATAAATTTAGCCTCACTCTTTCACCTGATATTATGTTAGTCAGCTCTCCATTGCTTGGTAAGCTTTTTAGTGTTGAAAACATGAAATGAAAAACACTTTTTAGCAGCAAGAAAATGTGATTATAACCCAGCTCAAACTGTCAGGGAACTTCAGGAGGGAATGTAAAAAAAAAAAAAAGTAACTGAGCAGATTTCAAATTACCTTTGTTTCCTTCAGGTGTAATTTTAGTTTTCAATAAAAATATACAGGTAGGTAATATTTGAAAATAATGTATCATTAAAATTACTCTTTCAGTATACTTGGTGGATGTCAAGTACAGAACTGTAAACATAAACCAAAATCCCACTAATATTTGTGCTGAGTGTTACATTAGGGTATTCTTTGGATGTTAGCTGGTTGATAATATTGATGCTTTGGGCATCTTCAAAGCACTCAAAAAAAACCCTTAGAAAGGTTTTTTTTAATAGTAACTAGCACTAGTAACTGTAAACAGACTTCTAATCTGTGAGCATTTGCACATACTGGTATACAAGCTGGACAACTACACTTCAAAAGCATATTAGTAGTTAACATAGTCCAACTAAATGAATTCTAAATCTTCTCAGCTTTGACACCTAAAAAAGCTTCCTGGAGAAAAGACATTAGGCTTGTCATGGGAAAGAAGTAACCCATGAATGACAATTTCCAAACTCTTGCCATTACCACTTATTAGCAAATCCTGCAAAATCCATCATCGGCAGGAGACTTAAAACTGAAACAAAAGCGACAAAAATGGAAACTTTTCCCATGTCTAAATTCAGATGCTCAGACACATAAAAGCAATAAGCTACAGATGTTTGCAAAATTATAATTATAGAAGTGAAAATATGCTTTTGCATGCAAGTTTCATTATACATATTCCTCCACATTTGACTAATCTACAAATAATGCTGTCTAACAGAAAGTAGTTGCTACACTTTTTTTTACTGGAATTCTTAATTTGTTTACTGCCTATCACAGAATAACTCTCAGATCCAGAATCAGGACCTTAAACGAGGTACTGCCAAACTACATACTGGTAAAAGATAGTTCTTCTCCCAGAGAATGTAAAATCTATTAAATTTTGCTTCAGTCTTGTTTGGCAGAAAAAAAAAAGAAAAGGGTTATCACTCACTAAAAAGAAAAAAGGCAAACTATTTTTTAAAAATATTATTTTCTTGTACATGTGTATTGAAGCATAGCAGTAGCTAAAGTTAGAAATCACAATCAACAAGCTAGCCCACCTAAACACTACATTTTTCAAGAGATACTACTCATAATTCTATTTAGCAGAAACTGATGTGGGTTAGCCTCTCTGGAAATCAGAACAGTTATACAGTGACATATAATTATGCTTTGGGATCCTATCTTTATGACACAGATTTGTAAACTACTTCCTAAAATCAATTTGTATCTGTTCAAGAGAGCATCGTATAGAAAAAAACACCACAATACAACTACAGTCCACTGACGTTAAGCAACATTAACAGTACATGGTATAGAAAATCAGAAACAGTTCTCCAAAAATTAAAGACATTTTAGTCAATTTTCCAAATTTATGGTGTTTCTTGTATGTTTTCTCACTGTGGAACCTTTCAAGACTTTAAAGGGTTTCTAGAGGAGTATGAAGATGACAAACTTCCTATGCTTTTAGAAAGCTGGTTTTCTCTTGCTAGTACTCAATTCCAGAAGCTAACAATTTAAGAAAACACTAACTACTGTAAGATTCATAACAACATAATGACAAGTGACAATACATCTAAACACCGTGTCCTTTCGAAATCACATTTATTTACAAACAATCCCTATGGGCGCATCACAGATCTATCCATCAATTACTACATGTGCAATGCCTGCAGGCACTTGGAAATCTGCTTATCACAGGGATGGCAGAGAAATGAGACATCATCTGGATATTATAGTAATACTGGTGTAAATTAGGCAGAAAAGTATCATGACTAGCTTCCTACAGAACCGAGCTACAGCATGTTTTCAAAGTTTTTGGGGTAACACTTAATCCCATAATATGACTGGGCTCATCTGGAGATTGCAGATAGCACCCCGTGCCTACTGCTTCAAGTAATTTTAAGTAAGGAGAAGAAGGATCTTCTTATATATCTGCGTCATTCCACTTTCAGCTATCCAAAGCTGTGAGCTGGCACGTCATGGACTACTGCTAATTGAGCGTGAGGGGCATCTAAACCAAATAAATACCCCTGGATTGGGATATGCTAATGCAAGTCCTACGCAAGCATTACAACGGTAAGTGGATTCCAGACAGATGCAAGCCAGAGTTCAGACTGCCACCTCACTGCACAGAGAGGGACTGAAGATTCATTTCTGGTCTACTTCAAACATTCAGGACACAAAATACTGGTTCCACCCTGGATTTTTTCCCCTCTACTATGGCAGCTTTTCCACAAGGGGCAAAAGCTCTTACCTGGTGCAGGGATCAATTCTTATGGACCCCTTATGTCTCACATGTGTTCACATAAATAAGGAAAACTAACACTGGTGAAGATGCTGTTATATGCAAAATAGAGGAGGAAGAAATAAGTAAGGGAAGTAGCTGATGGTCTGGGGGGAAAAAAAAGAACCACCAATCAGCCTTTTGGGTTGGTTCTTAGAGAGAGCCAGAGGAAAGGAGAGATAAACACAGTAAGTAACTATGTTCTTACCAACATTTCTTTTCCTGATTTTCTCATCTCATTTCACAGGACCTACTCTTTGGGTAGAGAACGGGGTAGTCTTGGACATTCATTGCTGTACTGAAGTCTATGTTCTCAGCCTTGAGCAAAGTTATTCTACTTCAGTTTCTCAATAAGCTAATAGTATAATTTGCTAATATGCCTCACTGACATACCACAGTTTGCAGCTGTATTACAACAGCACATATTGTATAAATGCTGGATACATTTTAGTAATCAAAAGTAATATGATTCTTTAGAACAACTTGCTATACACTTGAAATTAAAATCCTACTGCACTACATTTTCTCAAACTGCTATATTGGCTTGCTGGTTTATATTCAAGATTGTTCACATTATGGTTAATGGCACAAATTTACCTTTTTAAAATGTCTTAACAAGTAAAACAAAACAAACACTGAAAGGTTTGACACAAATTTCTATACAACAGGGCAGAATCCCCAAAAAAAGAATGAAAAAGCTTACTAATTCAGACAAATACAAACAAAACATAGTATCAGATGTAGCACAATGGCGTCTACTTACAGATGCAAAGCAGTTGTCAAATTTTATTTTTAAAATGTCCTTTTTTGCTAAAAATCTGAATATACTTGGAAAAACAACGCATTGATTTGCAATTACTTTTATCTTACTCTGAAAACAGTTTGCCCTTATTGTTCAAAAAATACACTGCATATCTTATCTATTATAGGGAGGTAATAAATAAATACTTGAAGAAAGTTCACCATCTTATGAAAGAGTGGCTATACAGATATCACAAGTCAGGAAACTGATAGGTGTTCAAACTTGTTAGCTACTGTTACTCTAAAACTTTTGACTTTATAACTTGCCAATACATACACAATACTCACTGAGTAACAAGATCTTTCAACTGGAAATAAAAACTGGGAATGCAGTTCAGAGAATAACATAATGCCAGGCAGATAACTTTTAAAACAGAGATCTAATTGGTGCTAAGAGCCTCTAAAGCCAAGAAAAGCACAGGGAATATTATGTTGTGGGATTAAACTAATATACTGTGGGACTAATACTTCCAATCTGACATGCAGCAGAGTTGAAGAGGGACTCAGATGCAGTCAATAACAAACAGCAGACACTTGGTAAGGCCTGTCAAAGCAAGAAAGTTGAACTTCAGGAAGGCATAAGCTGAGTCAAAACAACTATTTTCTAACTTTAAAATAAAAGAACTAATTGCAACTGAAATGTTCAAAAGGTGCTAAAATACCTATCATCAGCTGCTTTTGCAAATGTAAGAGATGGAAAACTAGCCTAATCAATTAAAGCTTTCTTCTTATTTCTAATTGTACATTTTGCAGCCCAAATACTCTTGATATGATAAAAAATATAAAAAATTTTGAAGGAAGACAGCTGGTTTATTAATTTGTCTTAAAATAATTAGCTCTAGAAATGTAACTATTCTTTGCAGATTGAAATCATGAAGGAAAGTGTAGTTATGAATTAAGGATATGGAAGCTTGACTTCAAACTCCAAAACTAATGCACATATAGACCACAGCAGATCCCAGCACACAGTTCCCAGAAAATGCGCATCCTCAGCTTCCAGGATGGAAGTGCGCAGTCTGTCTCAGAAACACACCTCTGGATGTAGATGTCTGTTGAGGGGGCAGCTCGGTTCCAACTGTGTTCTTTTGTAACAAACGGCGTTATGAGAGCTGTCAACATTACTGTTTACAAACAGAATCCAGAATACAGCTCCCCTGGGCTCAAGAACTACCTTTATCACCTTTCATGCTATTTTATATACCAAATCTAGGAAAGATCCCTAGTTCTGTATGGGATGCTGTGAAAAGAAAGAGCAACCGAAGGGATTATCGCCAGCAGTCCCGAACAATCTCTTTGGGATTTTAAACTGAGACAAAGAAAGAAACAGTGCAGCTTCTCAAGACCTGCATCACTTTCACAACTTGGCCTGAAATTTAAGAGAACAGTGTACAAAATCAGGACAGAAGCCGCTCCCACACCCAAACCCGTACGGGGACAGCTCGCCCACGGCAGGTTTCTCCGCCCAGCGCCACTCCAGCCCCCCGGCCCCACGAGGGGGGAGCGGGGCAGCGGCGCCGAGCCCGCGGGCTCCTACCTTGTTCGAGGCCATTTCGCTGACGGAGTGCCTAGTCTGCAGGGTCTCCAGCTGGTCCAGGCACCAGTCCAGCTCCTCCATGGTCTCGCTAGCCAGTTTTTGGTAGGCCTCCTCTGCGAAGAGACAGGGAAAGGCGCGCTCAGTTGGCAAGCGTTTCACAGGGCTAACGGCGAGCTCCAGCGCGCCCATCCTGCGCTGCTCCCTCATAGCGCGAGCGCGGGCAGGGCCCGCGGCTCTGCCCCTCCGCGGGGCCGCGCTGCTCTGCGGAGCGCCCGCGGCGCCGACCGACGGACAAACTTCATCCCGGCCGCGCNGGGGTCGGAGCGGCGGCATATGGGGGGGCTCGGAGCGGCGGCATATGGGGGCTCGGAACGGCACCCTGCGGGGCTCGGAGCGGCACTCGGTGGGAGGCGCGGAGTGGCACCCGGGGGGCTCGGAGCAGCACCCGGGGGGCTCGGCGCGGCACCCGGGGGGCTCGCAGAGGCACCCGAGGGGGAGTCAGAGCGGCGGCACCCGGTGGGGCTCGGAGCGGCGCTGCGGGGCTCGGAGCGGGACCCGAGGGGGCTCGGAGCGGCACCGCGGGGCACCCGCCGCTGCCCCCTCCGTACACAGATGCCCACCCCGTTGGGAGCCGCGCCATCCTCCCCGTCTGCTCTTACCTATCCACCGCAGCACCATCAGAAATTAACTGGTTGGTGTTTACAGAAGCGTGGGGAAAGATGTAAGAGCACATCTGAGTGCTTCCGAACAATGATGACCCGCCGAAGCACCAGCTGTTTAAAGGAGTGCTCAAATAATGCAAAGCCTGTGTGCATGTGTTTGTGTGTGGGAGTGCTCGAAAAACTGCGATCGTGTTTGCCCTAACCCGAAGCCTCTGTAGGTGTGTGGGTGTGTGCGCGCCCGTGCACTAAGTACCACATGTTGGCTGTAAGCAAAAAAAGGGCTGATGAAAAACTCTTGGAACGGCACCCAGCAACACAGCACTGGAAATGGACCTAATAATGGTATGGAGAGTCATGGTTTAAACAAAATTGCTAAATGTTCCATTGGAACTGTTGCAGAAGCTTCAGTTACAGACCAGAAGACATTCCCTTCTTCAGTAACTCCCCAACATCAGGAGGTGTGTCGGTATGCAAGTAATTTCAGCAAAATAATGCTATATGTAGGGTGTAAGCCTCACCTACAAAGCCTGCCTTTTTCTTTCTTTTATTTTTTTTTTTTTTCCCCAATGTAAATCCTAGGGAGAGAATGCTTCTCCACACTGAACTCGGAGCTGAGTGAGTTTTAGCCCAGGCATGCTGTCTTCCAAGCTCTGTACCTCAAACATCAAGTTTTGAAATTGCTGGCATGGACGCATCTGGATAAGCTACATACAAACATGACTCCAAGGTAGAGAAATGTTTCTTTGGTGGGCTTGTTATTGCCATCTATAACATCTCCCTTAACTTGTTTCACATCGACTTAAGCGTATTTTCAAAATGTCAGGCAAGCAGAAAATCATCAGGCAAGCAGAAAATCAGGCAAACAAGTTAACTAAAACTCCTTTTCAAATAAAACACTCCAGCATGGACTATTGCCAAATAGCTCAGTGTATTACTATTCACCATCTTGGATGCTAGTACGTTTCTGCACATTCTCAAAAATTTCAGGTTCCTTCACAGCTGTTAAACTTTACTCACATGGCTATTGCAAAAACTCTACAATTTCAAATAATGTCCATTTATCTCTAGAAAGCGGTAATGCATGAAGAAATTGTTTTAATTGTGATTAATTGGCAGAACCATTTAAAGAAAGTTTTCAGTGCCTACCACTTCAGCAAACACATTAACCAACACTCAACAAAAATCCCCATTAAATTGCAGACACTCTCTTTCAGATGCATATTACTATAAATGCTATCTGATCCAAAGGAATTCCCTGGCAAATAAAGTCAGGATTTTCCAGCCTGTTTATCTGTCAAAAGAGAATATATGATATTCTGCAATACAACAGACAGTTCACTAGTCCTCAAACACACTGGTTAACTGATCTTACAGTGTAGATTTCAGCAAGATCACTACTGAGAATAGGAATCACTTTGTTTATAACCCATTTGTAAGTGTACTGAATTAAATGCTTTTGAGGAAGTGGAGATGTGGTTAATATATGCAGAGTTTTCAGATGACCTCATACAATGATTGCCTCGAGGATACAACGGGCAATGAAGTGAGGTAAAATGAATCTGTATGATGTTATTTTGCTACCAGCCTGCAGCCTACCCATCAGCAGTTCTTGAAAATTAGATACTAGGAACCATCCTTTTCTTAACAAGATGATCCCTACTTGAGAGAGTATGCAGGTAAGGTTTTTCCAAGAAGTAGAAGAACAACAAAATAAACTGAAGGGATACAATATTTAGGTAAAACTAATAAAACCCTCAATTTGTTAGGGAACAATATATATTACCAACAACACCTTACATTCAGGAATCTTTATCAACTACACACCTCCCCAGTATATCTCAACACACATTAGAAAGCAGAATCCATCACTCACAGGGATGTCCCGTCACCCTTAGGATCTTTCTCATGACCTCTCATTTCAGACTTCCATACTCCCATAGTCTGTGACTGCCATTGGGACCCAACTGACCACCCAGACAAAGCAAAATTCTGATGGCCAATGCTAAAGACTTGCTGGACTCATCACCTCCTGACAATTCTCAGATCTTGGAGCTGTCAGGCTGATAAATGTAAATAAAAGGTTTGCTAAATGATGGCAAAGTACACATCAAACAAGCACACCTGCAGTTCTGAAAGGCAGAACAAGCATAGGAAAGCTTTTTTTCTGAACAGTACCAAAGCTCCAAATTTGGCCCACGCTATTGTTGTTATACAATGTGGTGGAAAATGTTGTGGTTAACAGCTTTTCAAGTATAACACCCCAGTACCCCTAAGCTAAGAATAAAAGAATAATTTATCAGACATGCAGCTTTGAGAGCCTCATAACAGTGTCCTGATTTCTGTTACCTCTAAGATAGTACCCTGTAATTATTCCCATCCAGGACTGATCTACTAATAATTTTTTCTTGGTATAGACACATAATCAAGCTTCCTCACCCAGATCATGAAGTCCTAAAACAGATTGACTTCTGTAAATGAGAGGTCTCTTGAAATTTCAAAGGTTCTTTTTAGGTCTCATTAGGCTTTAACATGAGGGAGAGAAGTACAGTTGAACACCAACTGCTTTAAGAATTTGCATGTTATTTTCTATATGCTTTTAGAAAAAAGGAAGTGACAGCAAGTGTTCTCTTTTCAGTTCACAGATTACTCACAATTCCACTACTTGTAGCTTTCAGTATGGTATGTAGGAAAAAAAAACAAAAAACAAACAAACAAAAGGCTGGCAGAAAGAAAAAGCCCAGCAATAATCATTTGGCACTGCACAGTTAATTTTTTTAAGTATACTACTGTATGTTTTTATGAAGACTTGATTCCTAGCACAGCTCCTAACCCAACGCTAGAGATAGCTGCACTTGTATTCACATCATTACTCGGGAACAACTTCTGTTCAAAATTTTCAAAGGGAAAAAAAGTACTATATGGCAACACTTGAGTGTCCACTTTACTTAATGGCTCTTCATGATTTTCACTGGACTTTCCTACAAGTGCTCAAGTATATTTGTACTAACCTTTGCAGTACATTAATGAATTTCAGAACAGCAGAAGGAAAAAGTAAGTATAGATTCTTCATTGTTGCCTGATTGGTTGAGATCAGCTCAGTGATACAAAGAGGCTGGAAAGAAGTTGACTCAGCAAGCACACAGCCAAGGGTTTTGACCACTGTGTTGCCTTAAGATGGAAGTGTCTTCAAGGCAAGACAAGGACTGAGCACTGACTGCTGAGCACTGGTGTGATTCAGATAAGACTAGGCATGTGTATTGTCTCTTAGAGCTCCAGGCAGCTGGAAGAAGCCCTGAAACCACCAGGCTCTTTAAAATGGAGATGAGCTGAAGATCTGCCCCAGCAAAGGAAGGTCAAAGAAAGTGTACACCCCCTAATAAACCATGCTGGTAAATTGCTAACAGCAGATGAAGAGAAAACTGAGGTACTCAATAATTTTTTTGCCTTAGTCTTCACCGGTAACCTCTCTTTCCACATCTCTTTAGTGGATCAACAGCAGGATGGGGGCTGGGAGAGAGAAGTCCCTCCCACTTCAGGAGAAAATCTGTTTGTGACCACCTAAGGAACCTTAACATAAATACGTTTATGGGACCTGTTGAGATGTATCCCAGAGTCTTGACAGAATTGGCTGATGGAGTTGCCAAGGCACCCTCCAGGATATTTGAATAGTGATGGAAGCCAGAAGACTGGAAACAAGGAAACATTGTACTCATCATTAAAAAGGGTAGAAAGGAGGACTCTGGGAATGACCAACCTGTCAGCCTCACCTTTTTGCCTGGGAAGATCATGGAGCAGATCCTCCTACAAGCAATGCTAAGGTACATGGAGGACAGGGAGGTGGTTCAGGACAGCCAGCACAGCTTCACCAAGGATAAGTCCTGTCTGACCAACCCAGTAGCTTTCTGTGGTGGAGTAAAGACATGAGTGGACAAGGGAAGGGCTGAAGGTGTCATTTATCTGGACTTCTATAAAGCCTTTGACTGGTGCCCCACAACATCCTTGTCTCCAAACTGGATTTGATGGATTTGATGGGTAGACTGTTAGCTGGATAGGAAAGTAGTTGGACAGTTGCATCCAAAGGGTCAATGACTCAGAGCCCCAGTGGACACCAGTGACAAGAGGTGCCCCTCAGGGATCCATAACCCCATGTTATTTACTATCTTCATTAGTGACATAGATGAAGGGATCAAGTGCACTCTCAGGAAATTTGCAGGTGACCCCTAGCCGAGTGGTGCTGTTGACACACCTGAAGGATGAGATACCATCCAGAAGGACCTGGACAAGATGGAAAGTGGACCCCTGTGAATCTCATGAGGTTTAATAACACCAAGTGCAAGGTGCTGCACCTGGGTTGGAGCAACCCCCAGCAGCAACACAGGCTGGGGGATGAAGAGAATGAGAACAGCCC
This sequence comes from Grallaria varia, assembly GCA_013396735.1. NCBI lineage: Eukaryota > Metazoa > Chordata > Aves > Passeriformes > Formicariidae > Grallaria > Grallaria varia. The sequence continues at coordinate 24,826 of VWZG01012003.1, forward strand.
TGCTGAGAAGGACTTGGGGGTGCTGGTGGATGAGAGGCTGCACATGACCCAGCAATGTGCACTTGCAGCCCAGAAAGCCAATTGTGTCCTGGGCTGCATCAAAAGAAGCATGACCAGCAAGTCAAGGGAGGGGATTCTGTCCCTCTACTCTGCTCTGGTGAGATCCCACCGGGAGTGCTGCATTCAGCTCTGGGGTTCCC
>VWZG01012017.1:0-22402 GCA_013396735.1 Grallaria varia
GATGTCTTATGACATGCAAAGCTCGTTCTCCAGCCTGGGGGGTAGCCCAAACAATCTTAGAAAAAGTGTCAACGGTAACGTGCACATATTTCAAGCGGCCAAACTCGGGCACATGTGTCACATCCATTTGCCAGACCTCACAGGCTTGTAATCCTCTTGGATTTACCCCCAGCCCTAATCCTGTTCCATGCTGGCTACATGGTGAGCACGTTTTAACAATGCCTTGAGCATCTGACCAAGATGTGTTGAATTGTCTTTTTAGTGACTTAGCTGCTCGATGAAATAATGCGTGGCTCTCTCTAGCCATAGAAAATGAGTCCACGGGTCCTGCCACTGTAAGGCTCACTAAGGAATCGGCTATGGCATTCCCTTCTGCCAACCCTAGGTTGTTCTTATGACTTCTGATATGAAGGATACAGCAGATTTCCGTCCTCAGTTGAACTGATCGTCGGACTTGTAAAAATAGTTCTTCCAACCTAGGATTCTTTGGAGGTTTTATCAGGGCTTCTTCTATTCTTAATAGTACTCCCACGGCATATTGTGAGTCTGACACCACATTGAGTGGGCTGTCTTTCCAGACAATCAATGCCCATGCAATGGCAGCAAGCTCTAGAGTCTGCAGGCTGTCATTTTCTTTGCCTTGTATTTGGTTTTGCCATATATTATTGTCCTTCCAAATGCACACCACAGTTTTGCTGTGTTTTCCTGCATCTGTGAAGACAGTAGGCCCTTTCACGGGGTGCAATACCACTTTCGGCCGCATCATCCATGTCTGTTGCAAGATCATCTCTAGGCGCGGGTCGCTTGGCAGGTCGCTTCTGATGATGCCTGAAAAATCTAACAAGGCCGTTTGAAGGGGGACTGAGTTTTGCAACATCCAGTCTAGATCTTCAGCCTTGATAGGCAAACTGATCTGTGCTGGTTCTTTTCCACTAACATCTTTACAGCACTGGCGGCCTTTCCATATTAAATGCCCAATGACTTCCAACCATTGCCAAATGCTTTTAGGTGCTGTGCAGGGCAGGAATAACCACTCGAAGATCAAAATCTTATTCCCTTTTTGTTTGTCAGCCTTACTAGTCTGCTTGGCATCTTCCTTACTCTCTGGTGAGGGTTTGTCTCCCCCTTTTTCTTTTTGCCAAGCAGGCCATTGCAGAAGAAGTGCAAAAGGATAAGTGGGGTGATTGCAGATGATCACGCTGAGTGGGACGTCTTTGAGGCACCGGTCAGCACTTGTAGATGCAATCTTGTTTGTGAGGTATTGCAAACACTGTTGATGTTCTGGCTTCCAGTCTACAAGTGCAGCAGGGTCAGTACCATGCAACAGTCCCATAAGTGCCTGTGAATCGGCGTTAGAGATACCGACGATGTTCCGTACCCATTGTATGTCACCAATGAGCTTTTGCACATCATTCAGGGTCTTGACACAGGAATTAATGTGGACTTTTTGTGGGGAAGTCGTGGCTGCTTGCATTAGCCATCCCAAATACTTCCATGAGGCAGTACACTGAATTTTTTCAGGGGCAATGACTAGGCCTTTTGCCGCCAGATCTTTTTCTATTCTAGCTATAGCATCTGTGGTGAAGACATCTTTCTGACAGAATAGGATGTCACCCATGTAATGATAAATGATGGTGTCTTGCATGCTTGTACAAAGGGGCATCAATGCCCATGCGACATACATTTGGCACATGGTAGGTGAATTTTTCATGCCTTGAGGAAGCATTACCTATTCAAACCTTTGAGCAGGCATTGCCTTATTGATGGAAGGCACTGTGAAGGCAAAATGAATGGTGTCTTCTGGTTGCGGGAATGGTAAAAAGGCAATCTTTGAGATCAAGCACTAAAATTTTCCAGTCTCTGGGTAGCACCGTAGGCAGTGGCGTGCCGGGTTGTAGGGCACCCATTGCCCACATTTGATCATTGACTTTTCTTAGGTCATGCAACAAGCGCAATTTACCAGACTTTTTTTGAATGATAAAAATAGGTGTGTTCCAGGGCTGATGGATGGTTTGATGTGCTTTGCTTGCAGCTGTTCTTGTACCAGTGGATGGGCAATCTGAAGCTGCTCAGCAGTCAGCGGCCACTGCTCAACCCACACAGGCTCATTAGTTTTCCACTGGATTCTTGGGGTTGGCGGCTTATTAGGAGTGACCTTGACTAAAAAGCCTGATCGAGGGAGGGACGTGCAGGGCTGCCCCTATTTGAGTCAACACGTCTCACCCTACTAGTCCTCCCAGGTCTCCTGGTAAGGGCATGATGTACGGTCTAAGGTTGACTGTCCTTCCGGGAACTGGATTTGAATTGTTTTCGTGCTTTGCAGAGGGGTGGAGCCTCCTCCTACACCTTGCACAGCATCAAGGGCAAGTGCTAAAGGCCAATTTTTTGGCCAGTATTTTTTACTAAAGATTGTTACATCTGTCCCAGTATCCATCATTGCTTGAATGCGGCATATTTCGTGGTCACTGCTTAGCTGTAAGGACACTAGGGGTCGCTGTTGCATTTTTTGCACTAAATTGATTATTGGTGGATCCAAAACCTCAGTCCCCTCTGGCTGGGGCCCTCTGGGAAAGGTCTCTTTCTTTAGCGTGTCTTTCATAAACAACTAACTGTGCTATCTGCATTCCCTTTGTGATAGCCAGTGGAGGAAACAATGTGAAAGCAGCAATGATGATCTCTCCAGTGTAGTCAGCGTCGATTACTCCTGGCAGCACAACAAGTCCCGCAGTTCCCGCAGAGGAACATCCTACAAGCAGGGCTCCTACTGCACTTTCAGCATGGTAGATGGGTCCTTTCATTCCAGTTGGGATTTTTTGGACTGCGGTCATTATTAGAGTGACGTCTACTGCTGCTGCCAAATCGATTCCCAAGCTTCCTTTTGTTGCTGGGGGTGGAAGTTGCTGGATAGTGTTGGGCTGGCAACTTGTATCTTGGCGCAGGGGCCCTTCACGCTCTGCTTCCCGTTTTTGGTATTTCTGCAGACACTGCCTGCATGATTGTCTTTTTGGCAGTTGTCGTGACACACTGCTACTTGGCATGTTTTCGAAAATGCCCTTTTCCACCGCATCGGTAACAGACACTGGTCTGCACCTTTTTCTTTTGCTGTGGACCTACTTTTTGCACAGCTGGGGCTAGTAAATTGGTGGTTGGCTGCATTGCTGCTGCAAATGCACTTGCCATAACTCGGATCTGCTGGATCTGCACTGCAGGACTAGCCATTTCTATCATATCTCCTACTTCAGTGGTTCTTGGTAGAGTGGCCAGTATCGCTTTGGTTTTTGCATTCGCATCTTCGAAGGCCATTAGTTTAAACATTGTCTGCTTAGATTCTTCGGTCATGTCTGGCTGGGACGCAAGAGCATGTGATAAGCGATCAACAAAATATGTATATTCTTCAGTTAGCCCCTGACGAATATTGGTAAAAGTTGGTGGGGGGTTAGAATCGGGGACTGCATAAAAAGCCTGTCTTGCTAATTGTGCTGACAAATGAAACAATGCCAAAGGATATTGCAGCTGCAAAGTCATATTGGTAAATGCACCACTCCCAGTAAGCATGTCCACTGTAAGCCCACTCAAAGGGTCTTGCAGATTCCTGGGTCGCATTACTTCCATTCCTGCTAGTCGCTGCCATTCACAAACCCATACAATATACTGTGATGGGGTAAGGAGCAGTTTAGCTAAATTTTGACAGTCATGCGGGGAATTGGTATCTGCAGAAAACAGCCAATCCAATACAGATCATGCTGCTTCTGATTTTATTCCGCTTTCTTTAACATGCTTTTTAGCTTGTTGTAAGATTTTCCAGTCATGCTGCTCATAATGTGGTGGCTGTCCTTGTTGAAAAACTATAGGGCATACTATAGTTCCAGCAGGTTGCCAGTCTCCTTCTAGGATAGCGTCTCTAATCACTCCTGACCAGCGGCTGTACATGGGTCTCACCACCAACTCAGGAGTAGGCACTTCTGGAGTTTGATTGTATGGCGGTGGCACAAGTGAAAGAGAAGGGACAGACTGTTGGTTTGTGTTTGCATGAGAAGCAAATCACGGACTGTTCTTTCGGGCAAATGTTGATCTGCATTTTCTTGGGTTTTCTGTTTTTTTCTCTAGCAGGGTTACGGACTTATCAATTTGCTCTTCCAATTTCTCCATTACATTTTCCATTTGTTGGCCACTGTTGCAGTTCTTTTCCCTTTTTTGTTTTCAACAGCTCTAACTCCATTTCTGCAGAAGTTGATAGCTCCTCATCGTCTGATTGTGCCGTTTCGTCACTGGGGAGGGGCACAGTTTCTGGCTTATTGGTTTCTCTCGGTAGGGCTGGGTATAACTTTTGATGACAGTTGGCCCTCCTGTTGACTCCTCCTCTTTTACTTTTACTGGCTCTACTTCTACCTTTGCCTCTAGTCTGCTTGGTACACTTGCTGCAGGCAATTCCTCTTTCAGAGCACTCATGTCAGAAGGTTCACTAAGCATTTCGCTAATGGTGTTAAAATGTCGCCCTGTCATTTCCTTTATAGGATGCGTAGATCCAACCCCAAAAAGGGTCCCTAGAGGTCCTAACTTTTTAGCGGATGCCGGTGGTGGGGGCGCGTCTACGGGTGCAACAATCGCTCGTACCACTGCTGCAGCAACTTTTGATTCTGCTTTCATGTTAGTCAGAGTGTTAATAACTGTTCGCCAGGTGGGTCCAAATGCGACAACACCCTTTTCCTTGCCAGTGATGGTTAGGTCCCACAATTTATCTCTGACTACTCGCCACTCCTCCCAAGCAAAGAGCAGAGGGGGCATTTTAAAATGTCCGTGATGCCAAGCCCAAGCAACGAGCTTTTCTATCGCCTTTTCGGCTACTGCTTCCCCTCGCTTTGCAAGGATACCTAGAAGCAGTTTGTTCGCCACTGCAAACTCTGCCTCCATGCTCACGACTAGTGACAGGGGGAAGGTAATGAGCCTTCCTACCTCAGTTGCCGCCGACTGGCCTCTGCACTTGAGACTTCTCTGTCCAGCTCCCTTCGGCTCTTCTTTCTCGCGTTTGCATCTTTCCACTGGAGAAGTCAGCAAGCCGTCCGCATCCTCTTGTCTGCGCAATGAGTGTCCCTGTTCGGGTGCCAGATGATGCGAAGGAGCTTCCAGAGTCAAAGACACATCCTCATGGAGGTGCAGTCAATGCTTGTTTTACTACCAAAGTCACACAGGTTGTATAGGGTTCAGCAGGGTTCACGCGCAGCAAGCTATATAGTTACTGGTTAACAGCAGCTGTTCACGCCGCAGTTGAGCATATATGACTGGCTACAGGATGGCTGTTCACGTGCCTTGACGTATTTTAGACCACCCATCTTGCTGAGCAAGCTGTATCTTGCTCAATGTCCTCTTTTCTTGTTTATCTACAGCTAACTTGCTCATATTCACCACCCAAGGACATACTGTCCTTGTGTTCTGTCATGTAGGCTCGGTTGTGCAAGCAGGCCTGAAATAACACATTGTGTCCATTGTCCATTAGGATACTCTCAACATGAACATTTCAGACAAGGGTGGTGGAAATACTCAACCACTTGGACCCTGCGCTCCAGTTTGGTTGTGGAAGTGATTTGATACCCTGGGTTTGTTTCCTTGGTGTTACCCCTCCAGAGGCAAAGTGATTTTCGTGGGCGTCAATACAACCCTGTTATGTCCCACATGTGCCCTTCGAGTAGGTGTCTGTGTCTCAGACACCTTGCCCAGAGGTGACAAATAAGATGTGTGCTTTGGCACTTCAGGCAGAGCTCTGTGTGAATCAGGGGTGGTAGATTCCTTCAGCTGAACATGGCTGTGTGTTCGGTGCACATTCTTCTGTTGTGTGTTACAGACTGCCTTAGACATGGATATATTACTGTCTGCTTTTGTTCTGCACACATGCTTTGGTTCTGTGTTACTGACTGCTTTTGTTCGCTGCACGTGCTTTTGTTCTGTGTTACTGACTGCTTTTGTTCTGCACGCATGCTTTTGTTCTGTGTTACTGACTGCTTTTGATCTACGCACATGCTTTGTTTGTGTGTTACTGACTGCTTTTGATCTACGCACATGCTTTGGTTCTGTGTTACTGACTGCTTTTGTTCTGCACACATGCTTTGGTTCTGTGTTACTGACTGCTTTTGTTCGCTGCACGTGCTTTTGTTCTGTGTTACTGACTGCTTTTGTTCGCTGCACGTGCTTTTGTTCTGTGTTACTGACTGCTTTTGTTCTGCACACATGCTTTTGCTGTGTGTCACTGACTGCTTTTGTTTTGTGTACATTCTTCTGTTGTTTGTTACTGACTGGTTTAGACATGGGCACTTCAACCTTAGCTCCAGTTTGATGGTGAAGGGGCTCTGCAGACTTTGGCTTACTGTTAGGACCAGTAACATTACGTCTACGTCGTCTTACTTTCTTCTTTTTTTTCTCTTCTTTTGGTTTTTCTTCAGAAAGTCTATCTAATAGTCCTTTTTCTGCAGCAAAAGCCAAAATGTCTTTAGCAGATAATTTTTGAGAAGAATGTTTCTGAAAATTACAAAGGAAACAACAGTGAATCTAAGTCACAACACAGAGCTGTTCAGCATTTACTCCATGAGAAAACTAGGGCAGAATCTAGCAGAAGGACTTAGGTCACATGTGATAAATGCTAACCAACTATTTATTCACAAAATTAAGAACATGACTGTTCTGTAAAGAGGCATCAGAGCATCTGCTATTCAGAAACTTTGCTCTCTACCAACCCAAACATGGGAAGCTCAGTTCTGGGCTCTGTACTGTATGTCTGACTTGTGGTTTAACCCCAGCCAGCAACCAAGCCCCACACAGTTGCTTGTTCACTCCCCCACCATCAGGATCAAGGAAAGACTCAGAAGGGTCAAAGCCAGATAGAGAGAGGGGTTACTCAGGAAGACAACAGTCATCGGTCCAAACGTCCCCACTTCCTCCTTCTTCCCCCCACCTTGTATACTGATCAGGATGTCACATGGTGTGGGATATCCCTTTGGTCACTTGGGTTCTGCTGTCTCAGCTGTCTCCTCCCAGTTTCCCACGCATCCCCAGCCTCCTCCCCAGCGTGGCAGTACAAAAAGCAGAGAAGGCTTTGGCTCTGTGTAAGTCCTGCTCAGCAACAATAAAAGCATCTCTATAATGTCAACCCTGTGTCCAGCACAAATGCAAAACACAGCCCCATACCAGCCACTGGGAAGAAAATTAACCCTACCCCAGCCAAAACCAGCACACTCCCACACTGACCTGCTCTGTAATATGTCTGTAATAACATGCATATACATTACATGTGTGTATCAGAAATAGTTACGAAAGTACAGAAATACTATCACTAACATTAAACATGAGTAATTTTCACAATAATGAAAATCTTTCCTCATAATACATAAATAAGGAATTCTCAGACAAGATTAACTAGGAGCCAAGTCAGCATCCAGGTATATAAAGAGAAACAACTGGGAAGAAACTACTTGAACTAGCTAAGAAAAGGGTTTCTGTAAATCAAAAATTTCATTTTAAGTTATAGAATAGAATCATAGAATCAACTAGGTTGGAAAAGACCTCTGAGATCATTGAGTCCAACCAGCATGGTCCTAACACCACCCTGCCTACTAGACTAAGTGCCAAATCCAGTCTCTTAAGTATCTCCAGGGGCAGTGACTCCATCTCCTCCCTGGGCAGCCCATTCCAATGTCCAATCACTCTTTCTGTAAAGAACTTCTAATTTCTAACCTAAACCTCCCCCGCCACAGCTTAAGACTGTTCCCTGTTGCTCTTCTGCTGGTTGCCTGGGAGAAGAGACCAACCCCCACCTGGCTACAACCTCCTTTCAGGGAGTTGTAGAGAGCAGTAAGGTCTCCCCTGAGCCTTCTCTTCTCCAGACTAAACAAGCCCAGCTCCCTCAGCTGCTCCTCACAGGACTTGTGCTCAAGTCCCTTCACCAACTTCATTGCCCTTCTCTGGACCCCCTCCAGCCCCTCAATATCCCTCCTAAATTGAGGAGCTCAGAACTGGACAGAGTACTCAAGGCGCGGCCTTACCAGCGCCGAGTACAGGGGAAGAATCACTTCCCTGGGCGTGCTGACCACTCTATTCCTGATACAGGCCAGGATACCACTGGCCTTCTTGGCCACCTGGGCACACTCTGGCTCATGTTCAGCTTCCCGTCAACCCAAACCCCCAGGTCCCTTTCTGCCTGGCTGCTCCCCAGCCACTCTGTCCCCAGCCTGTAGTGCTGGGGACAGAGTGTTGTGGCCAAAGGTCAGGACCCGACACTTGGCCTTGTTGAACCTCATCCCACTGGATTCAGCCCAACTATCCAGCCTGTCCAGGTCCCTCTGCAGAGCCCTCCTACCCTCCAGCAGATGAACACTGTCCCCCAGCTTGGGGTCATCTGCAAATTTGCTAACAGTGGACTTTATGCTCTCATCCAGATCATCAATAAAGATGTTAAACAGGACTGGGCCCAACACTGACCCCTGGGGGACACCACTAGTGCCTGGCCACCAACTGGATGCAGCACCGTTCACCACCATTCCCTGGGCCCGGCCATCCAGCCAGCTCCTAATCCAGCAGGGAGTGCCGCTGTCCAAGCCATGGGCTGCCAGCTTTTCCAGGAGTATAACATGGGAGACAGTGTCAAAGGTTTTGCTGAAGTCCAGGTAGACACATCCACAGCCTTCCCCTCATCCACCAGGTGGGTCACTCAGTCATAAAAGGAGATCAGGTTGGTCAGACAGGACCTGCCCCTCCTAAATCCATGCTGGCTGGGTCTGATCCCCTATCCATCCTGTAGGTGCATGTGATGGCACTTAGGATGTTCCATAACCTTGCTGGACACTGAGGTCAGGCTGAGAGGCCTGTAGTTTCCCATGTCTTCCTTCCAGCCCTTCTTGTGGATGGGTGTCATATTGGCCAACTTCCAATCATCTGGGACCTCCCCGGTGAGCCAGGACTGTTGGTAAATGATGGAGAGTGGCTTGGCAAGCTCTTCTGCCAGCGCCCTCATCACCCCAGGAGGGATCCCATCTGGTCCCTTAGACTAGTGAGGATCCAAGTGGCTCAGCAGGGCACTAACTTCTTCCTCCTGGATTAAAGGATTCAGCTCCCTCTCCCTGTCTACCAGCTCAGGAGACCAGTTGTCCTGAGGAGGACCTGTCTTACTGCTGAAAACAGAGGCAAAGAAGGTGTTAAACACCTCAGCCTTTTCCTCATCTTTGGCAACTGTGTTCCCCGCCCCGTGTCCAACAGGGAATAGAAGTTTTCCTTGCCCCTCCTTTTGCTGTTAATGTATTTATAAAAGCACTTTTGTTAACAGAAATGGCCAGGTTAAGTTCAAATATATAAGATCATGTTTTCTGCCTTGCAGAAAATGTGCATTTCCTGAATCACCTAAAAATTGGCCACATGTGCATTAGAATTTGACAAAAATTATTCAAATAGACTACCTGAAACTGAAGTGTTTCTCTGAAGGGAGACAATATGGTAGACAGAGGTACATAGCATGATTGCTAAAACACAGGGAGCCAGGTTAAAAGTATTTTATACTGAAAAGGTCAATAATAGGTAACTTGAAAGGCTTTTCCTATGTGATTCTCTTACTCTTAATGAAATCTCTTTTCATTTTCCCCAAGAGACAAGCTTCTTTCAAGCACTGTAATCATAGTATGACAGAATGTAGCACAAATGACCAAATAAGATCTTTTATCTTTAATATGCAATGAAATATTATGTCATGTGTCCCCCCCCCACCTCTTCCACTTTAAAAATTCTTGCTTTACTCAGACACAAGAGGAAAACATTGATGCTCAGAGATGCAAACTATCCCTTAATGTCTTTCCTCAGGAATTGTGCCAAGACTTTTCCCTTTACTCAGCAAAAGCCCCCTGCCTTTCAAGCCAGATTTGCATATGCCTTAGTTTATGAAGGAAACATATTCATACCTATTTTATTCAAATTATAATAGTTTTTAGGGTTTAAGATTTCATCTGCTGGGACACTGGAAAATCTTGGTGACACATATATCAAATAACTCCACTAGACACCATTTATCATGAGTCTAATCAACCTATGTATTTCATTACAAGGTGTGACAACAATATATTTCCTCTAGATATTGCTGGCACTGACTTGGATCAAGAGCCTGCTCTGATCATGAATGGCTCCAGAACAACAGGTACATGCTGGAAAGCTGTGCTCAGCATAAAATTCCAGAAGTGGCACATTTCAACTGCTCCCTATCCTTTGATCTTAAGACAACTAAAGAACATCCAGGAATTTTATTTCAACTGTTCAGTTTCATGTATTCTTATGTGTAAAACTGCAGCAGTCATCTTCTGTGAAGTCACTTAAAATGGTAACTTTCTTAGCTTACCTCTCTTTCTAAAACAGCTAGAAAACAGCCACTGGAAATTTCTGATGGCTCCATTTTGAAAAAAATTTCAGTGGAAGCCTCTGAGTTGGAGCAAGTATCAAAAATGGGAGGAATAAGCCTGTAAAAAATAAATAAAATACCAGAAAGTAGTATTTAAGTAAATAAAAGGAAATAAACAAGGATGCATTTAAAGTAATGTCCAAATTATGTCTTTCAGTTACATAGTTTTATGTTAATTTTAAGCAACTGCAATTCAAGAAAGGCATAAGAATTCATCTTTTTAGAAATAACTGAGGATTTTCCATTTTTTTAAATAATTCCCTTTTCTCCTAATATTAAGTATATTAACCACGAGATAATAAATATATATTAATAGAATTAAAAACTATGTTCTTTCTCAGGTCTGCAACTACTAGGTTATCAAGTTGTCCATGAAGTTGGGGAATGATCTGGAAGCACTAACCAGCTCACACAAATTGTAGCGCTGTTGACTTTGAGTAAACAGTATATAAATATCTGTCTAAGCTAAAAGCCTTAGTTTAGCAAAATTGGCTAACCTAAAAATATTTTTAATAATTGAATGATGTTTTTCCAATTTCACAGTTTTGCAGTGCATCAGCGGCAAAGAAAGACTTGTATTCCAGGAATGCTCAGCTGTTAAAGAGGCTTCAGGCTACATAAGGCTGCTAAACTAAAGTGGTCTCAGTAGAGAAAAAACACTCCCAAAATGTCCTTTTGCAATTATAACCTCGCTCCTCTTCACATCACTGAGGACTATAAGATAAAGCCCCTTCTCCATGCTACATTAATCCTCTTGAGACAGAGCTTTATTCAAAGATGGTTACAGACCAATGCATTCAATATTTGGCTCTCTATATATACCTGTTCACAATGTGCATCCTTACTTAAGGGTGAAGCCTTTGCTTTTAACTGTGATATCATTAGAGTAAGCTCATCTTAGCCAGTGGGTACATGTTTGAAATCACCTTTACAACTGCACAGCCCTAAGACCAGCTGTAAGACTCCAAACTCCAGCAGAGCCTCATTTTGTTTGGCACCACTCCAGTACTGCAAAGTAATTCCAAAAGATATTATGCACATAAGCACAATTGGTATAAGAGTTTCCTGAAAGCCCTCAATTTTGTTGGAAAAGGAAATTAATATTAAATAGATCTATGATGATCATACAGGATGTTTTATAGTGTAACTTGCCTCTCAATGACACTACTGTGAACACTGGGGCTAGTAATTCTGCAACAGTTTTTTTCATTTTATACTGCATTGTTTTAGTCAAATAAGTTATCTAATTCTAAGAAAGTGTAGAAGGAATTGTTGTAAGTAGTACATGCATCTTAAATGGCTTGAGCTTTCATCTTAAGACAAGCATAATCACACTATATATATTTTATTTATGGTGTTCTATTACTGCTCTGTTCATGCTGGTTACTGGCAGCTTTATTGTAGCAAGAACTGTGCATGAAAACAACCAAGATATTGCATGACAGTGGAGGAGAAATGGATTCTGAAATCATTATCCACAAAGCTCAATCAGTCTTCAGTCACAAATATGCTCAGGTCTGCAAATATCCTAATGTAATTTTATTGTCCCTTTCTGACCATCTGAGATTGCCTTGTATTTGAAAGTAAAAGTATAAATTTGGTGATTTGACAAGTTTCATGATGTTTTTGCAAAACACTGAATATATTTTGGTTTGCCTTTGGGTGGAGGGGAGGTGTCTTACACAAGGGGCATTTTTTTCTAAAATAATTAAACCTCTGGGAACTTTTCTTTTTAATACAAATTCTATTGTATGTGTTATGAATTTATGTACTGTTTGTGTTCAAATAATTTGGAGACCATTACGTTCCAAGGTCTCCCCAGTTCTCCCCACAGAGTAACAAAATTTCAAATTCCAAAGGAAAACACAGGTTACAGCAAGAGTCCCTAGATGCTTTCGGACTAGCATGGTATCCTTGTCAAGACAAACTCAGATTTCATCCCACTTAGTGTAAAAATTCAAGCAGACTGCTATTTTTTATCAGTGAATTGCAAGAAAGATGCATTTTGTTGCACTATGTCTTAACCTTATGAAGAACATGCAACTTTTAAAAATTCTTTGGACTAGCCACAGTTAGCCATTTACCATTTTAATAATGCAAAATTTAATTACACTGAATATCTTGGCCATAGTAACTTTCCCTGTGATAACCTGGTTATTACCATCATCCAAAGTAGAAAATCTAAAAATATGGTATTACTCTTCTGTGCTTTTGCCAACATAAACTTTTTTAATCTGCGTTTTGTAGTCAATTACTGTATCTATGTGCAAGAGAGTGCCAGCTGTTTGCATTCACCTACCGTGACTGAAAGGAAAATCCAGAAAGTACCCACCAGTCTTTTAACAATTTCTCTGTCTGACAGGGGTGACTGCTGACAGGTTTTAACTACATATAAAGAATACAGAACATATGCTTTTTTCATATATATTTGTATTTGTTATGATCGCACAGGATGATCCCTTACTGTAAGCTGTCCTCCCCAGAAGTCATTCATCTCAATACAGGCATGAGCAATCCCACAGCAAGGGTTCTTATTCTTCTATATTATTCTCACAATTTAAGATGTAATTTCTTTCTCCTTTGAAACTGATCATTCTAGGTCGGAAGTTGAGAGCATGCTAGTGAGTATCCTGTCTTCTAGTCTCCATTTTTTTCTTGAACTAGCTTCATTTTCTGAATAGCGGTACAACCAAAAGCAATAGCTCCATCAGAAGAATGTTATATCCAACCAGTGATGCTTTCCTCCCATCTCATTTTCAGATGAACAAAAGTATTAGATTAAAAAGTCCACAGAATACTGCTAAGTACTCTCATAAACATCAGAGAGAAAGGCATGACAGGGAGCAAAAACCATTTTAAATATTAATCTAATTCTCGACACATATCAGTCTAGGAGAAAATAATTATTCCACAATTTATAGTTATACTTTATTTTTTTCCATAGATAAAACTACTCATTCCATACCTATATGGTTGTACTTTATCTCCTTCCACTCCAGATTCCAGTGCTTTTTTCACTACTAGTTCATTTTCTTGTGGGCAAATTGAACAAGTGCAGTAAACAATAGCTTGTACTTTGTTAACTACAAAACAAACAAAAAATTTTCTACTGTTCAGATTCTTCATACAGACAGTGGCTTGGTAAGGACTGAAAGCATCACAAAAATTATGTTTGGATGTCACTTTTACCAGTAAAAATACCATCCTGCACACATTAGTATGCAATCTCTAGTGGTTTTTAATAATTAAAATATTAAATATTTGCAGATTGCAGCACAAATTCAAAGCTACCAAATTCACAGAGCTACCAAAGGAGAGTGGAAGAAAGTGGCAGCATGCAGACAGAGTTTGACTACATTTGCAGCATTTCCAAAGCAGAGTATGACTAAGCCATAAGCCAGTTCTATACACAATACTGAAGACTATTGTATCAATGTCTGGTGAACACTAGGACACAGAACCACCTTCAGACTGGAGGAGATCATTATTCAGGAGTTTTGGTTACATGCTTATAGTACAACAGAATTGATAGTACAGGGTTTTCCCAGAAACTGGAGGATTAACACACTTACATTTCAGTGCATGAATCAACTCATTAAGCTGTCTTTCAGCAAGAATACCAAGTTTATCCTCAGACACAAATCCCTGGAAAAGGTCTCGTAGCAGTCCTGCATCTAAAATCAGAGAGTTGTAAATTTAGTACTGCAACTTGTATCAGTGTCTTCAAATTCAGTAGTTTGCAGAAACAGACCTGGTTGTTACTGGTGCAGTTAGAAGGCAGGTTTTACAAATTAGAATACCAAGGAAGGCCTAATTTATTCACTTTCCTTCTTTACCTGTAATTACTGGTGTCTCTGATTCTATTTAATGAAAATTGTGCAGTGAACAGACTTATACAAACAGTAAAAAAAGGAATGTAAGCAAATGGAAAATTATATATATATATTGGTATCTTGAAATAGTTTTTCTGCTTATAGTCTTTTTACTTAAAGCTGTATACATTCTGTTCCCAAGAATAACCTTCAAACTTCATACTACCAACTTGAAGCAGACAGGGAATCACTCAAGTTATACAGATATATGTTTTACAGTAATTAAAATAAGGGGGTTTTAATAAAATGATACAATTTACTGAAGCACCTACACTGTCTGAACCACAGTACTTGAATTTATTTCTACTAGAAAGCATGAGCTAGATATTCTATCAAAAGCCACCTGTGTGTTCACTTAAAATAAACTCCATTGGATTGCCAACACCCAGTCCAGAGCATTGTGGTAGCAGCAAAATAACTGTTGCCTTTTGAAGTCTTCGATCTGTTGGTTCAATCTCAATAAAATCTTCATGTAACAACTGAATATCTGAAAAAAAAGGAAAAACTCAATAGCTAAACATTGCAAGCAAGCCTGCCCACAGTGATACAGGTGAAGAGACTGTGGTGTTGCACAGATTCCAACAGGGCTAGAGCCTGCTAGACCCACATCCTCCAAAGTACGCCCTGTGGATTTCAAACGGTTTGGAGGGCTAGCTAGACCTGCATCTTCCACTGAAAAGACAGCTAATGGGGTTGCAGAGTCCTGCTGCGTTCTGTTCTGATCGTGTCCTCCAGATAAACAGGACAAGTGCATGTGTTTTGAATAAACACGTTCAAAATGCTGAAAATCAGACTGAAAGCAATAGCCAAAATACCAACTAAATGGGCCCAAAAGCTCCCAGCTACCAGTGCCACCAATGGCTATAAACTAAGTACTTCAATGGGAAAATTCATCCTGACATTTCAGGAGCTTCCATTTATGACATGGTTAATCTGCAGCCTTCAATTAACCTGACTATAGCTGCAGAGCTGTCAGTTCACCTTGTGACCAAAAAAAGTTGTTACCACCCTCCCCAAGTCTTCAAAGAAGTGATCTCTGAATTCTGATAGAATTATGTGGTATTTATAGATATCACAAACATCTGTATTACAATACTTTTCACATACCAACTGTTTCAGCACCTACTTTCACATCCCATATGACTGAAAATATTCTTCAGTTCTTCTTCTTTTGCTGAAGATTTCACACCACAAACAAAAATTGTGGACGTGCCATGATTTGTCAGCACTGACATATGGGCAATGGTCAGATGGGAACCTGTGTGAGCCACTATAATGTCATCACCTGCATTCAACAGTGCCTGTGCAGAGTGTACAGCAAGGCTGTGAGACTTATCCTAGAAAACAACCATACAAAAATTAAGTACAAGCAGGTATTTTTGTTTCTATGAATGCCAACCTTCTTTTCCAAATTAGGAAAGTATTTCATTGTTTTCATAACAAATGGGAAAGAAGGGATAGCTGTTCTGACCACCTATGGGACTCTTGTGTATAGTTCTTTTCAGTAAGGCTTCTATTAAAAATATACATAATGAAATTGAATATTGAATACTGAATTATTTTTAAATTGGGCAATAAATTTTGAGGCCAAAGTTTCCAGAAAATGAAGTGAAACCTAGTGAAAATGCCAGTTTGATATGTTCCTGCTAGGCACTCAAGAATCATCAGACAGTTTAGATAACTTGTGGTTGTGTGCTGTTGCAGTTACTCTGACCACTGCTCTACAACAGGGACCTCCAACCAGTCTTGCCTGGAGAGTCTAATGATGGCAAGTCAGGAAAAATACCAGGAGGGTTTACAGAGAATTAGGAACCACACCGCACAAAACACAAAGAAGCATGGTCATTCTATCACAAACATGCAGCT
Organism: Grallaria varia; assembly: GCA_013396735.1. Lineage (NCBI taxonomy): Eukaryota > Metazoa > Chordata > Aves > Passeriformes > Formicariidae > Grallaria > Grallaria varia. The sequence goes on from VWZG01012017.1 coordinate 16,162, forward strand.
GAGGAGGAAGAAATATTACAATAGCATATCCCTATCTACTAATTGGGGGAAAGCATATGGAGTTACATCGAAATTTTCCTCCCATTTTCAGAAGTGAGACTGCCTCTTGGATCACTTCTTATATTTAATTTCAACAGTTTTAAGATTGAATTTAAAACATTCTACTAACTTAACTGTACCTATCAGTTATAAGCATTGACATTTGCATGCTGCATTTAGTAAGTGAATCAGTTTGTAACCTTCTAATTACTGAAAACATCCAAAGCCTTATGAGAGTATGTTGCTGCCTGGTGGATTAATAGGCTAGACACACAATACACAACCTCATTTTAATGCAAAGCAATGACTTTAGTTTGCAGATCATCTGACTCAAGGGTGACATCAACTCACCTGCAGTAAGAGTTTGCGATCTGCAAAAAGATCTAAATTAAGCAATTCTTCTTTAAGAGATGAAGGAAAAACCAATACATCATGGCAATGTTGGTCCATAGCATACGTGTGATGGTCAAAGTCTGAGACAGATTCAACCTTTGTGAGTCCCCTCATCTCCAAATCTCTGATAACATCTTGAAGGCTGTTAACATACAACTCTGACCATTAAATATGCAAGAGTTACTTTAGCAACCTAGTTTACATTGATTATATGAATTTTTTACTTCTATTAATGTGTGTATACATCATAAATATATAGGTACAGAATGTCACGCTGCCTGCAGAAGGGGAACTTACTCTATTTTAGGCACATAGTTCTCGTTTAAAACAATTAAGTTAGTAAGTCTGACAAAATTAATTGAGAAAGAGGTATGTGTCTCCAGTGGATGATTCGAAGCATCAAAACAGAAATGTCCATGTGCTCAGGAGACATCGTAGTAAATTTACTGCTGGAATGCTTTAGTTCTTTCCGTTGCTTTCAATTTAGCCCAACTTGGCAATGATTTTAATGGCTGATAACTGAAAGAATCCTTGTATAGATGTAATGAAGGTGTAACTGCTGAGGTTAGCAAGTCAAATATCATAAAAATTTAAAGGTGTATATATAGCAACACTTGTTTGTTGAAATGCAGTTTCAGACAGTGCCTTATATACCACATTAAATGTGGGATGAATGCACCAGCTTTTAGTTCAGTCTTATTTAAGGGCTGCAAAGTCACAACCAGAGTAAGACACAATCTTCTAAACAGCAAACACTGGTCCAAGACAAGAGCAGGAAAACAAAATTCTTGAAAACATTGTAACAGGATAATTTGGTATGGTTCACATATCACAGTTAATACAGAACTGGGAACACTAGTGCTGCATATACAGTAGTCTACAGGATATAAGGATTTTTAAAAGTGTATTTTTATTTCAAGTTTACACTATCTTTACAGAATAAACACCAGGTTTAAGTATTGAATCTGTCTTAACAATCTTTGCCAATATTACAGCTTACACTAATACATCCACTTGTAACAATGTTTCCTCTATTTTTGTCACCAAGTTTTCTCACCCATTTTTTTTATTTCCTAGTTTATTTAGTTACAGATCCACACAAGCAACAAAATAGTAAGAAAAACTGTTTCACAACCTTGTTACAGTGTATGAATGCCATTACTGCAATATATAAAAACCACAAACTAACGTAGCACAATGCCACTGGACTTAGCAGAATTTCCTGTAAGAATTTTAAATTACTGGTAATAATATAACCTGGAAATTCTAAAACAAGCATGGAGCAAACTATATCACTTCATATATAAAAACATGAATATCAGATGATACTTTAAAGACCTTACCTGATTTTGTATGTGTTTATCCAAACACAGAAAGGTAAAGCAGAAACCCATTGTTCCTGCTTCCGTATGGTTTCTGGTATAAAGTACTCAATTGAAAGAGCATCATGTTTGATGCGACATCGTGCTAGTGCAGCTGCCAGTTTGATCCTAGAACTCCAAAAACATAGTCACAAGTTTAATAAGAACATCTCCTACCTCAGACAATGGTAGATGCAAGGTAGTAGTCCATAGCTAAAATTATTTCATTTAAATGTAGGTGGGACTGGAATTACAACAGGTGACTCTCAAATACATTCACTTTCTCAAACAGATTTAAAAAAAAACACAATATGTTTTGGAACTGCTATCCATGGAATACAATCATCAGATTCATTTGCGTGTTTGAAGGTGTAAATACATATACATTCAGAATGAGCATTTGAAAAATGCTGACCTCTAAAAGTGTACAGAAACAACATGAATTTGATGGCAACCAGCAGTCAGATTTATTGTCATTACATGAAAATGTCAGAGAAAATATTCCCAGTCTTTTCTCCCCACAAGCTTTATGCATACTTTTGATACATGATAATTCAAAGCAAATAAAAATTGTTGGTGAAATACAGCAGATATATTACTTACTTCCCTCCAGAAATATCTTGCACTTAAGATATTCATGAAATCATGGGCTATTCTAAATCCAGCAGCAACACAATTTTGTCTAATAAATGCCTTTAGAGTTCATCAACTGACTGATGAAAGAAATAATAAATATCAAAATGTTTATTTTATGTACCCTCTTTTTTGTTCTGATTTTTAAAAATAATAAATATTTAACAAAGTTCCATAATAGAAGTACTGCTAAATAAATGGATGTTATTCCATTCCATGACCTCTTCATCCTATTACACTCATATTTAGGAACATTTACTGAGTATTTAATTTCTGTCCTAAAATTGTATGAAAAAAGTTTCAACAATGCCAAAATAAGATAAGATGCTAGCAAAATAATCCACAATCAGGATGGTTTGTTAGCTGTATTTTTCTCAACTATTTAAATATGAAAGTTTCCCTTCAAACTGGGCTCTCATTAAAAATAAAAAAGCCCACTAAATTTGAAGATGAACGACATATTTAATAATTATTTTTAAAAGGCATTGTATACACGAATCTGCATTTTTGCTCATACATATCAACAAAAAAAAAAGCTCATTGCACATATACCTGTACAGATAATGCCCTACTTCCTGGACTTCTGCCACAGGTTCCTCTTCATCAAAAATCTTTCGTGCTTCAAACTTTCGGCTTTGTAGGTCATAAAGCATCACAACAAGCAAGCTGGTTAACTCATCTGGCTGCAACAGAAAAGCAGATGGATACTAAAAGTGACATAAAGCGTGCTTTACTTCTGCAAAAAGATCGATATCAAACAGTAGTCGCCCATGTAAAAGGCATTAAAAACTTCAGTGAAATGCTTATTTGTAAGAATACGAAAGTAATTCCTTGTGGAGAGCTAATAAAACACTGAAGATTGGGGTTTTTTTAAACTCAAATACTTATCTTGTAAGTTATTTATCGAAATTAAAACACATTCTAGATACACAGATAAAACACTGTATCTTAACTTCTAAAATTGAAGAGCAAAGCTAACAAAAACCTCTCATCTACCAGTTCATCTCTTGTGGAATTCCTCCATATGTAGCAATCGATACACTCAGTTGTAATAACCATTCTGCTGTTGGGATTTATGTAAAATCTCCTTCCCATATCTAAATGTTTAAATCAGGAAGCATCGCCTGCTTGAGGACAATAATTATCAGCACTTTAGTTACAACTGTCTACCTCTTTCCATGAAATTCCTACAGTTATGACGCCTTCTAAAATGCTCACCTTCTCACAAATACGACCAAAACTCAAGTTATTAGGGAAATACCACCAAACACAGAATGTTAGCACGTAAGTCTTCCTTCCTTACAAAAACAAGCCAAAGACAAAAGCGTTAAATCATTTGCCTGCTCACATCAACCTCCACAAATAACATCAGTTCAAGTTCATCTTGCAATTTTCAAATGCATCAAAGACTAAACTGGAAAGAACAGCAAATTACTCTGTGAGCTCTAGAATTTCTTTTCACGTCAAAGCAGGAAGGTGTGTTGAGAAGGTAAACTGGACTAATTTATGCCAGTACAGTTTGCCCAGGAAATGAAACATGGGTTCAATGCAACTTTTTTTTTCATGGGTTCACTCCATGCCATCTAACTCCAACGGACAGGAAGGACACATGATTTTTTTCCCCTGCTCACAAAAGGACACAGGTGGAAAGGAAAGTACATGGACAGGGACAATATCACTGAGCAAGTCCCACACTGCAGTAAAGATTATGGTTCACTCTCCCACCTTCTTTCTCTGAAGGTTTTGATTCCCAGCAGTAACGGGCAATACAATCTCACAAACAACACATCTAGTACTTTGGACATGGATGCTTTAGGCAACTACCTAAAAAGGTCAGCAATATTTCAGTCTGAGGCTGTCATATAATTTAAAACAACAACGGTTGTTTTGAAGGATGTTGTAGAATCCTCAGAAAAGATTCTAATTACATCAATGCAGAAAATATAAAATTCATTTCCTCACAATAACATTCACTTACTATTGACTGGCATGGGTAAACACCACTATCTAATAATATTTCTTCAAGAAGATCTTGATCTGCAAGAAAAGGAAAATGTTGACAAGTTATGCTATGAAATCTACAAGATTCTATGGAAGAAAAAGAAAACCTTACAAATCACTAAATTGTAAGTTTAAACATCATGAAAATTAAGAGCAAATTCAATCACAAACAGTAGCAACTCTAAATAATCCCTTTACATGAAAAAGTATAGGGTTTAAATGTTTGATTTCAAAAAATGCTAATAGCACTTATTTAAATATTTGAGGGATATGAGTTGTCTAGTAATAATCTTCAGCTAAACAAAATTCCCCAGATCTTTGCTGTCAGACAAACACTGAACATTTTGCTTTCCCATGTTTTCCCTGCCACATCATTGCTGTTGGCAACTCTTGGAAAAGTTCTGTACTTACATTTTAGTGCATTGAAAGCCAGTTCATAAGACACACGCTTGCAACGCTCATCTTTAAAAGCCAGAGCAGGAGATTCTAAGTTATTGCCATATTGCACCAGCATTCTATCTTTACTCTTTTCAGTGTGAATGCCTTGAAAAATCCTGGCTGCATTCATGTATATGAAGTCAGGATAGCCATTCTTCTCAATCAGAGTCATTGTTCTATTGTTCTTTTTGCAACAGATCCTTTTTCATCTGAAATTTTAATTTCAGTGAAGTCTGACGTAACATTTATAATATCCTCATGTGAAGTTTTAGAACCTGGCATTTTTCCAGTTGCTGACTGTGTAAGTGCAAATCACAATCCTGCTGGCTCTGCAAAAAAAAAAAAAAAAAGGTTGCATTGAATCATGAAACTTTCTTTTGCTAAAATAAAATTTTCCCTTCATCTTCAGGTTTTCAATACAACCTATTTTCTTTTTTCATCATGCAAATATATGAATCATCTATACTTCTATACATCTATCATCTTACACATCATAGAGAAGTACTTATAAGAGTTTTCATACCTTAATTGTTTTCACCAATGCACGTGCAAAGACAGTTATTTGTTTCAAAGAGGCCAATGCTTTACAATAAATGATCCTAAACAGACTTTACATGAAGATCTGATTCTCTGTGTCTAATAAGAAACGTTATTATTGCAAACAGAATTTAATCACTTACTGGGAATATATCCTTTAATAAAAAAACACCACTGATATTCAAAGCAGACACCATATCTTCCAAAGAAGAACCATCCTGAAAAGACATGCAGTGAATTCCAAATGTTTGTCCCCTAAGCTGCATATCTGTTCTTAAAAGTGGAGAATAGAGATCACCTAAGTGCTGAATTCTGGCAGCTCATCTGGAGGAGGCCACATCTCATTCTCCTTCCACAGGATTTCTCTCCAAAACTAAGAACTGCTAACCCTATCAAAGCAACTTTTCCTGTTTCTTTACAGAGGCCTCAGACAAACAGTCTCCTCTGGTGGGAGTTAAGCTCCAACATGCTAGTATTAGATGCAGCACTGATGGATCAATAGAACATACATTTATTGTATTAAGCCACATTGAAGCAGAAGAAGCAGTGTTATCAAAAGAAAGCATTATGCTTCACTGGAATAAAGTACCATATTACCTAAACCAAACTGAAACTCCTGTGCATAGAAAAGAAAAAAATCATAGATACTTTCAGGGTCTTTTATGCTAATTTCACTAGCAAACTTGTATGTGACTTCACAGAAACATGGGCACCATCTAACAGAGATATGAAACTCAAACCCCTTCTCCAGGTGAACACAAATATTCCATCTTAGAATATGTAGCAAGTGAACTATTGTTATAGGTTTACAATTTTTTAGAATTGTTTCCTCTCTGCCA
>VWZG01012024.1:0-13368 GCA_013396735.1 Grallaria varia
AGGTGGGGTCTCACAAAAGCAGATTCGAAGGGTAGAATCCCCTCTCTCGACCTACTGCCCAGGGTACAATTGGCTTTCTGGGCTGCGAGTGCACATTGCCGGCTCATGTCCAGCTTTTTATCCACAAGAACCCCCAAGACCTTCTCTGCATGGCTGCTTTCAATTACTTCTTGCAGTCTGTGCTCATGTCTGGGACTGCCCTGACCCACCAAGACTAAGACAAGACCAAGTGCACCTTGCACTTGAACTTGTTGAACTTCATAAGGTCATCGGGGAATGACTTCTCAAGTTTGTCCAGGTCCCCCTGGATGACATCCCTTCCTTCAGATGTGTCAATGGCACCACTCAGCTTCATGTCATCTACAAACTTGCTGAGACACTTGAGCTCACTGGTTATCACTGCACTATCTTCCTGGTCATCAGAGAAGATGACAACAGTCTCGGCTGTGAGCATGCCCCACACCTGCAAATGAGTGGAACAAGAGCCTGGTCTCACACGAAAGCAATATTTCAGGGTTTGAACCTTCCCTCTGAAACTCCCTAGAGCTCACACTCTGTTGCCAATGTAAGTGTAACCAATAAAGCTTTAATCCTGGGAAATAATGGTATGTGTGTTATAATGGAGGGTTTAGGAGCCTCACATGCTGATTTCCTGGCTATATAGTGTCGTGGGGAAAATTAACAAAAATAGAAAGCAATGCAATGCTGAAATTTGTAAGAAATCAGATATTTCTTTCTTTTTTGCTCTTTTCTCTGTGTTCCTCATTACCTCTTGTGCCTCAACTACAAACTCAGTAGAAGTACTACTCAGTAGAAACTCTAGCAGTAGTCTAGAAAACTAGACTTCTTACAACTGTAAAAATTACCAACATCATTAATGTATGCGACACAGAAAATTGCAGTAAGGTGGAATCTGGCCAAACAGAAAATAATCCTTCAAGGAAAAGGTGTGCATGTACTGGATGGAGGCTGTGGTGGGTCCACACAGAGCAAATGCAAAGGGTGGGGAAACACAGGAACCCACATTTTAACAAATTGTAAGGAAAAAATTATGGAGCTATGATGTGAAAATAAGGTCTTACTCATCGTGGGTGAGGACCACAAAAGCTTTTGCAGAAGTGGCAAAACCTGGAAACTGTGCTTGCAGTACCACTTGAAAAGAGAGAGCACAAGCTATTGTTTCCTTCAGTTCTCTGAGATCAGCTTATAAACCAAGTGGACCATCTTGTCCTTTAATAAGTGCAGATGAAACTGCATTGTTCTGGGTGTTGGCTAAGGTATTCGCTTCTGATAGGTCCCTTAGCAGGTACTTTTGCTGCTCCTCCACCATATGATGTGAGAAACTTGATTTTAAATTAAATGAGTAGAAGAAATAATTTGGTTTATATATATATACACACACACACACACACACACACACACACACACACACACACATGGAATCCTAGACACACAGAGATGGAAATATATGTACATCTCTATCTGTATATATGTATACACACATACACATCCCTGCATGTATTATACAGATAGCATGAAATGAGTCCCTGATGTGGGCAGAGTTCCCTTCCCCACCTAAATCCTAATGGTCAAAGGGACTTGTGCTGGGATCCCCCTTCACTCTGCTACCCTGCAAAGATACTTGTGCAAGAGTAGCAATGTAAATAGGTCAGGCGGGGCACAAGGGAGACTGAACCATGCTGTTCCAGGGACTGCAGGTTTTCTTTCAAAATAGGTTGTCCTCCAGTCTGTGCACAGAGGTAATAATCTCATCTCATCACTTACCAATTTCCTGAATGTCCCACCTCGACAGTCTATGCTTGGAGGGCCTTTAAGACAGGATAAGGTATATTTTGAGATAAAAGCCGTATACTTGTATGAAGCCTTTGTGGGAAAATTTCTTTAATCCTATGAACATTTTGTAGAGGTGAAGTAATTACCTGTGTTGTCTTCTTACCTTGTACTCTTACAAGAAAGAGATGGAGCCAGCTAAGTGCCTAATTTTGGGTGGAATTGTTGCTACGACTATTAATACCTGAAGAAATCATCCCAGGTAAGGGTAATTTTTCTCCATTTTGTAGACAGGTAGGGCTTTGTAATGTAAGACAGGTTGGACAAAGATGGAGGAATCATCACAGATACTGAAGATGCTCTGACTAAGCAAAGGCTTCAGGACCAACACAGGGGAGAGGTGTCCAGTTATTTGGAAACATACCATGATCCAAAGGAGGAATCATGCCCAAAAAGTGAAATTACAGAGTGTGGTCCTGTAACCCTGAGAGGAGATGCAGTTCTGACGGAATGGATGTGACAACTAGATCCTGTGCTTATGGCTTTGTCCCTGTTTCTTCCTCTCCAGTGCTGGCAGAGGACAAGTGTGATCAAACCAGAAATTCCTTTTGTGAACACTGTGTCTATTTATTCCATGAAATACAAATACATTGGACCACAACACCAACAGCTCAGAATAAAGCATGCCTCGGGGCTGTTGTCCTGCTGTGGGGATCTCAAAGGCCCCACTTTCAGAAAGGGTGATGAAGGTAGGGATGTCTGCTCCCACAAAGAGGGATACAGGCTCATTGGTCCTTTTAGGTGCTCTGTGCAACCTTACCAGCCTCCAGGAAGACCAGGATGAAGCTCATCTGGCAAAGCAGAGGTTTATGTAACACAACATGACAAAAATATAAGAAACCAATAACAGACTATAAAAGGGGTTACCCTGTCAGTCAGCAGGTGTCTTGGTCAAAGCATGAAATGGCCGAAGTCTCCTTGTCCATGGGTGACTAGGAACTAAGGGATTTCTGTCTTGTAGAATCCTCCTTACTGTGGTTGAATTTAAAGCTCTTAGCTAATGCATCCTCACTTATAATCCCTGTTGCTGCACTTTTGGATGCATATGCTGATTCCTTTTAGTGGTGGAATTGCTGCCATGTTTGTTAATACTGATAAAGATATGATTATATGTAACGTGGCAAACTAGCCATTAAATTCATGCAACACTGAAGGCAAAAAATAGTTTTTCCATTCCTTTTACATGTTAATCAGCAAAACCAATACTTACACCACTTTCTCCATTAGTACATTTTTCCCACAATAGTTTCAATGGGGAAACTACAATGGTTCAGACACAAATGTAATTTCCAGTAAGAATAAAGTGTTAGCTTGCATCTACCATCTGAGGCCAAACCCAGGAGCCAGCAGGGTATTTAGCAGGGAGAGCAATGGAATGGGCTGTCCTCACCTGTATCTCATCATCAGTTTTGCACCAGCTTATGCCCAGGTTGCTTTCACAGATTTCCTGCTGGAAGGGTTTGGGGATGATGTTCAGCTGCGGCTTGTGCCTTTTAATAACTGATTGCTTTTAAAGACATGGACAAAGAAACCCTAAATATGATTTCAGATCTCTTGCATGTGTTTAACATAGGAATAAAAATGAAACCAAGTTGCTTAGGCTCAGAATCAGACAACCATTAGCAGCTTTGAATCCCCAAATACACAAATTTAGCTCTAGCAGCCAAACAGAAAAAAAAAAAAAAAATTTATGTGGTTTAGGCTTTTGCATGGAAGTTCTGCCTACTTGCACTTGTACACAAATGGACAAATATCCAGTGATAGAAATAGGATTTTGTGCTTGTAAATTGTACTAATTTGGGTAAGAAAAAAGTGCAAATAGAGATGGTCTGTGAGAACAGAACTTTTGCAAACAGACCCAGAGAAAGGAGGTGAAGGTCCTCCTGAAAAAATATTGCCACTTTTTTGCTGGTAGATTTGTGATGGTTTGTTTAGACTGCGAAATTGCTTAAAGATAGAAGGGCACTGCTGAGATACAAGACTTCTGGTGTGACTGTAACTCAGTGAAACCAATTGAACAGGGGGAAAAGACATGAGCCCACACAGGACTGCAATTTCCACTCCACACAGAGAGCAAAGAGGGCCTCCAGTGGGAAGTGCAGCTCCCCAGACATGTGGTTTCAATATCTGTAGAATACGCAGCGATCACCGCTGGGCAGCAGGAGATCAGCTCTCCCTTTCTTTCATCCTGTCAGGGCTTGGCAGATAAGAGGGGTGGTTTTGCACAGCAGGCTGTGTCCAGGGAGGTGTGCAGCAAAGTTTGCCTGCAAACAGCCTTCCAGGGAGCGGCGCAGAGCGGTGTGCGCTCGTGTCTCTGCGGGTTTTCTTTGCGAATCCCCTGCAGGCAGAGTTTGCTCAACTAGTTGAACTGGCTCTTTCTGTCTTGTTTTTTTGGCAAACTAAGAATTTCCTTCCTGATAAAAACGGAGTGCGGGCGCCCCAATTGGGCGTCGTTTTGGAGAGGATGTGACATCAGGCACATCTCTCGCTTCGCTGGATCGCTGGCTGGTGACCAGGGCAGCCAGAGAGCTGATTCATTAAATCCCAACCCAGGTACTCGAGTTTCTGCACACAGTGCAGCCGGCACCATGTCCCAGGCTGCTGCAAGGTCTGTTTGACTCATGCGTGCAGAGTCTGCTTCATAGATCACTCCGACCGCTGGGGGCTCACCGGGGACGATGGAATTTGAACTCTGGAGACCAACCACAAAGTGAAAAAACAGAAATTGCATAGACAGGGCTGAGATGGATGATGAGAGAACAAATCAAAATGCCATCAAATTGCAAGGAGTTGGAGGCCAGGCATCTGCAACATCTCTATCAAACCCGCTGATGAGAGGTAAGTAACATTCCTGCCTCGCCACAAGCCTTCAACTCTGCCGGAGGCGGCAAAGGACAGGGTCAGGCTCCAGTGGCGTGCTGTTCCCTGTGTCCAGCTTTCAAGAGAGGTCTACAGTCAGTCCCACAAAACGCTGCCATGACTTTGTACTTTGGAAGGGATTTAAAAAAAGTGATTTCTATTTTATACTGAAATTCTGGTTGTTTTTCTTGTGTGTCATAGAAAAGGGTGTTTGATTCTGTATTGTATTTTGTACAAGCAGAAACAAATGCAGCACTTGAACTGCAGCATGCTGAAAAATAAGCTCCAATGTGGTATGTTTGAGTTAAATTAGTGCCAGCTGGAAGCTCAGCACTGGCTCAGTTCCTGTTTTCTTTTTCTTTCTTTTCATCCCCTTCCTCCTTACTTTCATCCTTTCTTTTCTCCTTTCTTCTGATTATTTTATCTTTCTCTTCTTTTCTTTTTCCTTTTTTCCTTTACTGTTCATCCTTTCTCCTTTTCTTTCAGATGAGCAGACCTAAATGTTGTTGTCCAGACTGAGCCACCAACACTGGTGGGCTATTTTGGCATGGCATTGTGGTCAGTTGTGACCAATGCTGCTGTGGTCACATAACAGCAAACAGACAAATGGCCTCACTCTGATCACTGCTCTGTGTCTGGACCAGAGCCATTGAAAATATGACATGGTGAAAAAAGACAAGTAATTTATAACTTTACACAGCAGTTTAGCTGGACGTGTTCCACATAGCTCTGTTTCTGTGAACTTAATCCTTCATCTAATGGCGAGCGTAGAGGGAATGAGGTAAATTGAGAAAATGTGACTTTACACTGGCCTCACTCCTTTCCTAGGTAGTTCAGGACACTTCCATTCATGCCGAAGAGAAAAGTAGGACCGTAAAAACACAGTGCCAAGTTGATCAGTCTATCTGCTGTGCAGTCTGCCTCTCCTCATATGCGTCACGCCTGTGCATCCTGATGCAGGCGTGTGAGGAAGGGACAGTGATGTTATTAACAGGATGAAAAGAACCAGGTCCACACTGGAGATGAGCTCCAGCAAAATGGAGGCAGGAATGAGGGGATACCACATGGTGCACTGCTGGACACAGATCACTTGGTCATTTGAAAATGAGAGTTCAGTGCATTACCCTTGTGTCTGCTGCTCCTGAGCAGAGTCAGTAAGCTCTGCTGGCAACTTAAAGCAGGAATGTATTTGGCTCAGGCTCCATATATCATAAACTTTAAGGGACAGCCTTTGCATATGAAAAATACAATTTTTAATACAGCTTCACACTAATGCTTTTGTGTCTTCAAATATGCATGCAAGAGCACACCTTCACTGAAAGGACTTCAAAGGCCCTTTCAAGCTGCACAGCGCATGGCAAGCATGGAAGGAAACCAGCCTGGGGACAGGCATGGAGGGTGCAACGCTCTCCACGTGGTCAGAGGCTGGAAGAAGTTGCTTCAGCCTTCGCCACAAAAAACAGTGCTCTAGAAAGATTCAGTAAAAGCTCTGTTTTCCACAGGGAGAAGTCAGAATTTGCATGTGTGGTTATTACTATAAGGCTCCCTCTGTATACACCACCCTGCCTGTGTCATGTGCCAAGGAATGGCAAGGCAATCAAATATGATCAGAGGTTTAATGTAATCTCTGGGCCAGCTGGGATTTTCTGTGGTGAAAGGGGAGCTAGGGTGACCCAATACCCCTGAAAGCCAGTGGGATTTGGATGTCCAGATGCTGAACTATTGGCTCGGTAAGAGAAAAATCATCTGGACCATCCACTCAGCAGGACCAGTCTGGGATCTAAGGACTGGTTATATTCTTTGTTCTCTTTCTCTCTTTTCCACCTTTTTTTCTCTCCTCCCTGTCTTTGTCTGGGCAAAATGTGGCTGTCATTTTCTACTCTGTACTCCATTCTGAGGTGTGCTGAGGAAGTGGGAGCTTGTGGAAGTGTGTTGTGGCTTGTGAGCCAGAACCTTTGAGAAGCTTGTTGTGGGAGTTGAGAGCTTATTGAAGGGTACTGTAAAAATTGAGGTCTTCTTTTGAGAGGTGTATTGTAAAGTGTAAGGGCTTGTTAGCCAGCACTTTTTGAGTCCAAACAACAAGCTCAGAATTTCCAGAATTAAGGCAACTCTGCAATAAAGCACGAGAGCTCCCTGGCACATGAACTGATGTGTTTGTTCAGACTGACAAGAATTTGGAACAAACATCACACCCCTGGCTGATGGGTCATGACATGTGTCCAGAAGGCTGATGTGAGGGTCACTATCAGATGCCTCACTATAATCCAGGAAAGCTTCATCTATATTCTCGGTATGTTCAGCCTGGAGAAGAGGAGGCTGAGGGGAGATCTCATTGCAATTACAACTTCCTCGTGAGGGGAAGAAGAGGGGCAGGCACTGATCTCTTCTCTGTGGTCACCAGTGAAAGGACCTGAGGGAATAGCCTGAAGTTGTGTCAGTGGAGGTTTATGTTGGATATTAGAAAAAGACTCTACACCCAGAGGGTGATTGGGCACTGGAACAGGCTCCCCAGGGAAGTGGTCACAGCACCAAACCTGATGGAGTTCAAGAAGCATTTGGATGATACCCTGGGGCTCATGGTGTGACTCTTGGTGAAGGTTTGTGCAGGGTTCACTGTTGGACTCGACACTCCTTGTGGTTCCCTTCCAACCCAGCGTGTTTTGTGATTAGAGTCTGACTCAGCTTGCCTGTGGACTAAGGTCTGGGTAAATTTAAAATTTGAATGAACAATCTTGTTTCTCTGTGAAAGAGCAGTTGTACATATTTTTGGCAGTCAGAAATCCTTGTTCCAGTGGCAATGCATACAGTGAACACAGCTGTGTCACCCATGTACACCAGCCTTGCTGCTTCATGGGCAGCTCTGGTGGGCAGAGTGGTTTGAACATTTTCACAAAAGTCACTAGTTCAGGATTTTAAAAGCCCACGGTCAGCTGGAACTGGCATTTTTTTAGGCCTTAATTAACTATAATGGTTGATCATTTACATTACTGACAGTGTGCCTCCTGTGCTGTGTAGATGAGGGCAGTGAGACATGAAAATCCATTGCAGCCTCCTTCCTCTTCCAGGCAAGAAACACGCGTTCCAGCCTGGAGCAGGCAGAAACCAGAAATTCTTTTGTTTGCTGGAAGGTGATGCCTTGGGTGCAGAAGGTGGGAAAATTTGTCTTCCCTTCTAGGGGGCTTGCCTCCCTGGCATTGCTTCAGGGTGGAGGTGTTTGCTGCAGATGGAGATAGGGCAGGAGAAACATCAGCTTGGGTCCATGCAGTTCATGGCTGGAGATCTGGAAGTACACCATGGCAATTAGTAATCAGTCAGGTCATTAAAACTTCTCTTCGCAAGGTGTCTGAGGCTGGTGTGAAGGATTCCATAGGACTCCACTCCCACCTAGAATAAAACTCTCACTTCCTCTCAGTATAGAACTCCTAGATGGTTTATGATGTGTGAACACACACCACTTTATTTTCCACTGACATTTTCTTTTGATGCTTATATGGTCAATCTTTTAATTCATTGTTATAACATGGCAAAATTACAAGCTAATGTCCAGTCCACAGATGACTGGTCTGACCCTTTTTAAAGTTTCAGTAGAACAACTGGATGGACAAAATCTGCACCTGGATATGTCCCTCTTTGTAACCAGAATGCTGACATGATGGTAAAACAAGTTGGTAGATTGCACAAACTCCTGCCTATATTTGTATGGCCAAAAAAAGATCAAGCTGCAGCTCAGAAAACTTGTTCTTCAATCTAGATTTTTAGAATTTCTGTAAACATACTTCCCTTACAACTCATGCAAATTGGGCAATGGCATTAGTTACTAAATAGAACAAAGCTTTTTACAGACCCTGGAAACACAACCAACAGTAATGCAGGCAGGATCAGCAAGAACAACAGCACAGTCAGATAAGCATCAATTTGACACACATCACTTAGAGCAAAGGTATTTTAGTCAATTAATACTGTGCTTTAATAATTGTAGCATAGTTTTCCTACCCTCATGATACTAGAACTGAAGATTCTGGAATTGGCTGTCCGTTTGCTAAAGCAAAAGAGTGTTTCTGAATTTATTGAAACTATGTGCCTGCTGTGGGACATGACACATGGAGTATAGAAGGAGGCAGGTAGAGCTCAAATGAAGGTAATCACAAAAAATACAAATTTCTTTAGAAGTTAATTCATAGACTCATAGTATAGTTTGGGTTGGAAAGTACCTTTAATGTCCCTGTAATGAGCAGGAACACCTTTCACTGGACCAGGCTCTTCAGAGCCCTGTACAAGCTGACACTCAATGTTTCCAGGGATGGCGCATCTACTACCTCTCTGGACAACCTGTCGCAGTATTTCACCACCTAGTGTAAGAATCTTCATTCTTTTATCTAGTCTAAATCTACCCTCTTTTCTCTTAAAACCTTTACCGCTTGTTCTGTCACAACAGGCCCTGCTAGAGAGTTTCTCCTCATCTTTCCTATATGCTCCTTTAAGTACTGAAAGGCTGCAGTGAGGTCTCCCCAGAGCCTTCTCTTCTCCAGGCTGAACAATCCCAACTCACAGCCTTTCCTTATAGGAGAGGTGCTCCATTCCTCTGATCATTTTTGAGACTTTCCTCTGGACACGCTCCAACAGGTCCATGTCCTGCATGTGCTGAGAACCCCAGTGCTGGACACAGTACTCCAGGTGGGGTCTCATGAGAGTAGAGTACATGGGCAGAATCACATGGGCTGACCACGCTGTCTTTGATGTAGATCAGGTTGTTATTCCCCAGCCTGTATGGATACCAGCTGTTGTCCTGACCCAGGTGCAACACTAGCCCTTGGCTTTGTTGAACCTCATGAGATTCCCATTGGCCCATTTCTCAAGCTTTTTCAGATCCCTCTGGATGGCATCCCGTCCTTCAGGAGTGTCAACTGCACCACTCAGCTTCATGTCATCTGCAAACTTGCTGAGGTTGCACTCAATTCCTCTCTCTATATCATTGTTGAAGACATTGAACAGCCCTGGTCCCAGTGCAGACCCCTGAGGAACACCACTTGTCACTGATGTCCATTGGACATTGAGCCATCGATACTACCCACTGCATGAGATCATCTTAATCCACCAAACAGTCCACACATCAAATCCACCTCTCTCCAATTTAAAGAGAAGGATGTGGGGAATCATGTCAAAGGTCTTACAGAAGTCCAGATAAATGACATCTGTAGCCCTTCCCTTGTCCACTGATGTGGTCACTCTGGTGTAGAAGGCCACAGGCAATTGCTACACATCACCCAGATTTGCTGTGTTGATTCCTCTGTCAATTTGAAGTACTTATAAGGACTGAGGTGGACATGAAGTGGCTCAAAATGTTGTTTTGTTGTAGCAGAATTATTCTTTTACCTGTATGAACAACTCTAGAAAAATATATTGCACAGTTTTAAAAGACTTGCAAGAATAACTGTAAATCTATAGCAGACCTTTTTCAGCCACAATGCCAGCAAAAGTAAACCCTCTACCTAACATAGTTTTGCAGGCAAAGATCATCTGTATGTGATAACATATTTCAGATACCACCATCTTCATGTCACCATTTACTTAAGTGCAGAATTTTTCATTCACAAATGCATTTTATGTCTTGCTATACTAGACCACATCTTGTTTAAAATTCTGCTCCTTCACTGAGCACACTTGAAGGTGAGAGAGCAATAGCTCAGCAGGCTGGGAGATGGCTGACACACTTGGTTGTCACATCTTTACAGCACACCGTGGCATAGCCAGAAGGGACAAGACATTGGTCATGAGCGTTTCGGCTCTTCCATGCATATTCATGCCTAAGACAAGATCTGTGAGTCTTGTATAAGCATTGACATCGTCAACTTAGCTGTAAAAATTATTTTAAATAATTATGGTGTCTTATTAGGGCTTTTTTTCCTGAAGGTGGACCTCTCACTTTTAAGCACTCCATTCCATACATGTGGTCTAGCATAGTTCCTGAAAACCTCATGCAGCAAATCAGTCATTGGAGTTTTCTCCAATGTTAGTGGAAGGAGAGTGGGACATCTTCAGAGAGCAGAAAAATGTATGTTCAAAAGAAAATAGGTCAAGTGCCCTCTGGAAATGTGTCTTTTCCTTCCCAGGGGGAACCTGAGCCATTGCTATAAACCAGGCGCTGGGGTTTGAGTTGTGGAATGCTGAAGGAGGTAAATGTCTCCCAGAGGGATTATTGCTGTCAGCTGTCTCTGAGCCATAAAATCTGTAGCACTGAAGACCTTCTACTAATATTTGCATGGTATATATGTGCTGTACCACACTTTGTGGTTTCAACAACACAAAGAACACAGCTACTACTTAAAATACACCACTCACACCAAACACTGAACACTGAGAGGCAAAATTAACAGGTAACACAGTTTATCTCCTTGTACTTTTGTACCTTCTCTTGCCAAGTATTGACTCTAGTTCAGCTCCAAGTAGGGGTAAATGACAGGGCAGTCATACTCTCTCCAAAGCTTTTTTTGACTTAATTAGTAAAATGTAACGAGCTCATGAAAGCAAAGGCACTGGAAATAACTTAAAGGGAGGGACAAACTCAGCCAGCATCAGGTGATGTTCTGCAAATCCCTCTCCTGTCTTCTGAAGTGGAGCGCAGCTGCGCAGTGCAAACACAGGATGAGTTAAAAATACACCTAGAGAGAGGCCATCCTCTTGTCTGTCTCCTTCCCAGCAGCTGCTCCAAGGAAAGCTTGGCAGGTCAAATAAATAAATAAAGTAGAAGAGAAGTCACATTGTTGAAGTAAATTAAGCTGATGAAATAGAGTTTTTAGCCTTTTTCCCCTCTTTCTTTTTATACAGACTTGGTTTCAGACTGGTCTCCTTTACATGAAGCCTCTATCCATGGGCGAGTGCTTACTGTGAAGAGGCTCATTGAACAGGTACCGCTCCATTGGGTTGATGTGGTCTCTGCTGGGTTTGTTTAGTGGTTGAATGCAGTCCTGTGCTTTACTGTGAAACTTGGAGGGTGAGAAAATCCTGTTGAGAAGACTGCAGTGAAGTCTGCATGTAGCAGGTTTTCTTTCCCAGTTTGTTGCCCAGCACAAGCTCTGTGCACTAAATTGATGATGCATTGAACTACCTGGGGTGATACTTTAATTCTGGTGCAAGTAATGGGATCCCTTGTTGCTGGGGTCTCTGGATGGCAACTCCTGTGCCTGCTTTTGGTGCCCCAGTTTGGGGACAGCTCTGGACCCAGGAGCTCAACTTGTGTTGAGACTTCAATTCAGACACTCACACATTTGTTTCTGAAGTGCCCAAAGAGTATCCTGGGGTCCTGCTCCTGCTGCAGGAGGGTTGGACTAGGGAGAAGTGATTTCTGAATATCACAGCTTCATTTCTCTGAAGTCTTTGGATTTAGCTAGTGGAGGAGTTGATGGAAAGGGAAGGGGTATTGGACTCTTCCAGTTAAACCTTCTGAAGCACTAAGATTGTTGGAAACTAAAGATCATGTAGAATCAAATCAATGGTTTCTAATGCAGGGGTTGGCTTTCCTTCCGTGGGTCTCCTGCTGCAAAGAGCAGAAAACACTCTAAGAGCATTTCAGGATTAGACCCAGTCAAACAACTGCAGACTCAGTGAGTAGGAGGTCAGAAAGCTTCAGCAGTGATATGAAAAGGCAGCAGTCATGACCCTGCTAAGAACTTTGGTAGCAATTTTTCATCTTTTTAAAATTTATTTCATATTTTACTGTTCATGCTGTACCAGAAATAAAACCATGCTGAGCTCCTAAATGGTTGTCTGTATTGTGTCGTTGGACAGTCCATTACAGCTTTCTGTGCTGATTACCAGTGTGTGTAGAAGGCATGGGGTCTTGTATCTTCTCTAGCAAAAGCATCACAGCCCCTTTATCTGCTTACTTTTTGAAATGAGAAGCTCTAGGCAGTTGAGGAAGGTCTGATTACATAAAGCTTTGAAGCCAGAAAGGGGTTTGTTGTTGTTGTTTTTTGTATGGGTGTTTTGGTAGTTGGTCATAATGATATTTTCCATTATCTTGTCAGGGGAGTGATGTTAATCTTGTTACAGCGGACCGGGTGTCTCCTCTCCATGAAGCCTGCCTAGGGGGTCATGCTGCTTGTGCCAGTGCCCTATTAAAGCACGGTGCTCAGGTGAGTATATTTTGGATGGGCCATTTTGTCTTGTGTTCATATGTAGTATCACCGCATTTTAATGCAAGATGATGTCATGGAAGCATATCACTGTGATTTACACTCAGTACTCAGCTCTGCTTAAGGTACTTATGTTGTAAAATGCAATTCTTTATAAAGGAATCCAAAAAGTGCAGATATAAACAACAAGTATTAATGTTCTTGAGATGAGGAGTCAATGTTCTCATCATTTACAGGAACAAGGAGAAGTGCATCTTGCCAAGAGTTTATAATTCTGCAACAGTTAAAGGTGTATTTTATTTTCTGCACACGTTAATCTCATTGGTATCAATATGCAGAGTCTCAAGCAGAGGTGTAGGACTGTTGGGATCGACTGATAATAAAATGGAAATAACATGCAAATAAAATGGTGAAATGGTGTCTCATGACCACCACTTTTGAACCTAATGTCAAAATTATAGTGAGCAAGGAAATTAAGTCATACATATCCTACCTTTCAGTTTACAATTAACAAAAAAAAAAAAAA
>VWZG01012024.1:13406-158591 GCA_013396735.1 Grallaria varia
AGGGGAGGGCTTTCACTTTCAGCCATCAATGGACTGTTTCAGGAGACAGCTTTGGGCAGGTGTGTTTCAGCTGAGATGACTGAGAAAGGGGCACATGTTTAATTTGGTAACTCCCAAGAGATCCTAGAGTGGGACTGATTAAATATTTTTTCTTTTCTTTTTTTTCTTTCTTTTTTTCAGGAGGAGAAACTTGGGTGCAATTTTAAAAAAGCATTTTTTTAATGATCATGTTAATAAAAAGTCTTAATTTTCAGAAGTACCAGGGAATTTTGGCATGGAATTAAATAAAAAGTATTGAGAACCCTATTTTCTGATAAGAAACTGGATAATTGTCACCAACCCTGAAATACCAGGAAGACAAAAAAAATGGCTGATTGCGTTATTTTCCCCCAGGTGAATGGAGTGACTGTTGACTGGCACACTCCGTTGTTCAATGCCTGTGTCAGTGGCAGTGTGGCTTGCTTGAATTTATTGCTGGAGCATGGAGCCAGCCTACACCCACCCTGTGACTTGGCATCCCCCATCCATGAAGCTGCTAAGAGAGGTAACCCCACAGGCATCAGCCCTCCTTTCCAGGTTGCTAGCAGCATGTTGAAGTAGAAGAGGGAGATAAAGAAGATTGGTTTGGGTCATGTAACATGCCTTGCTAGTTCATCTCATCATGAGGGGTGAAGTTTTTCCCACCCCTATTGCTCATCAAGGGCAGGTCACTGAGCTGTCAGATCCTCTGAGTTCACATGGTGACACTGGAAATGGTATGCACTGTCCGAGTCCGCCACCTACAATGTGGACATTTGAAGGACATGTCTGACTGACTTCAAAAGCAGTGGAGTGAAACACAGAGTGATTAATTTCATCTTCAGTAGACATCTGAAATGAGTCAGATAAAATATGAGGGCTTTAGCCTCTTTTACTGAGTTTGGCTTTGCAGCTCTTGTTTTCCAGGGTGGATCCACTGGAATGAATGAAAGTATTACACTACCATCTCTTGAAAAACATTGAATCTTTGCTGTACTACACCACTGCAATAGAGAATTTGCTGGGGGGCCTGGGGGAAAAAAGCCTGATCTGTCTGAGTTGACACTCCCTTTGTCCCTTTTAAGGTCATGTGCAATGTGTTGAACTCCTCGTGTTCCATGGAGTAAATATAGATCACAGCATCAAGCATCTGGGTACTCCACTTTATGTAGCTTGTGAGAACCAGCAAGTGAACTGTGCCAAGAAGCTGCTTGAGTCAGGTAAAATGAAAAATAAAAAATGGGGTAGTTTTGCTTCCTGCAATATCTATATTCGGATTATCTTTGCATCAAAAATTTCAAGGAGGGCCTGCCTTAGGACCTAGAGATGTTTCACTCTCAATGGCAGCCCTGACTTAAATGTGGCAGGAAGGTGACCAGGGTCTTCTTGACCCAGGAACTCAGTTTTACAGCTGCCAACAAAATGATGGATGATTCTGGATTTCACGTGACCGATGGTGCTTGACAAAAACCCTATCCTTTCCAGTGTCTGCGCATGTGACACTGCAGTTATTTGAAATGGACAGGAATAAATTTAATTTATTTTCTTTTACTCCCTCTTTACTCAGAACAACTGACTCAATCATTTTTACATAGTATTTCTGCAAACAAGATTTTTATTCTGAGTTCATAAAAAGGTTGAGACATTTTCAACACAAAAAAATGTTCAACACTATATGCTTTGCATCACACAAACTTAGCTATGAGTCTAAGCACTTGGATAATTACACAAGACCATTTCTTGTTTTCTACAGTAGTGCAACTCTTCTAACCAAAAGGGCCATATAACCTAGAGTAGCCACATAACTAGTACAAAAACAATGGACCAACAAACACTCTTTAGAAAAAACAAGCAAACATCATGTCAACCTTTTAGGTAGGTCACTATTTAGCACAGGGACTACTTCTAGGAAGAAGTCAAATGCCCCTTAATCTAAATATTAACTGTTCGGCTATTATTTTCTTTTTTCTGATAGCTTGCTTTTTGCTGCCTCCTATATATGTGAATGTGTACTATTAAAACATTATACCTAGTTTCAAATTAGTTCTGTAGCTCACCCTTCTTAAGGTATTTTAGGAGCCATTAGTCCAGGGTTACAAATGGGGGAACTCTCATCCGGGGTGCTTATGCCCTCTTCTACAAAGGGCTTCTAGAACTTTTCCATCCAGATATTTTTTTCCCCCAACAGATACTTTGGCATTTGGAAATTCCACCAGCCTAAGCCTCTGGTACTGAGCATGTTGAAACCCTGAGTGTACTTTAAGAGATGAGAAGTAAAGTTGGGACGTAGGTGGAATTACAGCTTTGTCCTGCTTCAAGATCCATGAGCTGGGCTGTGAATGAAGGGCTTTCTCATACAACAACTCTCTGGGATCATTTTCTTAGTCACATCTCCACAGCTCCTCAACCAGTGTGAGTTGTGCATCTGCAAATTGTAGTACCAAGCCCAAGCATAAAGGAGTCCACCCCTGGGTGGATGCTGCAACATTTATGTTATTGGGAGAAACAGCAGCTAGAGCAGTGAATGGAAATAGTCACCTGTATAGTCATTATTCTTTGTCATTACTCTTTGTCATCTCTTGGTGTTCAGGAGCAAATGTGAACAGTGGCAAGGGCCTGGACTCCCCTCTGCATGTGGCCGCCAGGAATTGCAGTGTGGAGCTGGTGACGCTGCTGATTGACTTTGGAGCAGACATTTGGGTGAAGAATGCTGAAAATAAGAGGCCGATGGAGCTGGTCCTGCCTGGCAGTCCTGTGGGCCAACTGTTCCTGCAGAGAGAAGGTGCCCCATAGTTCTTGTTTTATTTAGGGAAAACCCATGCAGACTGTTGCAAAAGGCTATGCTATTCCAGGCTACTAACACCAGAAAACTGAGAGTAACTAAGCTTGCCTCCCTTCGCTGACATAGGGACACTGTTTCTAGGGCCAGAATACAGTGGTGCACTAACAGTGGTAATGGTAAGAACAGTAACCCATCTTGAACCTTCAGATTGTGAATCTACTGCATCAGGGAGCAATCATATGGGGCTTGCAATATAATGCAAAATAGAGTTTAGGGTGAAAAACCAAGCAAAACACTCCTTAGAAATTAATGGTAGTTTTTTATCATTACCTAAAACATTGAAGTTAGTGAGAATCTCTCAGTTCCTTTATGCCTCAGACAGGACTAGAGCCAGGAGTCTTATCTGGAGCATGCTGACAAATGCAGGCAGCAAACCACCCCTGATGGGAGTGGAGGGTAGGCTATGAGCGTGAGGGCTGGGATCTTTGGTTATACAGTATGCTGATGGTC
This sequence comes from Grallaria varia, assembly GCA_013396735.1. Lineage (NCBI taxonomy): Eukaryota > Metazoa > Chordata > Aves > Passeriformes > Formicariidae > Grallaria > Grallaria varia. The sequence continues at coordinate 16,717 of VWZG01012024.1, forward strand.
AGGTTTGATCCAGATACTGAGCTCAGCACAAATACATAAATGCAAATTTGAAACCAGAAAAATTTTAGTGCATGTGATAATTAAAAAAAGTATATTGAAGAATTTATTTTCTAGTTCTTTGTGCTTTACTTTTATTCTTGGGAGAAGCTCTTTAACAGATGCAAAAGTATCTTTAAAATGAAAGACTTTTTTTTTTTTTTTTGTAGGCATTAAGGAAAATTGCACAGGAATGATATAATAAATATATATATTTATATGCATTAATACACTAGGCTTTTTTTAAAGGCCAACACTTTGTGCTGAATAATCCAGTAGTATCAAACCATAGGCTTAAACTTTAGTGTCTGCTTTGTACCTATAAATTAAATAGTTCCAGGTATTTTTTGGTTTTTATTGATTATGTACTCTTTAACAAAGCATGAAGAGAACTTGCCATTCCTGAGGGAAATTACACTAAGGTCTCTATCTAGACTTCAGCAAAGCCTTTGACACTGTCTCCCATGTTATACTCCTGGAAAAGCTGGTAGCCCATGGCTTGGACAAGTGTACTCTCTGCTGGGTTAAGAGCTGGCTGGAGGGCCGGGCCCAGAGAGTGCTGGTGAACGGGGCTGCATCCAGCTGGCGGCCGGTCACCAGTGGTGTGCCCCAGGGGTCAGTGTTGGGTCCAGTCCTTTTTAACATCTTTATTGATGATTTAGATGAGGGGATTGAGACCATCATCAGCAAATTTGCTGATGACACCAAGTTGGGAGGGAGACTTGACCTGCTGGAGGGCAGGAGGGCTCTGCAGAGGGATCTGGATAGACTGGAGAGATGGGCTGATTCCAATGGGATGAAGTTCAATAAGGCCAAGTGCCGGGTCCTGCACTTTGGCCATGACAACCCCATGCGGCGCTACAGGCTGGGACAGAGTGGCTGGAGAGCAGCCAGNGGTGAAGGGACTAGAACACAAGTCCTGTGGGGAGAGGCTGAGGGAGCTGGGGTTGTTTAGTCTGGAGAAGAGGAGGCTTAGAGGTGACCTCCTCACTCTCTAGAACTACCTGAAGGGAGGTTATAGCCAGGTGGGGGTTGGTCTCTTCTCCCAGGCAGTCAGCAATAGGACAAGGGGGCACAGGCTTAAGCTCTGACAGGGGAAATTTAAGTTGGATATTAGAAAAAAATTCTTTACAGAGAGAGTAATCAGGCATTGGAATGGCCTGCCCAGAGAGGTGGTAGATTCACCGTCCCTGGAGGTTTTTAAACTGAGATTGGACGTGGCACTGGGTGCCATGATCTAGTAAACTGACTGGAGTTGGACCAAGGGTTGGACTTGATGATCTCTGAGGTCTTTTCCAACCCTATCAATTCTATGATTCTATGATTCTAATGTCTACTCATTTTTTTACTTGGGGTCTTTAGATTTTTTCTCGGTTCAATTATCTGGATTTTCATTGTTTTAAACAAGTTGGTGATAGTGTGGTCCATGACTTTATTATGCAAGCTACGTGTTGTTGTGATTGTTGCCATGGAGAGACCTACACCAAGGTAGAACTGGAATAACAAAATGATGAATCAGGGCCTGGTTGAAATAGTAACATGAAAATAATAGCACGGAAACCACTGTGCAGTCCATGTTATGCATGAGCAAGGAATATTTGGTTTTCCGGCCTAAACTATGGTGCACAGAGCAGTGACCTTTTTGAGTTCCAATCCCTGCAGCACTTGACTCCTGACTCCCATGGCACTGCGTGTGTCCTGTTTATTTGGGATATTAAAACAGGCACACCCTGTGGAGCTGGCCTGAGAAACTCTGCTGACAGCTCGGGTAGCAGGAACTTTTCTAGTGAAATGCAGCTATCAGAATCAGAAACTATAAATACCTGAATGAAATTTTTCTGCAGAATACTGTGTTTCTGATGTTCTCCAACATGCCCTTCTCTGTCTGAGGAGGGCCATGCCTGAAAGACAGCTGATACCTGACTTCTTTGGCCAGCTGAACAATAGCAATCTGGGAGAATGGTCCAAACACTACCCCTTATGTTTCTCACAGAGGTTTGGAAATGTGCTGCGGGGATCAGAGCCACCCCGCCAGCCCCACAGCCCCTCAGCACCAGCTGCTGCACTCCTGCCCCTTTCCACACATGGCTCCTCTCCCCCACAGCCCAGATATCAGGGGGCAGGAGCCCCCCAGCCCATGGCCAGGCAGCTGCAGGGGGTGTGTTTTGCCACCACAGAAGAGTTGGTGAGCGTGCCGAACCAGTCATCTCTGAGGAGCAGCCCAGAGCAGGTGTAGTGCATGTTGTGGTCTCACTTCCAACAACCTGACCATGCTGCCGGACCACCTCATGTTCTGCTTTCATTGCAGGGAGAATCCTACGTGTGGGCGGGAGAATTAGCCAATGACCCAAAAATGTACTGTGTTTTGAAGCGTATGCTTGTGCTGGCTGAATATTTTCCAGTGTAGTGTCACAGCTTGTGTTTTGATAAGTCTTTGTGTTTTGGGTTTGGTTTTTCTTCCTTTTAATGGAAGCTTTTTTTTTTTTTTTAAATGTGATGTTTGCAGGCAGAGCATTTACCTGTGGGATCCGAATGGCCAAGCACAGGTGCAGTGCGATAGTGCAACAGCCAGTTTAACATGCCCCATATCGGCATGCCTTGTTTTGTCCCCAAGAAAAGGGTGACTAAGTCATATGCTGACTCCTAGCAGAGGGCTGCAGCCCTTTGCACAGCCCTTTGGATAGCACCGCAGTTTTCAGCCTTGCAGAGCTGCTGGAAATGTGGTGTCCTGCATGAGAGGAGTTTCAACAGCTGATCAAAGCTGCCACCTCACCGCATTTTTGCTGCAGCCTCCCTTCCTTCCCACGGCACCGCACCCCTCTACCAGCACCAACACCTCACCTCTCAGAGGACTATCTCACCCGCCAGGCTGGCTGGCATGGGGGTGTGGGCACCTAAATTGTCCCCTCCCTGCTCACTTACCTCCCTCTCGCTTTCTGCAATGTCTCTTCATATCTTCTCTCCACTCCCCCCAGCCCTGCCACCCTCCACAGTTGTTGCCCCTTTGAATGATGCTCTGGGGAACTGAACCCTGACAGGCAGGACAGTTAAGACTTCACATATGATCTGCCTCTTCCTGAAAAGGATAAGTGATGCAGATTAGTGTATACTGTGTGTAAAATACGTGTATTGTACGTAGATATTTAAAAAAAGTGACAAAGATTCTTCAGCAGGGCTTGCATTTATCAACATGGAATGAGTTCATCCGGAAGCTTTAAATGCAGAATTATATATTGTTTCTTTTGCTATGTATTTGCCACTGTTATGAAATATGTCTCAAGAAAGCAATGGACTGAAAATTTGGTGGATCCCCCTGGGGGAGTGAGGGGAGAGAAGGACTTTTAAGGTAGCATCAATCATCTCAGACAACACAAACTGCCTCACACTGGTGCAGTTTAAAAGGGATGCTGCTGATGCTAATTGCAACTGTGTAATGACAGGGTGGATTAGGATTACAGGTGGGCTGATGTCCTTTGGTGTGTGCAAGTTTGGCTTTTCATTGCTGAGTGTGAAAACGTGGTGAGAGGTGGGTTGCAGGAGGTGGGGGAGTGGTAATGCCCAGCTGCTTTTTCAGCTTTATAATTTTGACACTCCAAAGCCGTGTGTGTAACCTTTTGCCTGGCTCTTTCTCCAGGGCCACTGTCCTTGATGCAGTTGTGCCGCCTGTGCATCAGGAGGTACTTTGGACACAAACAACATCAAAACATAACTGGACTTCTCCTCCCGGATGAGCTGAAACGTTTTCTTCTCCACATTTGAGCCCTACATGTTCAAAATGGTGCCTTTAATAGCACAGCAAGGTTTGTTCGCTCTTCATCGCTAGTGTTGCCAGTGCCTGCGATGTTAATTTATGGCAATTTTTGGTCGCTAGGAAAGCCTGGGCCCAAAAAGCACAGGACCGACTGACTTGTTCAGTCTTCATTGCTGCCACCCCCACCAAATCCATCATTTGGAATGAAAAAATCCTGCATGGTTACATGGTGTAGCTTGGAAATGTGACTTGGGAGGCCCCTTGAAAGCATAACATTTTAAAATAGATTTCTTGATTCTCTGGCAGAGTTTCAGAGGTCCTGTGGCTGACAACTTCTTGCAAAGAAAACACATATCTCAGCCCAGCTCTAACAGCACTTCATTTGTATGTTCAGCACACTAAGGAGTAAGCAGAGCTCACATGCCTGTCATCTGTGAGGGCTGTACCCACCCCACTGTGCGGGTAAGACAAGGGAACTCAGCTGAACCCACTTGCCAAACAAGGGAGCCCCTCTGGCAGAAGTTATTTATTTTTAAAGGCTATAACACTGCAGACAAATAAGCATCAACCAACAATCATCTGCATTTAGGCCAGCATCTGAAATAGGCATTTCTGCCATGACAGCAAGTAGGTCAGTGCTGATAGCAGCTTCCTACAGTGCAATAATAGTGAGGGAAAAGTTTTTAATCATCGATTAAAATCGCTTATTCCTGATACCTTGAGACATAAGGGAGCTACCCTTCAGAACTACACATTTTAGCCTTGTAGCATATTAGTTTTCAAGGACACAGGCTAACAGGCTATCAATTGCAGGCATTGAGTGTCTCCCTGTATTCTGCCCTGAAAATCAGGTGACCTTTCTTAAGCATTTTTCAGCATGTATCAAAAAACCAACAGCTTCCAGCCCCTTTCCCCACTCAAGAAAAGAGATATCTTAAGAGTGAGATAATCTTTTTTCTTGGAGAGTTGCTACCTCATTCATAGTATTTTCCATGGGAGTGGTAATAACACCTTCAATGTGTGGTCATAAAACATACAATAAAAATACTGAAATTAAGTCCATTCCAAAATAAAAAAAAAGAGTAGACATTTTCTGCCCCCTGCTCAGTTGCTGAGCAGCTGATTCAGTGTAGGATATATGTCGTTCTTATTCCACTGAGATCATAAGAACAAATATTCCCTCCAGCTGAACTTTAAACAGTGGGTGTTGTATTTTCCCTTTCAGAAACAGGTCCTGTTGCCACAAACCAGAGGGCAGTTACGGCCACTCTATGCTCTCTCAGGTGTTCCCCTGGAAATATGAGCTGCCTGATACATGTGGGAGCCAGGATATGGAGACTCCAGCTCTTCCCATTGCACTGTTCCCTCTGGAGCTGTGAACCACTGTGCCTCCGCACCACCTGGGAGCAGCAGCGCCCCCATCGCCTCCCCCGAGGGGCTGCCACCACGTCACCCCTTTGGTGCTTCTGGAGATCCTTTTCTTTTTCACTTCACTGTGGGAACTCTGTAAAGTGGGGTGGGTGTGCAACAACTGATGACATTGTTAATACTGACAATGACATATGCAGAGTCCTCATCTTGTAAGTGGAGAGATGGGCACCCTTCAAATACACCAAAGCTTATTTTGATGTTTACCAGTGTGCCAGTGTGTGCAGTGCCAGCCTTGCTTTCATATATTGGAAGTTAAAGAGGAGGGATAAAATGCTACCTGTAACTGATGTAAATTACAATTCAAAACCTCATCTGGACAGCCTGACTGCTGGCTATAGGTATCCAGTATGATGGTTTGATTCCTTCGTGCTGACCAAACACAGCACGGTTCTGTTGGTTTTGTGGGATGCTAAATCGAACCCTAATGGGACAAAATGACAAAACCAGTTATGTCTGTAGCTTCTCTGGTGATGGAGACACCTGGAAATGTTCACTTATCTGACCCACTTCATCACACATATTTGAGCCAAGTAAAAATTAACTGGCTGGTTTAATATTGCCTTCTATATTATTTCCCTCCTGCTGGTGAAGAAAAATAGACATGTCTCTCCACAGAGGTTGAATAAACCTATTCATGACGAAAGTTGAATAAGCTTATTCATGAAAATAAAGGCATCTTGGATGGGAAAGGTGGATCCTTCTAAAATCAGTATCTTGGTTAAGCTGAATCCACTGTTTAGCTGAACAGGCAGAGAATGGACAATGAACCAGTGCTTAAATTTTGAAGATTGAAGTGTGAAGAATCCATGCTTTGATGACACATTGGAAAGCTAAGATTCATCTTATTATATTTGAGATGATGAAGAAACATTCTTTTTTACATACCAATTCTATCATTTACCTTTAGCATCTTATTTTGTGACTTCAGTCAATTGGCTTATAGGAGTAATGCTAATACCAGGAGAAAATTGCTCTGAAAACGTGGTGAGAGTGTTGCTTCCAATTTGATTTTCTTCTGGAAATTTCATGATATGACTCTGTTTACTTGAATTTCTCTGACCATGTGTAATTAGGATGAATTCTGTATGTTCAACATATCATCTCAGCATTTTGCTTATTTATTTTCATACGAATTGTGATCAACACTGGTGAAGTACAGCTTTATGCACCTTCACTTATCCAGTTATAAACTGTGAGAGTTGTACAAGACGTAAACTGAATAAGCTCATTATAGGTGACGATTGCATTTTTTTCTATATTTGAAACCATTCTAAATGTAATGCAGGACTTAAGTGATTGTCAGGAATATATTCTATCAGATTCTTTCCTATTGTTCTGATAGCAGTTTAATAGTAGTTAAGCTTCAATTTTGTAGGATATTTTCTCAAAAATAAATGGTTTATACCCTTTTGTTTATTTTTGCTTTTATTCTTTTTTTAAATGATAGCCCTAATTTTGTGAATAGTCTGATACTGTCGAATTTTAGACTGAATTCTAACTGTTTGCAATCCTGCCTAAAAGCAAGTAGTGTACATAATAGTTCCTTCAAATAGAACTGCAGTAAAGTTAAGACTGAAGCGCAAATTCTGTGCAAATATTGCCTTTTTGATGATGTTTTAAAGTGAAGCTGGACTCTTGCAATTTCTTTTCTGCTCACTTGAGGGTTAGTGAAAAGGAAAAGGAGATTACACAAAGTAGGAAAAGGTGTAAATTATTATGGTCACTGTCTTTAGTTTGTTTGGGATTTTTTTAACTGATTTGAATCAGTTTGTTACTCCTGCTGCACCAGCAAAAGGCACATGTAATGTTCTGGGTGCCTCTGAGTGTGCCTACACTACAGGAACCCTTTACTGGAAGTGAGGATGTGGAGGTTCCTGTATGGTCAGAAGTCCAACAGGTGTCTGTCAGTGCAGGACCAGAGAGATGGGGGAAGGCAGTAATTCCCTGCATCTCTGGGAGTCCCTGCCCACAGAGACCGGCTGAACGGGAGAAGATAGTGCCAGCAAATCACTTTATGCAGTGTTGTTTCTGCTAGACACAGAGCTGCTTATCAAAACTGTGAAACTAAACAACAAACACCTCAACAAAATAAAACAGCAGATTTAAGCAACAAATTGATATTTTGTTTTTTTGAAATATGTCCGATGCAACAAATCATTGCAAAATTTTTTTGGCTCTACAGCACTTGCTAGGTGGGACCAGCCATGGACCAGGCATCAGTTCTTCATTCTGCAGTTGTTGGCAAAGGTTCACAGCTGCCCTGCTCCTTTCTTGGCGTTTCATATTTTCTCTTAACTGGAACCCACAGACATTCTAATCTAATAAGTGTAACATACAGCTTTGAGCATATGCAGAAAATGTTCCCTTGCTGTCCACTGACATGAATTTGTTTCAAGACGACTAAGAAGGAAGTAACTTTTACTAATTTAGAAAATAGGAAAGACTGGCTGAAAAATAGCACGTTAGTGGTGCAAAAGAGAGTGCTTCTATGCCTAAATTGGGATATGCTCAATCCCCCTCTGATCCATGCTCTTGAGAGCCACAGATCTGAGACTTGGTGCTTCCAAAGCCACTTTTTCTTGCTTAACACATGCACTGCATTTGTCAAAATGGAGACTACCTTGCCTTGCAATTCCATCCTGAACCTTCTGGCTTTGGATAAAAATTCCCAGGAGTTATTTCTATGCATATCGAGCAATTATTTGTCATTCGTTGACACATTGCTCAGCTTACTGCTCCAAGGGATACTCTCTTTCATGCATGCAGGCAACATTTGACGCAAAAGTGCTCTCTAGGATGCCTAGGGGAGTCGACTTTTCTTTAAAATGACAGCAGTGAACTATTACTGGGAAGAGAAATGTTTTAACACAGTAACCCTTACTCCATCTCTGCCTGAGTACTGGAGAATACTTGGCTCATGTCACTGTGCAACAAGGTCTTGTCTACTTTCTGTGTCAGGTGAGACCTTTCCTTTCTGAACCACTTCCCTTTGCATTTTTAAAGGGCTTGAAACTCATTAATCATCACTGGTCCAAGAGGCAGAGCACTAGATTCATGTCTTTAGTGCCTGTGAAGTAAAATTGAGTTCGTAATCTGTCAGCTGTCTTACTTCACAAATTAAACTGTGGAGTCTCTGCTGAGTCTGGGTCTTTTGAAATCCCTAGAGCTTTTCTTTCTCTGGTCTGTAAAATGCAGCGGTAGCAGTTAAAGCAGCTCTTTGTCTCATGAAAGCACACTGACTCTGAATCACAAAGCTTCATACAGATCCTGGAAAGATGTTATCAATACGACAAGTATAGGGTTGTCTCATTGTCTTTGAAATTGCCCTTTGAGGAAAGGATATTTTGTTGGTTTTCTCTCTGATTAAATAATTGCACCGAAACAGGAGCAGTTGGTGTTGGGAATTTCTGCATGGGGCAAAGCTCCCAGCAGCTGCTTTGCTCTCTTCAATCCTTCCTGAAGAAGTGTCACTCCTGTGCATGCATGACTCCCCTTTTTTAGTCTCCTGCCAAACATGGGGAATGAAACCGACAAACTCTTTGACCCTTCCAATTGTTTATATATAGATTTTCCTATAAGTTTGTGGGCAGAGCCTCTCCCTTTCCAAGTCCCTTCACTGAGAATTATAGTCATCCCTTTCTGAAATAACTCCATTCATCCCCATCAATTCACAATAGGTGACAAATGTATTTCTGCTCCTCAGCTATTCAGACGTGGTGAGTACACAGTGTGACCACATCCCAGCTTCAGCGGAGTTATGTCTGTTTGTCCCATAGAAAAGGTGGAGTACTACTCAGGCTCTGGAAGTACCAGTTTAGTCTCTTTGTTCACTGACCCCTGGAAGGGGGTTGGCTTTGCTCAAAGCTCCCAGTGATTTTGTTCAATCAGCCAAACACTCTACACAAATCTTTTTCCTTATAGAGCAAAGGTTAAGAAGTAGCTTTTTCTGTCTTTCAAGCTAACATTACTTTTATTATTTCTCAGACTAGAAAACAAACAAAACCAAGACCAAATGGTTCAATCCTAATCAAGCAAATTGATCATTTGTCTCGCAGGAACAGAAGCAAACACATGAAAAGTAATATCTACCAGTTAGGCTACTGGGACATACTCTTCAGAGGTGATGGGAGCAAGTTCAAATTCCCTCCTAGAATGAAATAGGTTCATTCTCTATCTTTGCTATCTCTCATTCTTTGGACACATATCCTCCTTGTTTTATTTGAATCCAAGCCTTCCTCTCACTCAGTTTATCCAGCAAGACTGTGAAGAAGACATTTCCACACGTAAACAAGGCATTTCTTTCCCATTAAGTGTGACAATTAAACCCTATGAACCAGGACTGAAAGCCAGAACGTGGAGACACATGTGGGATAGGAGTAACTAAACACATTTCTGGCTCGGAAGGCTGAAATTGCGACCTGCTGTCTCACCCCTTACAGCAGCTCTTCCCCCAGTTCTGGCTGCTGCAGGAGCCATCCTGGGGGAGGAAGGCGAGGGGCAGAGAAGTGGCTGCCGTGGGGATTTGTCAGCCCCGCCGCCTCTGCCCACTCCTCCGGACAGTGCTGGGTTTAGCCAGCAGATGGTATTGCTGGCACACGTCTCTGCAGAAAAGTTTTGCAAGAGGAATAGTGAGGGGGAAAAGTCGAGCCAGAACAGGAGTGGTGCTGGGAGTGAATGCAACCTCAGGCTCACACGGGCCGGGGAATCGGTCATCATTGCCACTTCTAGCCCAAAGTACAACTTGTGTTTTTTATTGTCCTACTATTGCCCAACCTTTCTACGTCAATTGTCTGAAAGTGGAATTCGGCAGGATACATGCAATGCTCAGGGTTTGTCTCAAGTAATAGACTAACTGTGCTTAATGCTTGTCTTTCTTTTGTTGTGAGGTCTAATGTTTTTACAATTCATAAATACTGTGAAGAAAGCACCGGAGAACTCTGGAAAAAAGTGAATGCAAACACTCTCACTAGGTCACTGATTGTCAATGACCTGGTAATTAGAGGTATTCTGCAGCACTCCTGTTCTTTGAAAGGTCTGCTCATTGACTTAGTTTTTTTACATTTCAGTTTGCTTCATATATTTTTCTTCTAACCTCCATTAGCACTCGATAGAAAAACAGATCAGTTCCAGAAAATGGAACATCCATACCTACTGAAATTACATATAAATAACTAATTAGGAACAGAAAACTGTCTCAGGGTTCAGAATGAGCACTTATTGGAGTATAATACCTTTCACAAGCCCTTCTCTCTTCCTAGGAAATAATTACTGTTGCTGGCTTCTTAATTTCACAGGCTGGCTGTTACCACTTTCCAGACAGCACCTCTAAGCAAGAGTCCTTCCCATAATTTATTGTGTGTGATAGTGCTCCTTGGAGCCTTCTCCGAAAAAACATGTAGCACAGAACTTCACAAAACCATTTGGTGTCACAGCCAGGACTTGTCACATCTGTGCTCCATGCTGTGCAGTGGCTCTGATTTCAGGGAAATGTCTTATTTCCACGTCCTCTCTAAAATGTTTTGTTTACTCCACTTCCCACAGTGTAGAGGAGAAGTATGCATTGCATATGACAATCTAATTCAGTTTCATGTCATAGAAATAAATGCCTTCAGATACACCACATGTAGACAGGACCTTTTAAATGCAATATATGCTGTGAATTATTATGGCAGGTTCTCATGCATCCTTCTAGGTAAGGTAATTTACTAAGACACCCAAGTGACTGCCTGGAGATGTGCATTTGCCTTTGTGGAAATGCAGGCAGCTCCTCTGGCAGTGCTCTCATTTCTTTGAATCTTCTACAGGAGCTGCCTAAAATACTGCAAATATCAGTGAGTAAAACACGAGGGGGTAGGAACAGCATCACAAACTTAATGTGTTTGTACTACTTCTGTGCAGCAAATTGCAGCTAGTGGGTGTATATAGGGCACACAGCTCCTTCATCAGTCTCCTCTGGCCCCACAAAAGCCATACAGGAAAAGAATTTGGAGCTCTGCTTTGCTCTCTATCACCTGCACACCTCTGGGCTGCCTCTGTGAGAGGGGAATGATGTACCCAGCCAAGTGGAAGACATGTACCACAGAGATGTAAGCACTGGAGAGCTACTTATTCGTTTAATTTGGGTCCCATCTGAAAGTGATGCATCTTTTAGTGCTAAACTCCAGCTATGATAATTTTGAGGCTGCTGCTTCCTCAGCAGCACTGATTTTTGTGTGCCAGTTGGTAATATATTGCATGCGGGATGGAAACCTCGCTTCGTATCACATACCAGCCCTTGAAACTACTTTGGCTGACAGTAGAAACATAGTGGCTTAACTACCATTTTGGCCTCTTTAGCCTTCCATTAAATTGCAAATATTCTAATATAACTAGAGGAAAAAAGAAGATTTCTAGTTGGAATTTTGTACAAATTACTTCTGTTTTCCTCTCTGATAATTTTAAGCAATTTTCTCGCCAAGATCCCATTCTTCCTTTCACTAATGCACTTATTGACTCATATCTATGGAAGCACCTTGCCTCCTGGCTCCTTTTGCTGGCTCGTTACTTGTATTTATTGCTGCATTTCTCTGAAGCACTTTCATTAAATTCTGCTGTATGGTTATCACAGAAATCTGCTGGTAGTATACAGCGCCCTTTCATGCTCATAGCAGGTTCATTCTGTCTCTTAAATTTCATTAATCTCGTTCAATCATTTAAAAATTAAAAACCCCCCAAAACCCACTTAAGTTACTGAAGGATTCTGCGTCTTTCCATTAACAGCAAAATAAAGCTAATTTCCTGAAGCTTTCTGCTTTATAGCTCAAAGTTTTGGTGAGGATTACTTTTTTGAGAGCTATTATGACTGCCCACAGGCAGAACAAGTTCAGTAAAGTATCAGCTGCTGAATCTCCAAAGAAACATTAATTGGGGAAAAACTGGGAGCTCTTTGCTTGCAGCATTTTGTAGTTACTTTAGGGGCATTTATGTTACCTTCACCTCATGAAGGGTGACTGTTAGCACTAGTACTTTTAAAGTGTCACAGTTATGAGGCATGAATGTGAACATTGTTGAGGGAATTTGAAAACACTTTTGAAAAAGTCCAAAAGGCAGATTAAAAAACCAAAAAAAGCCTCAAACCAAACAAAAAAACCCAAGCAAACCAACCCCAAACCTCCACAAAGCTGAGAATCATACACTGGCTCAAAAGTACTTTTATATCCAAATCCAGGACAAAAAAACCCAGTCAAAACAGAAACATGTAATTTTTGGTAACTATTGTGGGTGCTCCGAATGACACCGTCACACAACTTCCCTTGACAACCAGACCCTCAAAGCTATTTAGATGCCACAGTACACAAATATTGCTTGGGCCAGAGTATGAGAGAGACGCTCTCTGATCTTATGGGTGGCCAGCCCTTAGTCTAGGGACATGTTCACTGCCTTATGCAATCCTATTGCATTTTCAAACACATCTCATAAATTAGTTTCAAAAAAAATGCCCAGATTCCTCTTATTCCACAGTGCAAGGTATACAAGTGTACCGTCCATCTCCCTGGTGGTTCCTGGATGCCCTAGAGGCAGCTTCCATGACTACAGGGGAACTCCTTCCTCTGACATGTGGATGACCTGAGGATTCAGGTTCATATGTCTGCACTTTGCATAGCAGCATTTCATCCATATACAAACTCATTGCATGATCAAACTGGAATTGAGGATCCAACTCAGGTGTTTCACAAGCCTGTGGCTGATTTGGCTTCACTGAGGCTAAACAGCCTCTGGGTACCACAGCACAGCCTGGTTTCTGCTCCTCCCATTGCCAGCATCAGGGACCAGTCTGGATAATGCTTTTGCTTTCTTCAGACCACTGTGACTGGGTGTCTTTTCCATAAGGAGGAAGGAGGTTACAAAGTGGAGATAATATTTCCCTGAATCTCACCTACCAAAGAGGCAGAATGATGACATGGCACATCTGAAACAGCACTATGGCCTGCACTAAATCCCAAACCAGCCCCTTTGAGGAACGCTGCTTTTCTTACAGTGTAACAGTATGGGAATAGAACTGAGATTATGTTTCTGGGAAGTTGTCTCTGTAATCTACTGATACATACCTGTGGAATTTCTCTCCTCTGCCTGTCTAGCTGTTTTCATGATCTTTTAAACACAGTGCATTTGAAATTTAATGGGACAGAGGGATGATAAGTATATGTCACATGCTTTCACCTATTTTAGAAGTCATGCGCTGCATAAAGTGTGCACATCCTTGAGATATCTCAGGTGTCAAAACAACAGGGAAGATGAGAGATGAGCCAAGGAGAAAGGGAAGGACTGTGGGCTATTAAACAGATACGTTAAGGTTTTCCTGCCCTTCTTTGTGAAGAGCTCTGGCAAGCACTCAATTAATTCAGCCAGACAAGCTGGCACTGGGACTCAGTCACCCTCAGGACTGGCCTTCCTCAGGAGAGGACTAGAAGGCAGAGCTGGATGAGAGCTTTGGATGTTAGTGGTGGGAAGTTTACTGGACTTAATCCGACTATTATTGCAAAAGGCAGCACTGATATTTCCTAACCCCTATTCTTTCCTTTAAGTTTATATTTTTTATAAAGCACACGTGAGACAAAAGAAATAATTTGAAATGATTTCTCCTTATTTCTGCTTGCCAGTGCATTTCTTACTAACCCATAGCAACTAATTGCAATCACAACAACTAAGGCTTCTTAATGAATCCCAAAAAACCTGAGAAGTGCTAGGAGTAATGCTGTCTCTTCAGCCTCAGTTCAGTCTCCTTAGACCTATGACTCTTGCTGTGGTGTTTAACTTTAGAATAGCTGTTCTTCCCCTAGATCCTGTGTTGTCACTGCAGATGTGTGTGGAGTATGTGATTCGTCCTTGTTGCGCAGTGTGTTGGTGCTCTGCCTCATTCATCATGGCCTATTTAAACCATGCCCTGACGATAAGATTATTAGTTTCAACCAGTGCTTTTCTTTGGGGCTGATCACTGCTGTGACCGTCTTCTACACAAGTATTCGTCAATGCATTGTTATGCTTCCTCAGCAAGGAGTCCTTTCTGTACACTCAGGGAGCAGAGTCACAGCAAGATTCTTAATTCTGGATGCAAATTTGAGGATGTGAGGTTTATGAGTATATTTTTTCCCCCAGCTGTTTAGTATTACATAACACGGTAGATAATTAATATGCAGCTGTTTTTATTTCAGTTGCAACTCTGAAAAAGTTAATGATAATTGAGCTAGATGTAGAGAAAATTCATGCTGTATGTCTGCTTCTCTTTAAATGCTCTGTGTATGAATGAATCTTGCCTGGCAGCATGTACAGAGAAATTGTTAAGGACAACACAAGACATGCTTCTCCAGGACAATATACAACATGCTGCACTAAGACCTTGTCCTTCTGCCAAGAAATGCAACTTCTGTCTCCCTCAAATAATACATCTTACAGGTCTAACCAGAGGAGCAGAGGGACAAGGAGTGAGTACTGGAGATGAAGCTAATCTTTCTGGTAATGGGAGATGGTGAGCTCTGCTACCAGCTCTGCATCCACTTCTGTCACCTTTCTCTTCACTTTCTTCCTTCCTTCTTTTTCCTTGCTCCTCCATTCACTTCTCTCTCACCCAGCAGTTGGCAGTGACTGGACAAAACCAATTGCGAAATGCAAACCAATAATCCTAAAAGACTTTATTATTTTGGCCTCTGTTTCAGGCCATACCACATTTTCACTGTTAAAATAGCTCAAGGGTTCCTCCCTAGCAGTCTGGCACATCCTGAAACTCATCTTTCTGTGACCCAATCTCCAAACTAATCCCTGATTCTTCCTCCTTTCCTCAACAGTCTTTCACCTGTCCACCCACACCTTTCCTCCATCTCCATACATACTGAATCTTTCCCTCCCTAGGTTTTCCATCTTGCTCTCCTCTACCCCATCCCCACCATGCTCCAAGCTCCAGCCATGTTTTCCTTCTAAGCCTTCTCTGATTTAGCTTTCCACACCCAGTCTTCTTTCTGAAGTCATTCATGCTCGTGCACCTCACAAGTCTTGTTCTCGTTTAAAAAAGTGTGTTTCTGTTGTACCGTACTTGGAACCACTAGAGAGAGCAAAAGGAATGGTGCTTGCTGCTTCCTTCTCTCATGGTCAGCATGCCATGGACACTGGTGTTTAGGAAAGGCAACTGAAAGGAAATTCTTCTTCACCTGAAAGTGGGAATGACGTCAAGAAAGGCCTAATTTCTAGCCTTCAGTTTCTGGCTGCTATCAGCTCTCGACAGACGAACATATGAAGGAAAAGAAGATCATCTAGAGTGGTCAATATGGATTTATGAAAGGAAATCTTGTTTGAACAAATTGATAGCCTTTTATAACAAGATTACTGGCTTAGTGGATGAGAGGAGAGCAGTAGGTGCTGCTTACATCAGCCTTAGTAAGGCTTTTGAAACTGTCTGTTGTTAAATCCCTATAGATGTGCTGTTGAACAAGCAGATAAATAGGCAGTGAGGTGGACTGAAAACGAGCTGAACTGCCGGGCCTGGGGGGCTGTGACCAGCATTGTGAAGCTGACCTTGAGACTGATCAGTTCTGGTGATCAATACCAGAGACTGATACTGGGTCCAAAGGCCTGGATTACTGGGCATAGTGCACTCTCAGCGAGTTTGCAAGGGACACAAAACTCCTGAAAGAAAAGGCTTAGTGGTCCTTTATCACCAAGTTAATGATCAGACAGCAGTGTGTCCTCACATCAAGGAAAGCCAACTGCCCCCTGGGTGCATTAGGAGGAGTGTGGTCAGTGGGTTTATCCTTCCCCTCCCCTCAGCTCTGGTGAGACACTCTGGAGTGCTGGGGGCAGCTCTGGGCTCACAGCCCTGCTGAAGTCAGTCCAGTATAGGAGCACAAAGGTGGTTAGGGAACTGAAATGCCGCTTTTAAAAGGAGAAGCTGAGAGAGCTGGTGCTGCTTAACCTGGAGAGAAGGCAGGTCAGAGGGATCTGGATAAGATCTAACTGCTGTCTAACTGCCTGATGGGGGGCAAGGAAAGAGGACAGAACTGAGTTCTTCTTGATTGTGCCCAGTAACCAGACAAACCAAAACACAGGAGATTCCACTTAATCGTAAAGAAAAGAAAGTTAATGTGAGGATGACTGAGCACTGGCCATGTTTCCCAGAAAAGCTCTGGAGTCTCTGTTCCTGGAAACATTCAAAACCTGACTGGATATAGACCTGAGCAACTTGCTCTAATTGACCGTGCTCCGAGCATGGGGCTTGATGATCTCCAGGGGTGCCCTCTGGGCTCAATTATTCTGTGATTCTGTGATGTATTCTGCCAGCACAGGTAGCTTCCAGAGGGGAAGAAGCTTGGTCCACACTGCTTACACTTCTCCATAGAATCAGAACTGCAGCACTCAGTTACCTGCATGTCACCATTCCACAACTGGACTAATTGGAAGCAGATTTATGAGTAGAAGTCTGACCTCTATTTCTGGCCCTGGAAGACAGTTTCACAGAAATTGAAGGGGATGCTGCTGGTCGTTTGTCTGTTTTCTTGTGGTTTCATAGGAATTTACAAACTCTTCCCAGAACAGACAACATCATTCAACTTCTCCCCATTTTTTTTCTTGATAATTAAAACTAGTACAGAATAATGTTTTGCAGGACAAAGAACTGGAGATGTGGTGTGCAAGGCAATGGATTTAAGGAAATTTTTCAATATTCCTGAGAAAGACTTCCAGTAATAAGCAGTTCTCACATAGCAACAGCAGAGGCAAACTGTTCATCATTGAAGTTTTCATTTTAAAAATGTTCTTATATGGATTTTAATTTTTTTTTAAGTGTGTAATATGGTGTTACCACTGCCAGTAATAGGCCAAGAGGTTTGTATGAAGTTTGCAAGATCTCAGGACTGAGGCTTGTCGGGCTTGTTCTGTATGAATATTTTGCCTGCACCTTTTTGTATGGATCCTGAGATGAGGAAGAAAAACCATAAATGTGAACAACATGCTCTTCACAGCAAAAGCTTCAAATGCTGACAACTCCTTGTAAGCACACCCCAGTATTGCCAGCACACAACCACCTTCATTGGTGTGCAGAGGAGCAGGAAGAGGGTCAGCATAACTCCTGAAAGGGGATGGAGCATAAGAAATGCTTGCGTATGAGTTCTGAATGTATTGTTATTCTTTTTTCACCTGTAATTACTACATTTTCACTAATAATGATTATGCTGTTGAGAATTAAATTATACCAGCAACAAATTCTTTAAACAGAATTTTGAGCATAATAAGTCCTAGCTTTTAGAATCCAGATTGTAGCATGTCACTTGATAACCACCAATAACTCCACAGGAAGTGGATAATCTTAAAACCTTCATGATTTCCATGACTGCAACCTGCTATAAACCAAGCTGTGATAGTTCTGCAAAGTTCTCCATCAATGCAGCTTCCATAATGCTACTAAGTCATGTTATAAGACCATAACTGTAAGACAAAATTCTTGATTCAAACTGAGTCCAATTTAGATTTCAGATGTTATTTTGTTTAACAGCTCATATTTAAATAATTCACAATAACGTTGTGATGATTGTTGCAAAGGTTAACTGATTTTCTAAGTCTTTAAAGACATTATTTGGGTTTCTGTACCATTCTGTCACTTAGCTGAGCTGTCAGTAAGGAGTGAGAGATGGTCTGTAAACCCAGCAAGGCATAACAAGGCATCATGTATGTTTTGACATCCCATAGATGTACGCTTTGAAGGAGTTTAATGCAAAAACCTTCACACTTTTTCATAGATTTCCTTTTATGTTTCCCCTTGGATGGCAAGGAAAAGAATTTGTGCTAAGGTGTCAATACTCAGAGACATTAGTGTCCTCATGTCAAGGAGGGAGATCACCTCTATCAGAGTAGACTGGAAAGTTCACCATAAGACTGTAAGACTTCTATCAAGGATAGGAGTTACTTAACTGGAGAATGGCTGACACTGCATCTATCTTCAAAAAGCAGAAAAGTGCGGTCTGGACAACAAAAGAATTGATATGTCCTTCTTCCACCAAATAACTGCCGTTAATATTATCTAAAATTGAATGGGGAGATGCTTTAGTGGTTGAGGAGGTAGAACATAAAAATATATTGATTGTCTTAGTAACTCTGTGTCTACATTTTTCTTCTACCAGTGCTTCTTGTCCCTGACAATAAGGTGACATCGTTACTGTTGAGAAGTCTGGGCTCTGTAAGCATTTTGAGATCTGAGTCATTCTGTGGGATTAAGAGCTTGGTGAGTAATATCTTGTTTTAAAGGCATTCTTTGCAATAAAAGGACCATGATTATGTAAGTTGTCCATTCATGAAAGAGGCTCTTGAAGAAAGCATCCCCAAAGACATACGGTGAGTCACATTAGTTCCTCTGCTAATACAAGACACTTTGGAGATATGATCTGTTGATTAGCCAAGCCTGATGCACAGGGTTGTTCAAAAAGATGGGATGACTTTTTAAAATTTCTTTTCCTGTGAGACATGCATTAGATAATGTCAGCTAAGGCAGAGGAAAAAGGGAATTTCCAACATTTGCACCTCTTAATATCAGTCCCTAAAGGTTTTCTTTGCAACTTATCAGGAAATACAAAATATTCCTGGTATAGGACACACTGCAGTGCAGTGAATACTGTGCTTTCAAGAAAACAGACAATTATATGTTGACCCATAATTCACTCTGCAATAATGGCAATAAGGAGGCATATTACTAACAACAAAAAAAAAGTGAGAATTGTTCATTGAGACTTCAAGGTCAAGCTTCTCATTGCAAGCTAGGAAATAAAAGTTTATAGGTCAAATAAATATATACATAGATCAGAATTGTTTCTTAACAACAGTATATTCTTCTTGGTGCTTATTTTCTCGCTCATATTCCCAGGATGTATCCTGGCCAAAAGGTGTGAAGGCTTAGTACTAGAGGCAAAGCCCCTCTTCTGAATGATGCCCTCAGTTCTTATTTTAGGGCTTCCTGCAGGACAGCCACCTCAGCATCTTTTTTCCATTTTATTATTTAGATTTGGAATATGAATGGAAATGTATTTGATGGCTCTGATGGGAGGCTTGGATTTTGGGTTCTTCACTCAAATATTTTAGGTCCATCCCTGAAAGAGCACTGTGCATATTAATATGAAGGGTCTTTCTGCAGGTGGCTGTGGGATGTCTTTAGTTTTGCTATCTTGATGCTGATGCACTCACTTCAAATGTAATACAGGCTGTTGATTATAAATGTCTTCAAGTAGAGTTACAATTTCTGTTTTGTTGGTAGACTTCTATACAGAATGCAACTGGACATGAAAGAAAATTTAGTTGCTTTCTGGGATCCTATGTCATGACAACTTATTTGTTTTAATGTTTAGCCTCCATCACCCAGTTTCTCATCTCAGAAAAAGACAAAGACCTCAAAATCCAGAGTATCTGAGGCCAAAGAGTTATGGGAAAAGTGCGTGACCCTGTTTTTGTTTCAGAGGAGCTAGTCTTTGATCCCTTGGTCTGTCTTTTCATTCCCATGCTCTACATTTCCATGGCCAGGTTGATGCACTTGGAAGAAGCACCTGTATCCCATTCATGTAGAGATAATTGTCCTTTAAGTTCTGAAAACAAGGAGGACTGCAGTAAATTACTTTTCTGTACCTTCCAAGTACATTTTTCAAAATGGAAGTTAGATGAAAATCATTTCTACATGAAACCTTTCTGCTGGAACATGAAAAAGTCTGTGTCGAGCTGGAAAAGCAATATCCAAAATACATTCTAATACTTTTTACTGTTTGGATGTCTGAGCCCTGGCACAGGCTTCTAAGAGAGGTTGTGGAGTCTCTAACTTTGGAGAGATTTGAAAGGTATTTTGACAGTCCTGGGCAGCCATGCCCAGGTCTAGGTGATCCTGCTTGAGCAGACAGGTTGGGCCAGATGACCTCCTCCATTCTGCCTTTCTGTTTAAGCCTCTGTGTTGCCTGAAGTAGAGTAAGACTTTCTGTCAGGCTCTTATGCTGATTTCCTGAGCCTTAGGTCCAAGTTTTCCAGTGTGTCCTCTCCTGGCCTTGTCTAACTGTGTGCTAATACCTAGTATTTGTGGAAGGTGGGTGCAGATGTGCACCCAAATCACAAAACTGTTACCATTAGGAGGTCAATAGCATACCTTCTCCAGCAGTGCCTGAGTAGAAATCCCAACCTATCAAACATGGCTGATGCACTTCTGTGAGGAATCCTACCTTCAGAAGGCTCGCATTTTGTCTTTCATCAGAAAACCTCCCAGTAAGCTCTACTCCTGATTAGTTTGTGTCATTTATTGAGGGTTTTATCCTTGTTTTTGAAGAGTATTCTGTGAGTCAGTAGACTTCAGTATAAGAAAAACTTCTCATATCAAGCCTGTTTCCCTTCCCAGGATCTACTTCTCTGTCCCTTCTTAGTCCTCTCACCCTGCACATGAATAATCACCTATGAAGTCGTAGGGGAAAACATAACTTGCAACAAAGGGGATTCCAGCAAAGCTGTGAGACAGTGCCCATTCCCAAAGAAAAAAGAAGAAAGAGGGAAAAATAAAAAGGCATCTACTGTGTGGCACAACCAATTTCTAGACAACAAAAAATGGCTAAAGGATGCCAATGTATTGAATGGGAGGACTAATAGTGACTTCAGCTGTTGGATCACAGGTAAAGTAATATTTCCCTGGAAGGGTGTACTCTGAGAAGCCACGAGAAGAGTTGAAAAACAACAGTGAGTAGTAATGCTAAAGAAGATTGTAAGTCTTAAGAACAACTCTATGCTCAAGAATTCAAGGTTTTCAGTGCCAAATAAAACTGACAAGATGAATTTTACACATTAAAACAGAACTGTACAAGCAGGAGTTGTTAACCAGTGTCTTAGTAAGAGTCTGGAACAACCATGAAGGGCTTTTTCCAGTTAAAACACAACAAGTTACACACCTGTGCTGTACATTAGTGGTTATGGACTGACAAAACACTAAAGCATTGTTGCTATGGCAAATGTATTGTCCAATGTGATATCAGGAAACTATACAAGAACTATGAACATACCTTCTTTTCTGCCACATTAAAACTAGCCTTTAGGATGGGTTTTAAGCTGTATTGAAGAGACACATGACTGATAACTGATAGTTAACAAGCCATTAAGCAAACATTTTTACAGTCAGCCTCACCTGTCTATTACAGCAAGTGGCACATACTGTGAGAGTAGGTAGTGTCCTGGGCAACCATACTTTCTCAGGAAGCTACACAGCTATTCTTACCTTAAAACATGAGTAATTAGCAAGGATGAGTGGTCTTCACTGCTGAAAATTGGCACCATTCTGCATCAGCTGAGGTTCAGTCCATCCTCACCAGATTTTCTTTTTCCAACCTCTACATCATATGGAAAATTCGAGGAGAGGTCCCCACTAAAAGGGAGAATAAAACTTATTGCTCTGCAGGGGACATCTACTGGGCATACTCTCCTCTGAATTACTCTTCTGCTGTCAGGAGGGTTTTTACATATAGGATATGGTGAAGCAGGGATAAAGGATTTTTCTCTTTCAAGATATCATCCAAGGGTTGTTATTCAGCTCTATTTGGACAGGACAGCAGCACACATTTGGAAAAACAGAGAATACCAGAGACTCCAGCTAGGTTTTGAAGGTGGTCACCATTCTTTTGGTCAATGTTTGGAAGAGGGAATGTGAATTGTACCAGGTGAATACAAGGAATCCTTCTTAATAAGTTGCACATTAATAGTTTGAATTCTGGAGCATATGCAATATCCTGCAAAGCATTTTCATGAAAGGACAATAAAATTTCTACTTAGAGAAGTACACCAATACAGCTCCCAAGGGAAAGAACAATTCATGGAGAAAGAAACTAAAGAGCTGGCCTCACAACCACACCAGCAAGGTCAATGTCTTCTGAAGGGGCAGAAAAACAGGGACTGCATTCACAGGCAGTCTCACAGAGTTGAAAGGTTTTATTCAAAAAGCTGCAAGTTAATTAGAGGAAAGTAGGAGGGCTG
Organism: Grallaria varia; assembly: GCA_013396735.1. Classification (NCBI taxonomy): domain Eukaryota; kingdom Metazoa; phylum Chordata; class Aves; order Passeriformes; family Formicariidae; genus Grallaria; species Grallaria varia. Next base: position 38,933 of record VWZG01012024.1, read on the forward strand.
TCAGATAATGCTAAGCTTCATTAAATATTGTCTTCCCGGCACAAACCTAAGAGAGACATGGGATACAATTGTTTTAATTGCTGTATGCTTTTACTACATCTTGGCCACCATTAATATCAACTTTTTAATCCTACACAGATATAAATGACCAGGCATAAGGGACAGGATAGAAGGGGTGCATCACTGTCTTGGCAGGGGTTACATTAAGCCAAAAAAAGTAATTAGTGAATGTACTTTTTTTTTACATCAGACTGGCAGACAGTGTTACAACAAAATACCCTCATTACACACTAGATCTTTCATAAAGGTCAGAAATGAGCCATATGAAATGTAACAAGCAGAGTTAAGCAGAATGAATTTTTCTTCCAAGCTAAATAAAATCACCTGATTTTACTTTCTGTAGGCTTATTGGAATTTTTTTTTTTCTCTTTACAAAATGTTCTCTGCTATGTGAATAAAACTTTGGAACGTCAGAGAATCCAATAGGATTTGGATGAAATCTGCACTATCTGGGAAGTAAGGATGCCTGCTGAAGACTGAAGAGAGCAGCAGAAGAGTAATAGGGCATGAACTCAGAACAGCCACGGGATCAGAAAAAAGTCATTCAGTTCAGTGGTTTTGAGGACTCTCAAATCCATAAATCTACTCCCTTAGCTATTTCTACATCATACAGATATGGTAATTAGGAAGAGTAAACTGTTTCTAAGCAAACTGCAGTTCACTACAGACAGGCTTACTGGAAAGTATTTAGAGGTCTGCAGATCAAAAAAGGTTGCAAACCACGTGTTTAGTCCAGACTAAAAAGCAAAGCAAGAGTTCATGAGTGTCTGGGGTCCTTTACACATTTGTGGCTGTAATTCTGAGCTGCCCAACTATTTGTACAAATTGTACTCAGCCCTTATGCTCCTCTGATTTGCAGAGTAAAGCTTTGTGGGATTTCCTGCATTGTTTTTAGAAGAATAAGAATTTCTAAATCTATGAAATCCATGGTCATTTAACAGTACAAAACATTATGAGTACAGTCAACAACTCATGCGTGAAAAATCTTTCCTTGATTTCACTAAATTGTGCCTTCCAGAGAGAGTTCAAATACAGATGGAAAGATTTCAAATCACACAGAATTGCTACATATCTATCTGAGTTGTTGCAATGCCTCACTGATGATTAATTGCACTTCAAATTGAAATTTTCTACCTTCTACTTTCAGAATTATGTGTTTTCCCAAGGACGACTTCTCCCATACTTTCCAGAAAATGTCAATTACTTATTTCAGGAAACAATGCAAAACACTTATTCAAAATGATGTGATTTGGAGTGGATGAGGAGCAATCAATACTGTGTGCTTTGTGAGGAAGCTGATCTCTGACCTCAGGAATGGTGCAGAAAATTGCAGCCTCTGCTCTGAAACCTTCCCAGGAAAACTACAATAGCAAAGTTGCGAATTGCAGCTTAGACTTTTTTTTCCTATTTACAGCTCTGTGCAGCTTTGCCCTCACAAATGACCGTCATTAAGGTCTGTGTAAATCCTGTTGTTCAGTCAGATCGAGAGAATTTTCTTTGACAGCTGTTTAGATATAGGAGAGCAAGGAAAATAACCCCCCCTTTTCTGGGGTTCACAGTGGAGTTTGTCTAAATCATATAACATTTCCTTACAAATCTCTAGTCATTGCCATGTGATTTTCTTGCCCGGTATGGCTGTATTACACTTTCTGGTTTTGCATGCAGGAAACACCAAGCCTGCTGCTTTGAATCAGGGGTCTTGGAGGGAGTTCATAAGCAGCAACACAACCTCCTGCATCCCTGTCCCTGCAGGGACATGGAGAGAGGCCACACAGCCCAGAGCATCCCAAATGCGCCTTGTTGTGCCCACCAGTGTGAGCCAGCATTGCAGGGCCAGACTGAGACAATTCTGGTCTCTCCAAGCTGTGTGGGGATCCCAGAGCCGTGTCCCCTCCAGACCACTGACAAGCCCCTGACTTCAGGGTGACGGAGTTGCTCAGATGTCTCCCACTCTCCCAGGGAAACAGCAAAAGGAGAGGGAGGACATGGTCTTCCGGATGCCTCAGTCATTCATCTTTAAAGCAAAACAGCAGGGAAGTAGGAAAATTTCTAGAAAGAGATTATCCCAAGGAATAGTGAATCATATTAAATATGTACAAAGATAAGGTGACTAAATTACACCAGTACTTTTCATCTGAGTGATACATTTTGTAATTCATTGATAATTCAATGACTAGTGTCCATTCACAGAACAGCGTTTTATCAGGATTACAATACCCTGTGGAACTAGGGGTCAAGTAAAAGCAAGAATTTATTCTCTGAGGAAAGCCAAAGATCTCTTCATATCCCTTGTCAAAGCACCGAAGGATCCTTGCATCCAGAGTAGAAGGGCTATGACAGCACGCACCTTTCCATGTATGCAGGGACATGCACTCTTGCCTCTCCCTCTTTGTGCTGTAACTGGGGAGGCTCTGCCCATGGACGTCTTCCCCACTGGTAATGGGATGGGTGACTCAATCCTGTGGCTGATAGCGCTGTAGAAACATTGTACACAGGGAGTGCTTGGGATTCATCTCACTGCAGGAAGCCTTCTGTGCCATCATTAAAAACACCCAAGTGTACTCTGGAGGACAAGCCTGACCAGCTCTGCCGTGCAGCTCCCGGGACCCCGGTTTTTTAAGTGCACCAGGGACTGACCTGCATTTCAACTAGAAAATTACCCCTACTTCTTGCACTGGGAATGGCATTTTTCACTCTGAGTGACTGTGAGCATCTCACTTGCCTTGTCACATTGGGTCATTATCAATGACAATCCATGTGTGAATTAATTCAGCTGCATATAAGTCAGAAAATCTTATCAGAGAGTGCCATACTTAGAGTTGCCTGAACTTCTTTTGGGTGTTTTGGGGTCTGTTTTGTGATGTCCTTCTCTTCCCTGTCATCAAATCATGTAAGGTGGAATTAGATACATGTTGTGTAATTCTTGCTTGAATAATAGAATGTGAGTGGGTTTTTTTCAGTTTCTCAGTTGACGAGTGCCTTACAACACATGCCATGACACAAGGCACAACACCATTGGTCAGGGAGACAGTTCAGGAGAGTTATCCTGAAAACAAGGAGCAAACATGGTTTTCCTGAATTTTCAGGCACATGTTGGGTGGGGTGGGTGTTCACACCAAATAAATCATCTGAAGCTTGAGAATTTAGGATAATAACTTCTTCTGTCTTTAGTCCTTTTTTCCTGGGGGTTTTGTTACTTATTCAGTCTATGGTGTCACTCAGGCCTACTGTCTGGTGAAGATCTTGAAGATAAGTTTTCTTGTAGACTGCTGTGTGTACACAGAGAAGTGGTTCGTTTAAGGGCATTATATGATAAAAAAGAATAATGTAGATTATTTGTTATCAAGAGTCTTACAAGCCAAGAATATTCTAGTTACATAGTGAAAAAGAGTTAAAAAATGGACAATACCTTGTAAAGGATGTTGTAACTGTGTGTCCCTTTTCACACTTAGCCTGAGTTGTCTGCTTCTGCCAGATTAGTCACTAAAATCTCCACTGAGGGTTGCTGTGCAGACACACATACATCCTTTGTCTTCTCTTCATGTCCTGTTCCAGCACATGCTGCTGTCCAACTTAGTGCAGGCAAGTGCACTGCTGGTATTTGGTAGTGGATGGAAATAAGGCTCAGAAAGATTTTGGCAAGCATTTTCTCCAGAATAAAAGGTGTCTTGTGTTCAAGATGGGAAGTTACTCCTAGGTTTTTTTGTTTAAAAGGATAACTTTATTTAGATTCAGAAAATTCCTTTTCTATCTTTTTCTCATCTATTTAAACAATCACAGCAGGCTAACGCTTTGGGAGCCTGTGTTCATTAGAGATTATGTTTTATTAGGTGATCTTCAATCAAGTTGCATCCATGGTCATGGGTGAATGCAGCTCATCTCTACATCACAGTTGCCATGTTGTGAAAACACCGGCTGTGAAAAAAATGAGAAAATGAGAGTCTCAGGGCTGTGTGCTCTGCCACCTGACTTTTTGTGTGCCTGACCACCAGAACGGCATCACTACTCCATAAAGCAATCAGAGCCAGATAATAATGAATTAGGATGTGTACAATGAGACATTTAATATTACCACTCAAAAATACAGGGAAGAGAATTAAATCTTAAATCCCAACCTACTGTGGGATATAGTCACCTACCTCTTGGCCATGAGTCCTAGCCTGGCAGTTTTGCATTGAACCCACACATCCACTCTTCCCTTCTCCCCAAGTAAATGCATAGCCAAGATTTCCCGTAAGAACTCAGCTGGATCATTAAGATTTAATCTTTTTCACCAAGGCAATAAGACTAAGGCTATTCAGGTTGTTAGTTAGAGGGTATTCAAAGTTATTCAAGGTATTAGTGGGGTTTTTGTTGGTTTTTGTTGTTTCGGTTTTTTTCATTTTGGTCCCTTGGACACTCCAACCAAAGTGTCCTAATCATAAACGTATGGGCAAAATGCAATCTGAGATGTGCTTTGGACTTGAGTGGAGATAAACCTGTTGAAAATCCTCCATGTCCAGGAAGCCTTGGCAGATGTGTGATCTAGTAGCTAGACAGCTGGTTTTGGAGGGTGAGGCCACAGGATGAGTCTAGAGAACACAACTGCATGCTGGCCCTGACTCGACTGTCATTGTGCTGTGACAACCTTGGGTGATGTGTTATAAAGATATACGGCAGGATGACCTCCTCTACTGGCACAGTCAGAGGTATCTAACTTGCGAGTGCCAGGGGGATGCAAAAACAGGCCAAGAGAGGAGAACACGGGCTTTTAAGACTTGGAAACATAATTTCTACTTGGAATACTTTAATCTAACTTGCATTCATATGGATGCTGCACTAAGTATCTATATTCACTTCCAGACTCTCAGCACAAGATGAGACTGGTTTTAAATGACCACAACTTCAGACTTAGGCAAGATTTGAGTACTAACAGCCTTTTGTGGCTCTATTCCCAAGTCATTTGGAATAATTAGCTGCCTATTCTCCAGAGAAAATGAAGAGCGTAAGAGGATATATATGTAGAAGGTCAGCAGTTTCCCATTAATTACACTCAGTAAGGGTTGTAGATGTAAGAAAAGCTGAGCCCCTGTCTTTATTTCCCTGAATGTTAATCTCATCTGCAGACTGACTAGGTCTCTACTGCGCTTCCCAGGTTTTGCTGGGACCACATCCTGGGGATGTCTTCTGCATTTTTAAGCGTAGATCTCTTATTGTAATGTGCTTCCAGCATACTGATTGTCCACAATAGACATATGGGACATCCTCTAACACAGACACGTGGCACTTCAAACATGAGCCATCTGGAGAAGAACAGCAGTACTAGAAAGGAATTGGCTGCAGCCACAGGAAAAGCACGGGCCCCTCTAAGAGGGCCTTTACACAGAACAGAATATCTTTGTTCTGGTGCAGCTGGGTTGGTTTCAGCTGTGTTTCACAATTCACACTTGTGCAAAAGGAAGAAAAGGAGAGGTGAAGCCTAACATTTATTCAAATTCATATTTTGCTCTTTTCTGGTGGAGACACACATTTAGTCTGAAAAAACCGCATCCTAGAACATCATAAGAATTTTTAAATTCTTCTTTCTAATGCTTTTATCTATTGGCCTTTCTTGTCCAGCATATCCTGAGGCCTTAACTTCAATCCAAAGATGCTGTAATATTGCAGGCATTAATCATCCAAGGCAATTTCAGGTTGAGTTTTAATCAGTGTGCAATCCAAATTGTCCTTTCAAAATTTTATTAATTAAGGTACCCTAGACTGAACATTAATATAGATATACCAGTGCAAGTACCACCATTATTTTAGGCAAGTCTCAAGTAAATCTAATGAAATACCTATCCAGCTCCCTCAGGCCTTGAGTAAGTAAATCTTTCTACACTGGGAGTGAGGACTGGGGAGGGCAAAGATTAGAAATAAATCTCCTTAATAAAACAGAAGTAGGAAGTTTGCATTGTTTCAGGTTATTTTAAAGGACTGGAAAGCATACAAAGCAGATAATTCATGCAGCCTGAGTTGATTAGAAAGTGTTTTGATGCAGTAAAAATTCACTACATACTAAAGAACATAGAGTTTTTATAGGTTTCTGGATTAAGATGGAAGAAAATATCAGTCACTGAACCTGTTATTTAAATGACTTTTCTATAACACTAATCCCATCCTAATTTATAGTGTGATATTTCTTCAGATGTGATAATGACTTGCAGGTATTTTAACACCATCAGTTTTAGATGACTGCATTAAACTGCCATTAATTACATGCAGATGTAATTTTTGTTACAAGAACTCTTTAGAAAGACTTGGTAAATTTCATGAAAACTAAAATACCTCAAGAGTTATTAAGAGCTCTCTTGGCAACAGCTGAATTCACAGCTGGAAGAAAAGGCTGTAAATGAACCTAGTGCTACCTCTACGCCGCTGTGACCAACATCAGTTCTTGAGCAGAACGCGTTTGCTCTGTCTGTCACTGCTGAGGTCCAGGGCATTGACGAGTGCTCTGGAATGGCAACTGAAGTTGTTCTACAAGAGAGATCACTAGATGTACATGTGAGATCCACTGAACTCCAAAGAATTCAGGTCTCACTCAAATAAACCAGCTTTCATGGACCTTCTGTCCTTCCCCTGGAAAACTGAATGTGGCAGAGCACTGCTACTATCATTCATTGGTACTGCCAGAGAAGGCTCTCTTCCACCTGAAACTGGATGTCCACAGTAGAGCAGAGATCCATCTGCAGCTCCGGGAGGACCCTTAACCAGAGCAGGTGCATGCCCAAAAGACATTGTCACCCTGTGGGAGGCTCCTGGCGGGACCTGTGGATCTGTGAAGAGGAGCCCACACCAGAGCAGGTTTGCTGGCAGTACTTGTGATCCTGTGGGGCACCCATGCTAGAGCAGTCTGTTCCTGAAGGACTGCACCCCGTGGAAGAAACCCATGATGCAGCAATTTGTGAAGTGCAGCCTGCGGGAAGGAGCCACACTGAAGAAGTTCATGGGGGCCTGTCTCCTGTGAGAGGGACCCCATGGTGGAGGAGCAGGGGAAGAGTCTGAGGAGTTCTGCCCCTAAGGAAGAAGCAACATCAGTGCAATGTGTGATGAACTGACCACAGTCCCCATTCCTGTCCCCCTGCACTGCTGCAGGGAAGGAGGTAGAGAACTTGGGATGGAAGGTTCAGCCTGGGAACAAGTAGAGGTGGGGGCAAGGGAAGCTTTTTTTGAGATTTGGTTATATTTCTCATTACCCTGCTCTGGTTTGATTGGTAATACATTCAGTTAATTTCCCCAAGCTAAACCTGTTTTGCCCATAAACGTAAGTGGTGAGTGATCTCTCCTTGTTATCTCAACCCATGTGACTTTAATTATATTTTCTCTCCCCTGTCCAGCTGAGGAGGGGAGTGACAAGAGTGGCTTTGGAGGGCACTTGTCATCCACCACAGTGACCCAGGTCTTGTGACATTTTCTGTCATGAAATTTCACTTTTGGGACAGCTGAAAATGATTCTCATATAGTGGCTATATTGTATCCCATTAACAATTCAGCACAGACAATAGGAGGAATCAAATTCTTACTTCTTCATACTTATGTCTAATATCTGATGTGCTGACAATCAGGCCAATATATTGATGTGATGGTAAGATTCTGACCTACTCTCTCAAGAGTTCTTCACTCTAAATTAAAAGTCATGGCTGCTATTGATACATGTCAAAGTGGTAAGTGTGTGCCTCTGTGCATGAGTTCATGTGCATGCATGCAGCAGTGATATTTGATCCTCATCTTAGGTAAAGCTTGTTTTGCAGCTGCCATGAATGTTGACTTAAAACCACAAGAGAATGAAGTGGGAAAGACTGGAGCTGGAGGTGTTATAAATTATTGATCTGGCATTCACGTGAAGCATTACACTGTTAATAAGAGAACTTATTGAAAAAGTAAGCATGTTTGTATTTTATGATCAGTGCACACTATTGTTTGAGGATAAATGAGTTTCCTACCCCTCAAGCTGCCTCTCTGACTTCTACTGTATAATGTCTCGCTCTCAATATACTCCATTTCTCTTATCACTGTCAACTAACATGAGGCCCCTCTGGCTTTTTTCCTGGGCTATTTTCCTAATGGAGTTTTAAAAATTAGTTTATATCTTTCCGTTCTAATTTTTCTTCACTTCTCTGGTTGTACTTGTTTTAATTCAGCTCTGAACATTTCTGGAGCTTGTGTGTCAAAGCAGAAAGTATAACCTTAGAATGGAATTTTTTTAACTACTTGGTTGTATTCCCACTTAAGATACAAAATAAAAAAAAAATTAAATAGAGTAATAACACATAGTAATTGTTTCAAATAGAGGTTAAGGATCACTGGAAGGTATAAAAAGAGGTCAATAAATATGTCCGTAACTAGATAAACTGTCAACTCCACTGGAAGAACACACATGGCAGAATTACAAATTTGTTTTTCAGACTGTCCTGCTTGGACTTCAAAGGCTTTTATGTGTAGGGAAAAATTAGAGAATAAATTATCAGTAATTGCAGTTGGTGCTAGAAAAGAAATTATTTTGTCAGCCAACACACCTCAAGGTGTTTTGAGGATTTTTTTTCTGTGCTGACTCACAAGTACTAATGAGGAATTGGTTCCGCCCACAGACATTTTTTCACCCCACTAGGCTTTTCTGTCAGGAAAAAAAAAATGCTGGTATTATTTGACAAATTCAGATGCTACAACAGCATGCAGAAAATGTTAAAAATAATGATGTGCCCAATGAATGAAAATGAATACAATTCTAAAAGGAGAAAAGTAGATATGTAAACTCAGGGATATCTGATTAAGAAATTAATAAAATATATATTTAGGCAGAAATCTTATGCCTCTTACTTAACTCCCACAATTAATATGGGTGATGACATCTGCAGATGAGGACTTCTGAATGAAAAGAGGTTCAAGGCCAGAGGAATGAAAGCGGGTTCTAGTACTCTCTTTCATTATCTCAATCAGCAGTGAGAAACATTTTTATGAGGTAACTAGATGTGATCAAGTCATTTAATATTTGACTAAAAAAGTAAAAAAATGTTTACTATTTGGCATTCAGAACATTTCTTTTAATCTAGTACCATAAACAACCATGGCTCATCATTTTCTCACTCCTCTATAATATATGCATCCTCTAATCACCACTCAGTGTAATTATAGCTAGGTTGATGGATGCTTCCTCTAGAAGGTAAAGAAAAACTATTAAACTACTCATACTCTTATTTATTTACTGCTGGTTGTCATATGCCATTTCCTGTATTATTTCATGTTAAATATTACCTCTTGGTCTACTGAAAAAGAAAGGCTACATTTATTTCCCCTGAGATCCAGATGAATGAATAAACATCTATAAAAAAAAATTAGGGGATTCACAATGAAGACTTCATTTTAAGTCTCATGTAACTCAGAAACACACCACTCAGTGGGCTGTAGACTTCGTCCAAGAGAGCAGAAAGATAGATAGATAGATAGATAGATAGATAGATAGATAGATAGATAGATAGATAGATAGATAGATAGATAGATAGACAGATAGAGAGAAAAATCAAGGAGAGACATCTTATACAGATATATATGTATTTGAGATTGTTTACAAGGGGAGGGAGAGGCAGAGAAAACAATAATCATTATTAGTCTCTTGATGACCTCATGGCATTCCCACCGCTGAAGGTCATTTGCGTTGGGTGCACTGTGTTGGCTGGCAGAAATTGGCAAATTGAAACTTTGCCTGTCCCTGAGGGTTCAGCCATTTTTCTAGGCCCAGATTCAGAAATCAGCAACTAATTCATACAGTTGGACAGGAGAGACTTTGCTGCCAAAGGACATGTTCATTACGTGATGTACATTCCAGCTTTCACATCCATGCTGCATTGCTAACAGTGTCCCTTCTGGTATAGGAAGCATGAGGAGTGCTCCCAGGCTCCTGATCTAATATTTGGTTTGTCCAGTTGGTTGTAATGCCAAGGCTGGCAACATATTGTTCTGGCCAAAGCACATTGTCAAAGCAGATCCAATATGCTTTTACTGAGTTATGGAAATGTTGGTCTACAGTGGGAGATAAGATCACGGTGCACAGCACAACACAGTATGTACAGGCAGAGCTTTTCATGGGTGAAGGAGCTCATTTATATTATGACCCTTGGCTGAATGACTCAGAAGATGGAATTTAGGGATGAGAGAATGAGACATGTTTATACGGGAAGGGATTGCCATGGTCTGCAAATAACTCTTGACAGTGCTATTCAGTACAGTTACACAGATGATGGCCAGGTTTTAGAGGGAAAAAGAAGAGGACTAGGTGATAGCCTGAAACTAGCTGAGGGCTATCCTTGCTGCCGTGAAAAGAGAGGAGCAAATCCTAAGCAAAGGTTTGAGAAAAGGGATTAAAACCTTGAATCTACATGCAATAGGTTTCTACTTCTTCAACTAATAGGATCCAAGATAGGAGAAGGAGTTTTAATTATCTTTTAATCTGTATTAAGGAACTGCAAATAAAAACTTTTGCTTCTGATTCAATTTCATTTAAGGGCCTGTGGAATTCTGTACCTTTCAGAAAAAGTTCAGATCAGACAAAAGAAACAGAGGGTTTCTCCACCAAAAAGAACTGGAAGTAAGGGCTCTTGCACAGAGTGTTTCCACGTATCAACATGTAGGCCTTCTCTCTGATTGTGAAACTATGGAGTGGCACTCTCCCCTTTCTCCTATAAAGTAGATATAAACGAGCTTCTCAATGAAAAGTTACTTTCATTTTTATTTCCCCACCACCACCCCACCCCGGAAATGTTTAAGTTATTCACAAAACCAAAATGTTTTCTGGTAAGAAACCATTCTGGCAAAATTCTTCACCAAGTTTGCATATCACACACTTGTTTATAAAGATAACTTTTTTTGGAGTCACACACTTTAACAAAAGCAAACCACCTTCCTTCTGTTGGCCTGTATCAAACACTTTCCTGGAAGAGATTCGGTCATGCATATTTCCATCTGCTAATTTCAGCTTTCAATATATTAAGCCTTTTAATCCCCCTCCCTCATTCAATGTCCAAACCAATTATGTCGCCTGATTCTGCATCTTTATTGAATTTCACATCACTCACCCATAAATCACTGGTTATTGTTACTGTCTGGATCTCTGCCGAGGTCCTTTCCAGACCATGGGCATCATTAAGAGTGAAGATAAACATGGACCTAGATAAACTGTCTCTAGACAACCACCAGTGTATCCTAAAGACTGGCTGTGAGAGAAGGAGGAAGAAGTGATGTTAAAGGAAAGAGCCTGTTTGCATTTTGCAGCTGAAGTTATTTGTAAATTGCACTGCAAACTTTGTGGTGAGTTTTATCATCACAATCCCAATCAATTTGTTCCATTGAGTGCATTAGAAGAACCAAAAGGATTATAACTGGTATCAGTTCAGGTGTTGTTGGAGCACTGCATTTCATCTCTTATCTGCTCTTTGGAGGATAAGTGGTAGTTTGTGGTGGCTGGAGGGAGTTTCTTTCCCACAGGTCAGTACTCAACAGCACCAACCCTCCACCTCTGTCCTTTGTAGATGGGCAGCAAATGCCCTCCAGCTCCTACGAGGAGAACATCTGTTTTCATTCTCTGCCCACAAAGAGACAATGCATTCCACTTTCATTAGTTTCACAGTGATTCCTCTTGCCCCCTCTCTCACTCTCCTCTGAACAACATAGGAATGCTTAATGGTAAAGAAAGAGGCAATATTTATTTACCAAATCTGACGGGCAACTATTTTGGGGGAAGAAAAGATTGCTAATGAAGCTGCTTTTGTGCAAGCTTGAGAATCTTGCCCCAGTGCCAGGTTCTTCACTGTCTCTTACGCATGGTTTCTTCAGTACTTGCTGACTGTGGAAGTTGTGAGTGAGGGTTTACAAAATCTCTCCAGCCTTCCAGATGGCAGTCTGAGCCCTGAGGGCCTTCCCCTTACTGTTTCCACACCTCATAGACCTCTGAGTTTGGTCTAAATCTCTAAAGTTCGGTGCCCAGGACCGTTACTAAATGGAGGAGGATTGGAAGGAACACCTCCTGCACTCTGAAGGGATCCAAATCTGTTCTCTTGGACATGCCTATAGATTTCTGCCTTTTCCCTTCCTCACCCATCATCACTTACTGAGTCCTTTGTCTCAAAGCATTATAAAGGAAATGTAAGCTGAGTAGCAGAAGGTACATCTTTGTCAAAGGTGTGAACTGCAAAATCTGAAAATCCTGAACATTTTACCCCTTCACTTCACCAGACTTTTTTTTTTTTTCATCTTATACAGACAGGCAGGTAGAGACGGTACATTTTAGGTCAACTCCAGTGTATTTTCCCATCTTTCTCCACTTCAAAGCAAAGAAGAATTGATCATTTGTTTTGGGGGGTTTTGTTGTGTTTTTTTGTTTTGTGGTTTTGGTTATGGTTTGTAGGGGGGGTTTTAGGGGGTTCTTTTTGGGTTTTTTTTTTGGGGTTTTTTTGTTAAGCACAAGTGAACAGGTTGCCTAAGAAAGTTTTTCTTTCAAAAGTTCATGCAAATTTAGTTCAATTTCAGTAAATCCGTATGCAAATATTCTTCCTTCAGGATGGAAGTCATCCCAATGGACTTAGTTATGTCACTTTCAAAATGTATTATACTAAACTAAATTAATTCTACTGTAAGTCTGTCAGTACCATAGGCAATACAGTTGTAAATTCGGGTATCCAAGCTTACTGGGGTGCTGCAGTATATGTAATCTTATCAATATGGAGCTCTGTCCCAGGTGATTAGCTTCACTGTGAAACAGCATCCATTAGCACAAAGTGAACTGCTGCAGGAGTACAGCAATATGTCTTCTGGCTTGTGAGTCTGGCTGAGGAACGCTGTGTGGCATCACTTTGGGCAGAGGGAGATGTAGCCCCTTAATTCTGAGAAAGAGTCTCAACTGTTTAATGAAGTTTAGCTCTGCAATCCTCAAACTCTGAACATTTGCTTCTTTGCAGTAATTGCTTCCTCTCCATAGTGGAGAATGAGGGCATCACCCCAGTATGAGAATGATTACACTCAGCCAGCTTAAATTCCAATTTAATTTTACACTCACTACTTAGTGGGATCAGCTTTCCCAAGTGTTTCTCAAGCCCGCTATGAAAGAAATGAGTTTTGTGTTCAAAGGGAATCACTCTGCTTTAGACAAAGTAGCTGATATCTCCATCATATTGATCTTCATACGGAGTGTGATTGAATTACAGGAAGAAATGAATAGAACAACTCTGTGTGGACAGAGTACAAGACTACCCTATAGCCTACCTACCTGATGAAAACTTAATGAGAACTAACCCTGTGTTCCCCTTTGCTTGAATAGATTTGGAATATGACAAAGCCTTTCAGTCAGGCACCACAAGCATGTGAACATGGTTAGCCTGCCAGAGCTATCCATCTCTCTCCAGAGCTAGTTAAAAGGCAGGCCTTTTGTTGACATGGGAAAACACTAATTTTTTTCAAGAAATATTCTGTTAGAACAATATAGAAGTTAGGTCTGAGAACGTGCTTACTTTTGAGGCAGACTTGATCCTAGAACAGCAAAGCCAAAATGCACAGGTGCCCAACTACGTGGCAAGGGAACTGTAAGGCTGATACCACTGGGAACCTCAGTGCTCCCAGACCATGTATTAGCTCATGGGGACCTACATCCTACCTCCCACCAGATATCTCCCCTGGTGCCAGCTTAATAGTACACAGCCTGGCTGACCCAGAATTAACCACAAAGAAGCCCAGACGCTTCAGAAACCCTGCAGGGGAGCTGGGAGAAAGGTGACACAGCTTTCTCCCAGTATCGTGGGATATGGGGATATCATTGTAGGATATATCTTCACACTATGAAGTTCTGAGAAGCCTTCCGCATGACTCCTCCAGAGGGGGAGGATGCTGATGTCATGTGCCATAGTGGCTCCTTCTGAGCTCCCTGGTATCATCTCTGGGAGCAAAAACTGCTGTTTGATGCCTGTACTTGAGTTGTTTTCTGCCTCCCTGTGCTATGAAATGAAGCAGAATGGAATTGATGCTGTGTTGAGGGGAAGTCATCTTGTCAGTGCCTATCTACCTATAGCTTGAAAACAGCTGAGTGAGGACTGGGGGACCTTCTCCCTAACCTGGCTATTTGCCTTGCATAGATGGAGGATTAATCTTGCTCTCATTCACTGCACAAACTGAGAGAAAAGCATAAATTTCTAAATTCAGACCTCCCAGAGACCAAGCTTCTCCTCCTCCCTCACAGAATTGCCATATAATTGAAAGAGTTAACCAGTCAGAATTTTTACTTTTCTCCTACTTTTCTCAGTTCAAAAATTATCAACTCAGCCTCATAATTCAACAGTAATAAATGCATAAAACCTCAACCATCCTCCAAGGAGTTTATGACCTACAGAGGGTGAGATGTTATTTTCTATTTCACTTTGCCTGGTCTCCTGTGAAACGTGTAGACTTCATAAACGGGCCACAAATGACACATTTTATTATTAGTCATATTCTACTTTTGTTTCCACATAGTCTTCTTACTTTTTCTCCTTATCAGTTGCTCTGACTTTGTATTTGAGATTATGCCAGGTTATTTTTCTCTTTCCTCTAATAATCTTTGTATTTGTAATCTTCTTCATGTGATATATTTGCTTGTATCTTCAGATTCCCCACTGCCTTCACCTCTCTATGTCCTTATTCTTTGTGTCCTCTGTCACATATGTATAACTTCCTCCCTTCTCTTGTCGTCCACTTTTCTTGGTCTTCTCTCTATCATCATCCCTTGAGTGGTCCTGTGGTCTTTGTTGTTCCATCACTGGGTCCTTCAACCATCACTGCTCTCACATTGTGCATCTCCCCCAAATGATGCTGGGGAAAGCTCCTGTACAGAGTCCATTTAGGCACTCCTTTCCAAGCCACCAGCACTTCAAAAAGTGAACAAATGCAGAGCTTTTCTGCAGATGTTCTGATTATTGCCTTCAGTCAAGAGCTTGCTCTTCACCATGTAGTGTTCTTGGTAACCAGTAACACCAGTATGAAATAGGGAGAATTGTGGGAAAAACTTCAGTGTGAGATGGTACATAAGGGAAAACGATTTTTATTTACAAACTTCTTAATCAGGTTGACTTTATGCATCTGCACCCTTCTCTCTAAGAGTTCATTTGCTCATGCTCCCACACCCCCATCCTCACGAGCAGCAAGAGATATGTGCACTAGTGCCCTGCACTCAGAGGCCAGGACTGTGTTTGCCGAGTCCTCATGAGTCTGTCTCTGGGGTTTCTTTTGACTGGTGACAGCCAATGACAGTTTGCACAGACCTCTTAGGAATCAGGAGCTCTTATGGAGTGGCCCCTACCCCAACCATGATGCTGGCTTCAGGACTATAAATCGGCCTAAGTCAGCAGCCTAAGGGTTTCTGGCCATTCTCTGTTTTTTCTTTTTTGGAAAATATCTGTCTTCTATACTTAAACTCTATTTTAACTATACTAGTTTTATATCTTCTAAAAATAAAATACTCCATGATTTCTTTTAGTGACATTTCTAGGTAGAGCACAGCAGTGAGAGTGCAAAACGTAAAGAATCCTTGGAAGGCTTTCCATTATGTCTGGAATGCTGAGTGCAGTGACAAATGGACTATGATTGAATTTCTTAATGAAGAGAAAGAATAATTTTAGAACCAGAATAGTCTTCCCAGCTTGCTATCAAACCCTTTGCAAAAGCAGGTCTATTGTGTTATTTTCTACTTCACAAATCTTAAACATATAGGAAAAACCGGAGAAAAAGAAGGAAAAGGCAATAGGAAAAAAAAAAAGGGACAAATAATTTAAGATATTTCATCTTTTGAAAGGCAAAAGTCTTGGAAAATTCAAAGACACAGAGGAGGAAGCAAAACTTCAATCCCCTACAATACTTTCTCTGATGCAAAGTTGGATAAAGAATAAAGAGAAACCTGAGTTTAGAAGAGTTAATTTTCTTAAGAATATCTTATATGAGACTATGTGGTAGACTTGTGACTAAGCAACTGTTGATAACAGAGAGACGTTTTAGTTATTGCTCAGCAGTGCTTGCACAGAGTCAAGGCCTTTTCTGCTCCTCAACCCCATCCACCACTGAGAAGGCTGGGGGTGCACGAGGAGTTGGGAGGGGACAGAGCCAGGACAGCTGACTCCAACTGACCACAGGGATATGCCACACCATAGGGTGTCATGTTTAGCACACAGAGCTGGGGGAAGAAGAAGGAAGGAGAGGATGCTCAGAGATAGAATATTTGTCTTCCCAAGTCACCATTACACATGATGGAGCCTACTTTCCCTGGAAGTGGCTGAACAGCTGCCTGCCAGGGGCAACCGGTGAATGAATTTCTTGTTCCGCTTCACTGTGTGCAGCTTTTGCTTTATGTATTAAACCCTCTTTATCAACCCACGAATTTTCTCAGTTTTACCCTTCTGACTTCCTTCCCCATCCCACTGCGTGAGAGTGAGGGAAAAGCTGCTATGGTTGAACTGCCCACCAGCGTTAAACCACAACATCCAAGAAAATAAGGAAACAACTGTTCAGATAATGGATGGTTTGGATAGGATGGAAATGGATTTTGAAACATAAAACATAGTTAACAGTTCTTACTGGACATTCAATACTTTCTATGCCGCTGATTATTGTTTGAAATAATGACATGACTAATTCCAAAGAGGGGGAGCACACCATAATTTGGGAATAATTGGGACAGGAAATAGCTTGCTCTCATCAAGGTAAAATGGGAAAATTACAGGCAGGACAAAGTATAGCTTAACTGCCCTGGAAATTGGGATGGTCCCTAACTGCAACTGGATCTCATCACATAATACTTCCTTTTGATTTTCATCTTTTTTCTTTTTCTTGTGGCTGGGGTTAAAATATTTTTGGACTAGTACAGCAGTATGAGCTAGGGCACAAGGCAGAAGATCTCAGCTGTTCCTTGCAAAGCACAAACCCACAGATTTCCTCAGGACTCTTCTCTTCCTTAGCCTGGCTATCACCTGAGAAGTCTTAAAAGGAGGGTAAGTGCATCTGTGTGTTTCTTCAGTTACTGAAAAGGGGTGTTTGAGCCATGTGAAGGAGGTGGCAATCATCAATTAGTAGAAATGAAGAGAGCAGAATATCCAAAAAACATCCAAAGACATCCTCAAAACCAAAAGCCCCAAAGAAAGCTGCAGGGACCTGATTTCTCTGCAGTTTTGTTCTTGTTAGTGCTGCAGGTACTTAAAATATTTGTGGGCAGATGGATTCTGTGAAAACTACTCCCCTCACCTGCAGTTCGACTTATCTCCTTAACACGACAGCTGCATGAGCATTAGAATTGCTGCAATTCTTCAGGCTTATGCAGTATTAACACGGCAGTTCTTTTTTTTTATTCGTGTGTTTTGTTTTGTTTTGTTTTGTTTTGTTTTAATTAGACACTCTCAGAACTTATCTGCCCAAGGGACAGGCTACTAAATGAGGACATTAACAAATTGCCCTCCTTCCCCTCCTAGAATCAGCATTATCCAGTAATTGAACAGTAGCTTTCACACAGCTGCCTTTGATGTGCTTGTGCCAGGATGGGCAAACGCAGATCTCCCAGAGCAGCCCAGGGCCCAGGAGATGGCAGTCTTTCATAGCTCTTGTGCACACCTGCTCTGTGCTACAGCTGCTAATACAGCAGTCCAAGTAAATAACTTTTCTTCAGAAGTGATAATTTTCTGGTAAAATGATCAGCAAATGGAATTCTCCGAGTTCAGAAGTCTTAGTGGAAAAATACCAGATGAGTCTGAAGCTTTACGTTCTGATGCCAACGTATGAAAACTGTTCCCTGACTGGCTGAATCAATTCCTTTACTAACTAGTGGTGTAGAAATAGCTTTTTTTCTTTATTGGCAAATAATTTCCTCAGCTGTTGGTTTCAGTCCAGTGCTCAAGGTTGGCTACTGCAAAAATATTCTTGCAGATAAAAGCAAAATGTAATACTTGGTCTGCCACATAAGACACACTGAGTGATAAACAAACGTAAAGGTATATGTTGTCTGATTCCTGTGTGCATCATTACCTGGGGCTTAGTGGGATATGATCAGCTTATCCCCATGTTGGTTTTGTTATCGTGCCATTACAGGGAGTGTGTTCAGGTAAGACTGCAACAGAAGAAGATAAGGCAGCCTCTGAAGGTGAGGGAGAGAGCACAAGAGCTGAACTTCTGTCCACAGTTAAGGGGAGGATTGGGAACAAGTACCTGTATCTTAGTGACCCATGATGTTCTGCGGTACAGGAGATGCTGGGCAGAGAGACTCCTGCTGTGGGCTTGGGTGGGGTAAGAGGAAAAGGTATTTGCTTTGCTTACTGCACTCATGGGGTAGGTGGTGGTTTGCCAGTTCAGAGCATCCCTGCCCGTGCAGCTCGGGTGCCAGGCCACAGCAGTACATGTGCCTCGTAGGCATACAGCCTCCAATTTTGTGGCCAAACACTGCAGTTCTGTGTTGAAAATTTAGGTTTCACCATACGTGAAACCTGTCCTGTTGGTTCAGAGCAGGCTGGTGGAGCAGCCTGGGAAGGGAGGGCTGCCTCACTTGATCTCTGTGAAAGGGACAGTTCCCATACACATGGCATGAGCACTGGCTTTTGTGCTTTCCAAAATCTTTACCTGCTTAAACCCATCAACGGCTTGTGCCAAAGCACAGAAAACTGCCAGAAATATGTGATGGGCCCCATCTAAACTCCTCATCCAGGACCTGAATCCTGTGGCCATCACCCCTCCTCAAGGCAGCTTGCTTGGCTTGTCTGAGAAAGCCAGAAGGGCAGTCCCAAAAATCCTCAGCACCAGAGCAAAGAGAATAACAAACTGCCCCCACCCTCACTAATGCTTTTGTCAATTTAGAAATTAACATGATTTCTTCTTTGTGCTAATTGCAAATATTGGGCACAGTTTGAATGAAACCACCTGCATCTGTTACTTAATTAGACCACAGTTTTTCAATCAGGGTAAAAATGATCCACTGGGATACAAGTCTTTCCTCTAGGACAGTTTCCCGTATTTCAATCTTGTATCAGTTAGTTGTTATACTCTCTCTGTAGCCTCTGAGCCTATTAAAATTATCCATTAAAGATAAATATTAGACCTATTATTTCCCCTGCCTACCCTTAACACAGTCATATGCAATGTCTGCCTGTACCCTGTCCTGAAACAGAAGGGACATACAGGAAAATTGATGATGTGGTACAACCCTGACATCATTTAAGTGAGACAAGACTAATGATTCAACTGTTTGCTATTTTTTTTTCCTTTAAATAAACCTCTCCTTTGATACGAATTTCTGAAGAAAGCTGAAAATATGCAGACTTTTTGAGGACAGATGCAGGAGTCTGGGCTTACAGGGATTGATTTTTTCTGATTCAGCATCAGAGGAGACATAAGCTACCAAGAATATGTTTGCAATACAATCGAATCTCATTGCTGCACACATCACATTCAATACTGCATTACAAGAATGCTTTCTTAGACCTTGCCAACTTTTTCCAAGGCCACAGGGACTCAAACAGTGTCATTGTTCCTGAACTTGTGAGCACAGAAAATATTGCAGCATTTTTCTGCCTTTTTTTAATCCAGGATTTTTAGTGAGCTGATGTGGTTGTCAGCCCATTGTCTGTACATTTAAGAAGTCAGATGTTTAAATTACTCTGTTGTCTCTGCCAACAGAGATGGGCACCATAACAGGTATGAATGTACACATCCCTTTGATCATGTAATTAGGATACTGTGGACTGTGGGATCCCCAAAAAGGCGTGTACTGGATCTTTGTGGCTGGGACCTCTCTTATTTGTCACCAAAGGTAAATCTGCCCTTTGGGAGGTAAATTTACAATCCGTTTCATTGGTTACTGTCATGTCTTGGAAGTACCAGAGGAACCTGTTGGGCTGTTCTCCCTGCACAGTAATTGCCAGTTCTGTAGCACAAATCATGGGATCACAGGCTAAAACAAGTGGGAAGACACCTCTGAAGGCCACCTCACCCAAAGTGGGTCCAGCTTGGGCAGATTTCTGTGGGACATGCTCAGTTGCATTGGAATATCCCCAAGGATGCAAATCCCATAACATCTCAAGGCTTCTGGTCTGGGCCTTTCCTGAATTTCTACTTCTATCCATAACCTCCCCTCCCATTAACGCATATCTCTATAAAGAGTTTGATCATCTCTTTACACCCTACCATCAGGGAGTTGTAGACAGCTGTGAGATCTCCCCCGAGCCTTTTCTTCTTAAGATTGAGCAGACCCACCCTTCCCAGCTTCTCCCTCCATGTCCCTAAATCCCTGAACCGTTTGTAAAATTTGTTTAACAGTGTTTTGCCTCTGCACCCACTGGCTTTTTTATCTATTCCTTACTTGCTCCCCAGTATTTCTTACAGAACACCTTGCCCTGTTAATCATAGGCTACAAAACAAATGCACTTTAAAAAGGAGTCACTGCGATTTGGACACGAATGAAGGCAGATTGGGAATGGCAATAAGATGGCAATAGTAACACGGCCAGGGAATCCAGTTATGTGTAGACAAACTCTTAAACATGTAGTGGAAGTCATTGCAGTTTTGGTATTATTTCTGCTAATAAAGCATCTAATTAAAAAACTATTAAACATGCATCAATTAATAATTTGAGTCCCTTAGATAATTTCTGCTAAAATTAACATCTCAGTTGCATGAAGGATCTCTTAATGAGCCACCACTAACAAGAATATCTCTCTAATTAACTCAATGTCTTTAAAACAACAAGGCAATTTTTGGAATAGTTTGCTCTTATCCCTGCATCAATTATGCTTGAAACTCTGAGATTTTATAAGATTTGTCATGCCTGTTAGAAAGTAAGAAAAAATTGTCAGGGATTAAAAGGAAAATTGTATTAAACTCCACTCAACTTTGATACTTTGCTGTCTGAAAATAATATGCAGTGTTTGTGGGAAGCGAAAGTTTTTAGACAAACATGAAAAGGATTCAAACCAAGTTTGAAATTTACACTTTTGCAGAACAACTTTCATGTAGGAAGAGTTCAAGAGGCTGAAGACTGTTCAGAGAGGAATCATAGATTTTGGTCAGTAAAAAGACAAGAGGAAGTGAAAGGTATGCCCCTTTCCCTGAAGGACCATTACACATCTACATTTTTCTCTGCAGTCTTTTGGGACTCAGGCTGCTCATCAGAGCACAGATGTCCCAATGTCAGAGGGGTTTCTTTCAATACACAGACCTTGAGTCAGAGAAGGATCCTCAAAAAACTACAGTATTTCAACACACATTTGCTCCTTCCTCAAGCCAACAGGTTGGCTGCACTGCTCTCAAGAGGTGTTCGGAGTCTCTTGTGCTACTTACTCTCTCCCTCCACAGGAGGGGTGGACAGGCAGTCCACTTGGTGGTGGTGTGAGTGCCTGTGGGCAGCCCATCCTGGTTTTCTTAGCAGCTTCTAAGCTAACAGCACGCTTATGAGTTGGTGTGCTGAGGGATCTGCCAGGCTTGATGCAGCCCCAGGTGCTTCACTGGGTTTAGATGGAAGGGAAATCTAACCATAACAGCAATCTTGAGAACCCTCCTGGAAATCCATCAGTCTAAGACTGAAACTTCACATGTGGTCCATTCACTTCCTGGAATAGAGCTCAAACTCAGTTTGTGTCCAGGTGCCTTTCTAGACTAAGACTAATCTGCCAGGTTGATGATTATAAGATTTTGAAGCTTAGAGGTGTATTTGGAGGAGTAGTCAATGTTCAGACAAGTGAACAAAAGCAAGCTGGAATGGAGATTTTCTTTGCCACCGCTACTTATTTTAAATTAAGTGGTAAGAAATGAAAGGGCTGTTAACAATCCTCAGCATCTTGTCGAGATCCCCAGCAGAAGATCAACTTTTTCAACTTAACACCTTGTTGCCTTGATCTTGAAAATACTTAATTTGAGGGGTATATATTCTCAAATACATTTAATCATCTAAACAGAACTTTACATAGATATTGCTGATCACTCAAGACCTAGTTTAAGTGTAATTATTAATCCCTTGAAATTACTTCCTTTGATATGCCCTCTTTCACAGACAGGGTTTAGCTGATGCTGTGGCAGCCATGGGTCATTTGATTATGAAAGCTGAGAGGATTAACATACCCTTTCCCCACTAGCTCACACAGCTTGAGCCTTTCACAGCAGAAAGCAGCCAGAAATGAAGACAGTCTAATAAAAATTTGTACATGCATTTCTTGAATATTGCATGCATTACAGCTAGATGAAGTCTATTTCCATACAATCACCTTGTTCTTTTCAAGTGTCTTCGAATTCACTGCAAGCAATTCTTTAGCAATTCAAGGTCTGCCTATGAGCAGACTACCTAAAACTGCTCATCCATTATCTAAACACTTTTCGAGACCTGTATTTGAAAAAAATCCTGCAAATTCACAGCTTTGTTTATCTCAGAGGGTTTATTACTGCTTGGAGAGTAAGATTTTAAGTACAGAAGCTTTGCATTTGAAGGACACTTTCTAAAAACCTATCAAACATATATGGGAAAGGTGCCTCTTTTATAATTTCCTTTTTAAACCTCAGTGGCACTTGCACATTATACATGGAATAGATCACATTTTTCACACAGTTAAAATCTATTTGTAAACAAATGCATCAAAATATTGTACCAACTGACTTATATGTAATAGAATGAAATAGAATAGAAACGAAATAGAAAATATCTCAGCAAGGCAAGGACCATGTCTGAAAGCATTAAAAAACAAGTTATCTGTTCCCAAGTCCCACACTGTGTACTCCGGTGTCTCCATTCCCTACCTCCTCCTTCCCACCTGGTTTGATAGTTTCTGCTTTTTCACAGGAAAACAAATCAAAGCAACAATGATAAAAGTAGCACGCTTTGGAAAAACTTCCAATTTCTGCCAGTTCACATATAGGTATGATCCACCCTGATGTTTTCTTCTGCTATGGTGCTGTGCTTAAACAGAGAATATATGCATGAAACCTGAGAGCATGCCACCTCCTCAAAAGCTGGCTGCCCCGGCTCTGGTCCCTGGCAGCCACACAGCCCAAGTGGTCACTGATGTTTCAGGGCAACCAGAAGTCTTAGACCACTACTCAGGAAGCTGCTGGCAATAACCACTGCTGCCCATGGAACAACACTACACTGGCCTTGCTCTACAACATCTTATTTTATAAGCAGCCAGCATCAGTCTGAGCAAGCAGCAAAGCCCTTGTGGCTGAATAATAGAGACCTTCACAGATAGTACTGCAAGTAGCTGCAACTATAGTAGAGAAGTCACTGACTCACCATGGAGCAGAGTACTGATGAGGAATTCTGTAACTTATCTGTCAAATGCACTAGGCACTTTTGCATATGGTCACCTGCAAACTGTATTTTAATAGTTGCCACTCATTGTCTGGGAAAAAAAAAAAAAAAGACAGTTGCTCAATCCACTTTTACAGAAATATAAGCCAATGTTTCTTTCTGCTCCAGAAACAGTCAGAAAACCACATATGTTTGTTAAAGGCAAAGTTTCCACAGTGTTTAAAGGGACATTGGTAGCCATCCTTAAGCACCATCAAGGGCAGCGTGAGCTTTCTGCATCACACAAGTCACTGGCATGCCTCTTTCACCACTCTGCCTTCTTGCAGACTGATGGCAGCTCAGCTGAGCAGCAGTAAGTTTTTAGGAGGCAGTACTGGATGCATGTTCCCCAAACACAGCACATCTGCCTGCCACAGCCCCTTAGTGGTGCAGCAGCACTGGATAGACAGCAAAGCCACAGCAAGGAAGAGCCCTGACTCTGCTCAGCTGCTGTGGAAGGCTTTTGACACCTCACTTCCCCTAATAAGCAAAAAGATGGTTTTCAAAGCTTTTGTCCTCACTTTTTGAGTAATTGTTGTGACAGCTACCCCATGTATCTTACACCATTAATTGCAGTGTTACAATTAGGACACAACTGTATAGAAACAAACAAAGGAAAAGCAGTTTTCTGCATGACCAAGAAAGATATTTCGAGGATATTCTTGTCCTGTTAATTTTCAATAAAAAGTGGCAAAGCTGAAAAATATGGGAACAATGAAAAATGCTGGTTCAGATATGTTTTGTCATTTTACAGCTAAACTCAAGATTCTACTCTACAAAGAGAAAATAATTTTAAAGCCATGGAACACTTCAACATCTGTTGTACAGGCTTAACATCTGCCTAACTCTCATCCAAGACCTATCAGATTCCTCTGACATGTGGCCTTTATCTTAAATTCACAAACAACTGCTAATGAATTTGATGGTCTCCTGCTAAGGGTGCAGCAATTAAATAGAATGTATATATCCTATGCTCTGTCTGGACAGGGAAGATCTGTTTGATGACACTGGTATCTCATTGTGTAGGGTTAGTTTAACAGGCCTGAGCTGTGATTAGGTATTTAATTTCTTTGGTTTTCTGAAAAAATGAATACTGAAGGTGGTTGCGTTTTAACTATCTCACTGAAAAGTATACAAACATGACTGATTACCTGGGCTGTCTAGGACAAAGTGTTATGATTAAGATTCAATAGAGCTCTTGTTCACTTTAATAAAATTATGTACCTGAGGCTGTATTTAATTACCAGAGTCTTTAGCTGCTACTGTATTCAGCACTGATACTTCCCCATGATCAGCTGTGTATTTCATTTCAGCTGTTGTGACAGAGAGGTTTTTGGCAATGCCCTCATCAGTAGTCTGGTTGTCATGTAGGCATTGAAATACTATTATAACACCATTATAAGCTTGATTTTAAGGAGGTTATTTTGGCCACTGTTTGGAGCATGCATGAGGAAGCATTTACAACATGAGATCTGCAGTGAATGGAGCTCCAAGCACCCCACTCACATCACCTTGGACGGCAGTGACCCACGCCAGGGCAGTGACAGCAGGGAGCAGAGTGACAAGAACTGCTTTAGCACAGGCTGAAAGGAAGCAGAGAGGTAGGCAGAAAGAGGCAGAGCCTTTCCTTTGACCAGCACTGTGAGATAGATAAGGATATATGTAGATTTTTTTTTCTTTTTTATTACAGAAAAACTTTCTATGGAGGGAATGACTATCTATGTTCTTTTACTCCCATTTGTGGGAATTCTACTTCAAACATCATCTCTATGTCAAAAAATTCTATATGAACAGGAGGCTGAACCTTGCACTGAGTAAGCAGAAGACAAAAGAAACTAGGTGCAAGCACTAATGAATGAATTAATGAGCCAAGAGCATGAACCACCAAGGGTAACAGCAGCATCTGCTGATTATCTGCTGATAAAATAACTGCTAGTAGACTCTCATTTTTTGTCTCTTGCATTTAATTTCTGTGAGGCCTTTCATAGATTATATTATTAATACAATACAACGAATACCCTCAGTATTCCCTGTGCCCAGGTCCTGCTGTGATTTCCCCTTGCACTGAAGCTTCAGACTACATGGGCTGCCAGAGGCAACTGTGCTCCTGCATGTGGACACATAGAGGCCTTAGCCTGAAGAGATCTGTTTCTTATTCTCTTACAATAAACAAGATCAAGGATAGGCCCTTTCAGAAAGTGCTTTAGATTCTCACTTCATGTGACTGGAAACTTCAAAAACATTTCTACATTACTTATGCGTTTCAGTTTTCTAAACACACATCCTGCTCTACAAACAGTGTGAAATCAAAGTGAGTGCAATAAAATGCATGAAATTTCTTGTTAATCTGTGAAGAACAATTGATTTGACATTATTTGGATTTTTATAACCCCTTGAATTTCAAAGGACGGTACAAGCAATCTAACATCTTTAATATTCACCTATTTTTCCTTTTTCCCTTTTCCATTGTAAAAGAGATAGGACTCTATAAGACTTAATAAAGACAGCCAGATGCAAAGCTGAGTGTCAGGGAAATACTTCATTGATTTAACTGTGAATAAGAGAAATGAAGTGAATAGGAGGTGTTCTCTTCATGTGAATTTAAACTCAACAGAAACTTCAGAATTTCCTGTAAAATGTTTCCACTGGGAGACTTTCTTCTGGCACCAGAAAGATCCTTCATATGCTTATGACAGCTGCAAGGTAGGTTTGCTAAATCTATTCAGTCTGGAAATAGTGGAAGTCTTCAGAAGTGTTGGAAGTCGTAGTCCAGCCGGCTTGCTGTGCCTGTCAGACTTTTAGGAAGAGACAGGACAATGAGCACTTGCCCCTTGAAAACTGGAAGGAGTGAGAGCTGTGCATCAGAGAGGATGGTCTCCGAGTCTTTGCAGCCTGTGTCCATTAAAATTTGGTGTTGTTTGGGTTTGAGGTATCAGGTAGAGAAAAGGCCTGTGAAGTTCCCACTTTGCCAGTGGATCTACGGTGGGGAGTCCTCCGTGAGCAGGGGAGATGGACTAGCTCAACACCACAACAGACTAAAGCCTGGCCAGCATGCTAGAAATGCCAGGTAACACACCACAGACCACACTGCAGTTATGTCCTGGATTTAATGCAGTACATTTTCAAGTCTGATTTAAACACTGACTTTGAACCCTATTTATGAGGGGCTGTTGTTTAAACCCACTGAATTCTTGTGCGTGTAGAACTGCAGTGCCACTTTGTTCTGGCCTGGCCTTTCTTCTTAAGCACCTGAAATGATCATGTATTTTGTAATCGATGTAGCTGGGTGCTTACACTGCTCCATGGGAGTCTGTTTCCTTTTGCTGTGACAGCACAAAGGCTGAGAAAATAGCAAGTGAACTGTATTCTTCAGACAAGCAGTGCTGACACTTCCTTTGTTCAGAAACCATAGGCTCAGCTGGGATTTTTTGATGGTTTTGAGCCATGAGCTTTCTCTTGAGTAATTTTTTGAAACTTTTCTCCTGAGTCACAAGAGAGGGAATCTTACCCTTTCAAACAAAAGTGCCTCATTTAAGAATTTGTGAGACTTGTGATGCAGTAGCTGGAGCTGCAACACAGATTGCAGCAGAGAAGCTTGCAGAACTGGACAGGTACTGCTGGTGCTATTTCTTACTGCTGGGAAGAGTGAACATCTGTTAGTCTTGGAGCCCATATTGGTAGAGCACAGTGTCACACCACACAGAGATACCTCAACCAGCTTTGCATGAAGTAGACTGGCTACAAGGAACAACAGGACTGCAATGTGGCAATCACACTGTCTTCGTGGTCCAAAATCCAGCAATTTAACCCAGGAAGAACACCACATGAGTAGGACTTTTTCCAGGATCCAAACTACTTGCTGTCTGGCTGGGTATTGGCATGTGACACTGTGTGGCTTTGAGCCATACAGTGGAGACCAGAAAACACATTTAATGAGAACAGCAGTGATTCACTGTGCAGCCATTGCCCTCTGTGGGTGAGGAGGAAGAAAATCCTGTAGTGGGGCACCCTTTAGTTCCTGATCCTGCTTCTCTGGAGGCCTGGCTGTGACTCCTTGAAATGGTGACACAGTATCAGTGTGCTGGTTTTAAAAGTAAACCGGCAGGAGAAATGAATCCAACTCAAAAGAGTTTAGAAGTCAGAACTACAATTTAATAAAAATATTACAATGGATACACTGATACAAAGGAAAATTGGTTTCAGCCCTCAAAACCCAGTTGTACAACCCAGCCCCCTGGGGCACAAACAGTATGGTGCTCACCAGCCCCTGTGCTGAGCACCACGTGGTCCCCTGAGTCCAAAGCAAAAAGAAAAAGGAAAACCTGTTTTCCTTCCAGAAGGTTGGTGGTCGCAGTCTGGTTGAGAGCGGTAGATGCAGTCCTGTTGAGGTTCTGGTCCTCCTCTCAGTCTGACAAGTGAGTGAGTGCCTCAAGTTCCAAAACCCCAAGCTTATATATGCTTCAGTTCAGATAGGAACACCCAGTACCTCTCCCAGGGTGAGGGTTTTCACAATGGGCAATTTACTCAGTGAGTCACAGGATATTTTTGGTCTGCTTGATGGCCCATTAGCAGACATGACCCCTCAGGTTGGATGTGAAGGTGTTAATGACTTCTGGAGGGGAGTTATCACACCTGAATCATTGGTGTGAAAACAGGGAACCTTCTTATCTCTGTTTTTTCCCATGCACACAGTCCATAGCCTGAGGGTGTCAGGTGTGTCCTGGGCAGCTGTTGCAAACAATGCATCGTTAACAGTTCATGATAAATGGCAGAGAGGGTATGGAATACACAGTTCCAGTTACATTCCCACAGTGATAAACCGGTCCCAGCCACTATAACTAGGACAATCAGTCAGTCATAGAATCATAGAGTAATTTGGGTTGGAAGGGACCTTTAAAGGTCATCTAGTCCAATCCTCCTGCAGTAAGCAGGGACCTTTTCAACTAAATCAGGTTGATCAGAGCATAACCCAGCCTGACCTTGAAAGTTTCCAGTGATGGCACATCCACCACCTCTCTGAGCAACCTGTTTCCGTGTTTCTTCCTCATATCTAGTCTAAATCTACCCTCTTTTAGTTTAATACCATTACCCCTCGTTCTATCACCATACTCCCTGATTAAAGAGTCCCTCCACACCTTTCCTATCAGTCCCATTTAAGTACTGAAAGGCTGCTGTAAGGTCTCCCCAACGCCTTCTCCTCTCTGGGCTGAACAGTCCTTTGAAGTGCTGTCAAAGTGCAGCTGTAGGTTAGGAACGGCAGAGGAATGGGGCTCAGGAGCTCTGGAAATCATTCCAGCTCCAGGACTGGTATTGGTGGCAACTTTACTTCTAACTGCATAGCACTTTGCCAGATGGAAAAATTGCACTGGTGAAATTCTTTAATAAAACAGGAATTGTTATAAAGCCAGATCACAGGAACAGATAAGTGTTTCAAATATGCCATAATTCTGTTAGAAGTTCTTCAAAGATCTCTTTTTCAGCTTGTGGAGAAAGTAGCAATTAAGTCTGAAGTTAAGAAAAAAAGAGACAGGAACTTTTCAGCTGTTATTGCCAAGTAATTACAGAACTTTCATTATTTACCAGAGCTGTGCTTCCTGTAACACAAACCTGAGCAAGCAGTGAACACTTTGAGCAGACTCTGGATGACCCTCCATGTGGCTGGGGAGAAAAGGAGGGAAGGACAGGTGTGGAGAGCCAAGGATCAGAATGGGAGCAATTTCAGGAATGGAATAATAACTACAGTGAATGAGAGGACTTTATTGTGCAAACCTTACCTTTATCCTGTGTTTATGAATATGTAGAGGGGATGCTTCTTTGAGATTTGTATTTCCCGGGCATGTGTGGACAGTTCCCTGACTCCCTGCTTCCTCTGTAAAAAAACCAAACCAAACCCACCCTTTATTAAGAATTACAGATACCCAAACATTCGCTTTTGGCATTTTCTAAAGGAATAATTTCCATTTTTCCATCTAAACTGGGTTTCAGTTTTAGTAAATTTTAGTAAAGCAAAGTCCTGAAGCAGTTCAAAAGAAGTGAAAAAGTATTAAGAATAAATATTGTTCAACTATGCCTTTAACCTTTTTTTCAACTACCATTATTGAAAAAAATTGCAGAGTAAAAGCTCGATTTTTTCCTGTGCATTCTGATGCAGCAGGAAATAAAAATCCAATAAAGTCCTATGGGGAGAGGCTGAGGGAGCTGGGGTTGTTTAGTCTGGAGAAGAGGAGGCTTAGATGTGACCTCCTCACTCTCTAGAACTACCTGAAGGGAGGTTATAGCCAAATGGGGGTTGGTCTCTTCTCCCAGGCAGTCAGCAATAGGACAAGGGGGCACAGGCTTAAGCTCTGCCAGGGGAAATTTAAGTTGGATATTGGAAAGAAATTCTTTCCAGAGAGATTAATCAGGCATTGGAATGGCCTGCCCAGAGAGGTGGTAGATTCACTGTCCCTGGAGGTTTTTAAACTGAGATTGGACGTGGCATTGAGTGCCATGATCTAGTAAACAGACTGGAGTTGGACCAAGGGTTGGACTTGATGATCTCTGAGGTCTTTTCCAACCCAATCAATTCTATGATGATTCCATAAAATAAAAAAAAAAACCAGACCCAACAAACAGGCACATTCCAGTTGTTTCTATAGTTTTAGTAAAAATGACAGAGCAATTTAAGAAGGATATGAAGGCTATCAAATGGATCCAGAGGATACAGCAAAGCTGGTAAAAGAGGTAGAAGGAATGTCCTGTGGGGAGCAGCTGAGGGCTTTGGGCTTGTCCAGTTTTGAGAGAAGGAGTCTGAGGGGTGACCTTGTTGATCTCAACAACTTCCTTTGGAGGGGAAGTGGAGAGGGAAGTGTTGATCTCCTGGGGTCCAGTGACAGGATGCATGGGAAAGGCCCAAAGCTCCACTAGGGGAGGTTTAGACTGGACATTAGGAAGCATTTCTTTAGCAAGAGGGTTGTCAAACACTGGAACTTCCTAGAGAGGACGTCAATGCCCCAAGGCTGTCAGTGTTTAAAAAACATTTGAAAAATGCCATTAACAATATGTTTTAACTTTTGGTCAGTTCTGAAGTGGTCAGGCAGTTGGACTAGATGATCCTTGTAGTTAACTTCACTAAAATTATCCTTCTCTTCTCATTCAGTAGGCAGATTGTCCCCGTGAAGAACAAAAACTATGTGGTGATCTCTTACAAATTTAAAATATCATAAAAATAGAGCCATCTTTTCACACAGAAAAGCTATTTGTATTTAGAGATGTCTCCCCCATATTTCACTGTTTGGTGGGATTGTTTTCTCTGTAGTCCAAAGTTTAAAATCAAAACAATAACCTTAGAGAAGTTAGTATTTTTAGCCCAGATGATGGCTTGCTTTTCCACTTTGACAATGTTAGCCTCTTCAACTGACCTTCTCTAAATCATTCAGGGAGTGCGTTAGAAACATTCTCTTCTTTCCAAGCTGAATGCTTTTATGAGATGTCCAGAGCTGACCTAGAGCCTGCCAGCAGCTGGCTCCTAGCCTGTTTATTTGCACCCTATGTCCAGAGCCAAAGATATGCCAAAATGAACTATGAGGGCTTTCTCCAGCATGAAAGAAATATTACAGACTAAAACCAGAAATAGTTTGGAAACAAACAGGGACTCATTCTTTCAATGGCCTATATGAAGTCGTGCCACAGCTACAGAAGAGTGCACACGTGATGTCTCTGCTTAAATGTCAAAGAGAAGAAAATCCATTCTGTTTCACAAGGTTAAGTGGAAATGTCAGTCTGATTGACTGATGTTTTGAAAAGATAGACTCACTATCTGGTAGAAGGACCCAAATTGGCTTTTACGCTTCATTTGTTCCCATCCTTTGGACAGCAGCATGTCGGTGAGGGCAAAGAGCTTCCCTTCCCTCCTCAGTGCGGCTGTAATGACTGTCTCTGAAAGACTGCCACCTTGCCATTAATGCTCTGGGGGAAATTATCCACAGTGTTAAGCACACTGGCTTCATGAATTTACATGTAGGATGAACTTGACTAACAGCTTCCATGTGACAGGTTACCAGAAGACCTGCTGTCCTTGGGTATTTTTTAGACACGTATTTTATACAGCCAGTGAACTAACCTCGGGACTCATTTGTGACCAAAGCAACCAGCAGGTCACATTGGACTAAATGCTGTAAAAAGCCCTCTCTGTGAAATAGCCTCATTTTACCCCTTTATATAGAAAGCTGATGAGTAAAGAATATAAACCTAATTGAAAAATGGCTGATGTACTTTTTAATTTATTGCCTTATTGTCATTGCAAGTCTATTCAATAATCCATTACAAATGAAGTCTCTTATTTTTTCTCCAGTGACAGTGTGTAATGCACATCTATTCTCAGTTTAAATGGAGGTACCAAGAGTAATCGTTCCCCAATTTATTAGAAGGTTTTGGCTGTTCTTTTTTCATGGTCTAGTCTATTTTCGACCTGCTAAGACAAATTAATCTGCGCACAACTCTGGCACACATGCCAAGCAATAATTTGCAGTATTGTGTATGCATGTCTTGCGTGAAGTGAAAGAAAAAAACATGGGTGCAGGAGATGAGATTTTTCTGATAAAAGTACATCTCATATTGCTTTGGGATTTTGTCTGATTTAATCTTTCCCATAGATGTAAAATTCCCATCTTTCAAGATAGTTTTTTCAATTGAGATTGTTGGTTTAAGACTGACATACACATAGAGTTGAATGACATGACACTAGGTAAGATGCTGAAACATCAGAGATATTTCTATCTCTGATACAACAGAAAAAATACTGGAGCTCTAAGATAATTTTTGTGGTTTGTGCCAAGCTTTCACATTTTTACCTAACTGCTGAGCTTAGCAGAACACATCATTGATCGCATGAAAAGGTCAAAGTAAAGCTGCTGTGTTCAGTTTAGTTGAAAGCATTGATATTTCCCTTGCACAAATATATGTATTATGCTGTGTCCCCCTAATCCACACTGCCACTGCAAATGTACATACACAAGCACATTTTTCCTTTTTCATGGAACTGGATTGAAAATAAACCCATTCTACTAGGTAAACTAGGTAAGTTACAGTTATTATTTAGTGTATTCTGCTTCTATCCAGATACTTACTTTTTGGAGCTAGCTGTGGTAGCTGAATTTTTAAAATTTAATACAAGTGCATGAGTGCAATAAAGTTTCTCCCTGGAAAGTGATGTTTCACCTTCATACATATTCTCAGAGAACAACCAGCAAATACGTAACACCATCATTACAGCCTCATAACAAATGCTTCTCACATTCAACGAAATCCTTTTGATGAGACCATTTCTGAAGTGACCCCTCTGCAGCAGGAAGTGCCCATTATGTGACACAGTGAATTAATGCTCTCCATTTATAGGCTGACACTATGTGTTTGAGGAGCACTGTATAATGCATGATGCTGCATAATTGAAGCAGGAAAACTGGAGCACAAAGTATGGACAAGAGCAAGTCACCTGGCAAAGAAAAAGAGCTCTTCCAGTTTTGCTTATATCTCTGTTCTTAGAAATGTGACCTCAACTAAATCAGTGTTTCAAAACCTCTGTAAAACTGCCCGGTCATTATACTGGTGCGGCAGTCATTGCCACGTACAGAGTTATGACAGACCTGTCAGGATCACTAAGTGACCTTTAGACTCATAGTACCTCTAGTAATGTTCTTGGTGGGGAATTGAGGTTCCAGTTTGCAATAGTGGTCTAGTCACAGTGTTTCTTATTCATCTTTCTTGAACAAAGTATTGAAGAGCTACAGAGCAGGCCATGCAGAACAGTAATCAGAAGACTTGAACCAGTTTTCTTATAGTGATGTGGTTTGTATGTTTTTAAACAAATGACTTGGTCATCTGTTACTTTCTGGGTAAGAAAGAAAAAACATTAGCCCTTCTGCTCTGCATCTGACTTTCTAGGCAACGACAGGCTGATAAACTGGTAATTCTGGACTAATATGTGTTAGTCCCTAGGACATAATATTTAATCAGGAATTAATTTGTGTGTGATTTCCGTAGCATGGATATCAACTCATATGTTCAGCTCTTTGTTTATGCAACATAAATTTATCTGTATAGATATCATTTAGGGCAAAAATAGATATCGCTGGGCAGACAGTCATGTGGCCAGATGTGTTCTTTGGTACCTTTAAAAGTCTAAATTTAGCCAAAGTTTTCTGTCACTACTAAACCAAGATTATCTCAAAATACCACTCCGCTTCTTACTGAACTTTTGGCTAGAAGCTCAGTAGGGTTTTATGGGAACGTGAGTTTCCTTCTTCCCACCTCTTTCAGGGGTCTTGAGTTCCTCAGACACTCTGGTCAGGGCCGGAGGGCAGGTAATGTCCTTGTGGCACTTTCTCCAGGGGTAGACACCTCAGCATGAGATGACGCAGAACACTGACCCCTCAGTGAGCCCACCTAGAGAGACACTATCCAGGAGGAAGAGAAAAAGTATTGCCCCTTTGTTGTCCTTCCCTCTGCACAGCTGGAGGTAATGAACAGCTGGGGCAGAGAAATTATGGAGGCATCCATGCACTGTCCTCCCAAAAGGTCCAGGGAAGTGATGGAGCAGGGCAGGGATGCAGGATAGTGCAGGACAAGGCTAAGCTCTGCAGAGAAGGGCAGAGAGGAGTACCATATTCATTTTGGGTCTTTTTGTACAACTGACTCCTGATCACTTTGGCATCCAGTGGCATTGCCAAGGTTTAGGAAAGTGGTACTGCCATGACACTGGTGTAGTGCTTATCACTGGTCCCACTACAGTCACTGGAGAGCAACAGGGAGTCTCAAAACTGGCTGATGCAAAGTAGGACTGGGGATTTGCCGTATCTGATGATATGACGAGCTTCCCTCTTACATGTATCTTGCTTTCAGAGCCTGCTACTACATAGTTTTGAGATGTAAATATAGCTTATATTTGTGTTTTTAAGAACACTAAGAGTACTGGTAAAAGTGCCCCTGACTCACTTGCTTTCTAAGAGTTCACATAATCTCTTGAATGAACATTGTAGTTTGGTACATGCTTCCAAGTCTTCCTTACCATATTACGCCAAGACCTTATGCATTTGGGAAATAAAACAGTTGGTAAATGAGAAAAAATCTGGCAGCATAAAAAAAATAATATTTTATTTATAATTAGCATAGTTATTACTGCATACATAAGTGTTAAGTGATTATGTCAGAAATTATTTCTTTCAGGGTTTCAAGATCTAACTGAAAATGAGTCTGTATCAGTAAAGTCAATAACACAGATTTTGAAATTTTAGTGCCTACTTTATGTAAAAGAGAAAACCTTGATAGCATCCCCACAACCATCTGTATCTCATTAAAGTATCACATTTCATGAACTCCCATTAAATGTATCAGTTACCACTTCTATTATGACAGCTCAAAATGCTATTCAGCTAATTAGTAAATTACATTTTGGTTTATCATCACACCTTTAACACCCTGGGCAGCAAGGGCAGCAAGTGAAAGCAGTGAAAGTACCTTCCAGTGAAAGGGAGTAGAGCTGTAAAAAGTTGAGCAGAAGTTTTGGCCATCATTCTGTGAATTTCCAATGAAGTTCAACCTTTGCAGGAAACCTGTTCCAGATCATTCTCCTTTCTGTAAATTAGATTTTCCTGTGCTCTAAAGAAAATGTCTTATCTTGTATGTTAGGTTCATGACTTTTTGTCCCATTCATGTGGGACATGGAAACCAGTTCATTTCATTTCTCGCCGCAGCAACTTTTTCATACAGAAGGACTCACTCAGCGTCTCCCTTCAGTCTACTTCCTACCTAGAACCTCCATTTATTCTATCTGCCCTCAGACATCCTGACTTGTAAAACTGAACTTTCATTTTTTACTTTTCTCTCATTTATGTCTTTTCTGAAGCCTGAGTCCCCAGAGTGTTTTGGATTATGTATACCTTTTATTAACCAGAGTTACAGGAATACCTTCTGTGTGCTTTACACATTGTATGCTCAGATATATTCTCTATTAGAAAGCTTACCTTTTCAGGATGTCGGTAGCACTGTCATCTCATTTTCAGATTCTGATTTACTAAAAGCCCCTTTCTGCAGGGTGCCTTTCTCCCACCCTCTATTTGCACATCTTATTAGTCTTACCTAGTTCAGAATTGAATTTCACCCAGTATTTTGGGACTGTAAATCCAACTAATCATCACTATTTTAAATTCTAATCCTGTTCTTCAATATAAGGTCAGTGTAGAGTACTCCTAAAGTCAAAGGTGAGAGTTTTCTATTTCATCAATAATATTTTCTACTTCTACATAATTAGTGAAAGTTATGAATAGTTTACAAGAACTCAATAAAGCTCTGCCCAATACTTCTGTTTTGTGCCACTGTGACCTGTCAGTACCTATTCCCTATGTATGTTTATACAGTTTTTCACCCCCTTATATTAGCTTCATCTAGTCTGTGTTTCTTAGCTTGCAAAAAAGTCAGGCAAAACTGTTTGTATACACTTACTGTAGTCCAGTGATGTCACACTGCTGCCTCTTCCCTTTTCTTTAGACTTGTTACGCTATCAGGAAAAAAATCAACAGCTTGATAACATGTTATTTAGAATTTAATCTTTGCTGTTTCTTAAACACTTGCTATTTTCCCAACATCTGCAGTTGTTTGTTGAGCAACTCATTCCAATAGTTTTCCTGGCTGTGAAGTTGAGCGCAGCATCTTCTAACTCCCCAGCAGTTCCTGTATCTCCTGTTGGAAGGTGGTGCCATAATCAGTCGTCTTCCACCTTTTGAAGTGTTACATGTCCTCAGCAGGCATTCTGAAAGACAACCTCTGATAGCTCTGAGATTAGTGCAGCCCATTCTTTAAATATCTTATAACAATTTTCATCAGGCTCAGCTGGGCTGAAAAAAGTGCAGCTACACTGCCTTTCCTAAACTTTTCCTTTTATATTCTAGCCTGAGTTTTTGTCCTTTTGATGCTGGTGTGAATTCAGTTAGTAATCCACTTCCAGCCACATTTTATGGTGAAGAGTGGAGGAAAAAAAGGCTCTAAAAGGTTTGTGCCCTTTTCCTGCTATCCATCAGTAGCTTTACCTTGCTGTTTAGAGGCATTTCCCTGTAGGGAAGCCAAAGAGAAAAGGACAAGGGTACATACTGGATATCTGCCAATGTCATTCTACTCACTCCGTTAAACTGGTACAAAATAAGGTGTTGCTCATCCACATAGGAGTGAGATAAAGACTTTAACAAGAATAAATGAAAATTATAGGGATTCTGTAGAGACTTGATATTTAAGGGTAGAAATATCCATGCACACATATATTCACCTGTCTCTGTTCTATTTAATTTTCAAAACTAGATTAAAAAAGGATATTCTTTCCCCCTTCCATTTTTGAAGAATTGCCAAAAGGGAAATAGAAGGTTTGATTTTCATGACATTATACTTTCCATGTTGAAAATAATGAGAAAAGAAAAGGAAGAGAGAAGATGAGCATTGCATTCCAGTGGTATGATCAAAGTATATAGCTTTCCTTCAGTTTGAAAGAGAAAGGAGCAAAGACTGAATCAGTGCATACAAAGGATATACTCCAACTAATTTTAGTCTCCTAGACCATGGCAGTGTGAATAATGATAGAAAATTAGCTGATGCTAGTGACAAAATTTCCCAAAAATGAGCAATGAGAAGAGAAACCTGTAATATAATTTCTTTTCAAGCTGTCTGCTTATTCATCTTCAAAACGTCTTTTCAACTGAGAAGAGGCTTATCTATGTCACTTCTTAGTGTCCATGTAATAATCAAAAAGACTTTATGGCAATATTCCCTAATTCATTTTTCACACCTATTTCAGTTACATAATGCATTGGAAAACCATCTTACTCGTTATATCTTGGGCTGATTGAGAAGGTGGTAATAAGTATTCAGTTAACCATAATTGAATTACAACAAAAGTTAGCCATAATTATTGCCTGGTTCTAAAAATAGAGGGTTGTGCATCCTCAGGGCTCAATAATGTTGCCAAAATGTATGCAGAGAAAATTTAGGCTGAAAATGTTTGCCTGGTATCAGCAAAAGAATTATGAGTATGAAGTGTATGTAATAATAAGTTATTACTCAGAAGCAATTTCACTTACACTGTGGTTTTCCACTAGAAAAGCAAAGGCATAATGAAGTACTAAATTAAAACTTCTGTTTTCTCACTAATAATCCAAAGCAACATTATTTGTGTAGTAATGACACAAACATGGAAATAAAACAACTGGGATGGATAAAGGTTTTATATAATAATAAATAAATGGCATGAACAGCCTATTGAATTAGCCTATTGAATTTGCCAAATGCAGGTTGGAAAGTCATGGAAAATTAGTAAAATACAAAAAATATGAGATGAAGGCATGTTTAAGGAGAGAATTATTCCAAAGCACTGGACCAGGACCCTG
Source organism: Grallaria varia (assembly GCA_013396735.1). Lineage (NCBI taxonomy): Eukaryota > Metazoa > Chordata > Aves > Passeriformes > Formicariidae > Grallaria > Grallaria varia. The sequence goes on from VWZG01012024.1 coordinate 76,733, forward strand.
TAGCAGGATAGCAATTAGTACTTGTCTTTCTCCTCTGCTGTAATTGGAGCCTTTATAAGGAAAAACTGTTCGAGCTGAGTAGGAAACCTTTCCCCATGACTCAGTTCCTGCTGGGTTAAGTCTGTGGGCTCCTATACTAATTTTGGATGGACTTTTCAGAAGCAAATCTTAATTGCTCTTCTTTGAGATATCAGAGTTTGTGCAGGAGATAGAACACTCTCTGAGCACAAAGAATGGGCAGCCCAAGTCACTGCCTGAGGAGCGTGTGCTGTATCTGCTGCTCACCAGCAGCGTCTGAAGGAGACTGCTTTTCCTATGGTGAGGTTTAGACTACAAGCCTCCTTTTGCAGAGCAGCCCGTCACCCAGAGGAGCCTGTCCATCCCAATTCACAGGCTGCCTTAATGGAGGCTGGAGTGCACATTTAGAGAAAGTACCTATTTGTGGAACTGAGATTTAAAAAGAGTGTGGCTATAAATGCCAAGCTGGAGTTTGTGTATACTAGATATGTCTCCATTGGGAAATGAACTGAGTGAGAAATTATTAATTTCACATGGCCCACCTGATGCTCAACACAGAGTTTTACTTTTCTGTCAGTTGTGCAACATTTATAAATTTTAATGCAGTACGCTCTTCAAGAAATCTGCAAAGAATATTCCTTCCGAGTTGTGCATTACACATACTGTCACATCCAGCCAAAGACTCCGAAACTTTACAGCTTAATATTCCAAAAGTAAAAGGCTAAAAGACATTGTTGTTTATTAAATGCAAGGTGCCTAGATTGAACCGGCAGGCAGATCAATGTGTTATCCAGCAGTCGAATGAAGGAGTACTGTATCTGTTTCCTACAGTGCTGCATTTGCAAAAATGAGTCAAAGAATTAGACTATCCATAATTTTATGAATATTTATTATCTTGCCATATAGATCTCACTTCTATTTATAAGATCTTTTAAATATTCAGTACTCTCTAAAGCTGCCCATAGAGATGTGGAGGCAAGTCCTTTTTATATACCTCATTGTACTATATGAAATAATTTTTGTAATAAAATAAAAATAAAATTAAAATTATATTTTAATTGAAAATGGCTATAAAGAAAAAGAAATTAATAAAGGATGAACTGGTACCTAAACTAGTTCTTTTTTGTACTTACTTATCTATAGTGTTACTGAAACTTCTGCAAATCATATATTGAATGAAAATGGATTGCACTTTTGTAGGTTGCATTTTTGAAAACTTTTTTGTAAAAAAATAGGAGGAAAGACTTTATCAAAAACCCATGTTCTCAGTTCAAAAGTTCAGAATTACTCTTTGATTGAAAACAAGACCTTTTGGTTACTCTTGTGTTCTAGTTTCTTTATGAAACACCTTGGAAGTATTACAGATGATGTTAAGAGCCCAAGCTATAACAGAGCATGTCTGACTCACTTCACTGTAATGCTGGTAAGAAAAATGTTGAGCCCTGGGTGATTCCAGACCTATAGGTCAGACACGTTGTTGGGATAATTTTTCACATCACTGAGTTTCTTGAGATGTGTGGTTGCTTCAACGTCTACCATGTTTCACAGCAGAGGGGAGATCTCTGGCTGTGTCACAGTCTAACTGTAGTTGGGGTAATTCATGACCTTTCCCTCTGAGACCTTCCATGATCATGTACATGCACCTGAACAAGGCATCACTCCTCACTGCAGAATCCATGGCTGAGGCTTTCAGGGACTACACTGGGTTTCACAGCTGCATTTCAGCAGTGAATAATGGGCTTCTTATTCAAAGAAGATATAAGTAATTTCTTCAAGGATAAAAATAAAAAAAAAATTATTTCTGTAAAGTCTGATGTTAATTGGTGTCATCCTAATAAATTAATAAGCATAAACTGTGAATTTATCAGAGGAGACAGATTATTTAAAAGCCACTTCACAATAGTATTTATAGATATGAGTTAGAACTGGAGGTGATGATATTCAGAGGCTTTATGCTGAGTTGTTTCAGCTTAAGGATCTTGTAATTTGGAAGAATTCCCTTGTACTTCAGAGGAAGGTACTAATTTTCCCAGGAGTTTGCTCAACTGAAAGCTATAGATCAAGCTATGCATACTTTTAAAAACAGCACTTTTGCCTCTGGTTTCAATTCAAAAGCTAGCAGGAAGAATTTTTTTCCTATATTCAATTGCCCCTTAGTTTAAACCTCAGTAATTCACCCTAATTACAAAACACTTTGAGTCTCAGGTTGAATCAAAACTCTTAGGTATGGAACTTTAAATTACTGCAGGCCTTTAAAGCAGCTGCCTCTTGCTTTTCCAGCTATATCTAAAAGTCTAGATTAAAGAACATAAAAGAATACATTCTGCAGATCGTGTTTTTGTTTTGTTTTGTTTTTTTCTCTCACACTATTTTATAACAACATAACTTCACTGTTTTCCTTGGTGGAGCTGCTTATCATTTACACGGATGAGAGGGTAAGGATAATCACGGTTCATCTACAGGCATATAAGGAAAGGAATAGGTAAAGAAAATTTACAGCTCGGGTAACATTCAGAGCTGGACTAAAAGGAATCCATTTTGCCAAAATACAAACCTCCATCAAACAACCTGCCATCCCAATTGCATCATTTTATACCATCTTCTTGCAGTCAGCTTTTGATTTAACTTGTCTAGAAGCTGCTGTGACTTGAATTCAAGAATTGATCCGCAGAGCTATAACCAGGAGGGAAGAGCTCAGAGGTACCACCTAGGTACCCCACCAGCAGAGTGAAACAGCAGATTACTCCAAGTTGGATTCATTCTGACATTTGAATTTCAGTGCCCATATGGGAGACCAGTGTTTCAGCTCCCCTTACAGGCAGCGAAGTCAGCTGGAGCCTGTCCAACTCTTCAGCTCACACCCAGGCTCAGTTCAACTGTTCAGATACAGGCACTTAAAACTGTGCATTGTGCCCTGGGGATCCTGTCCAGCTTAGCTGATGGACCAAATATGTAGAGTCAGCTCTTGGCCCTGTGTCAACTGGGGACAATCTAAGCACTCTAGGGCACCTCAAACAGCACTAGACACCTGTGTGGGGTCGACTGAATCATATCCCTATGCCTCAATAAACCAGATGAATAACCCTCCTGACTCCTGTGCATGCATTACCTATGGGTTTGGTTTGGTGTGGGGGGATACTTGTGATGCCATGGTCTATCCCTATGGGCTGACAGGCAGGGCCAGGATATGTGCCCTTCTGAAACAGAAGCTGCAGGGGAGGGGAACACTGTGACCCTTGAATGATGCAGCTGAGGGCATCTACCTCACCCCTTGCATCTCCCCAGAGGCACCAGAGACACCTGTAAACTGTGATAAAGCACCTCCACTTCAGGGTCCAAACTTGGAGATGAATCACTCCCTATCCATCAGCTGAAAAACCAAATCTGCATGCCAGGGAGGCATTTTAAGTGTGTGTCCTAAGTCAGGGCTGGAAAAGGTGAAAACATGAGTATGGGCAGCTGCTATGTGTGTCCTCATCTGTCAAGTGGCATTTTAGGAGAGTGGTTTTCTGTTATCCTGTGAACATCAGCTCTGTCTGGAATCTCTCTGCAGTCCCTATAGGCTCTGCTGACACAAAAGCAGTGGACTGGTTACTAAACAGCTTTAAACTTTTAAATTTTTCATTTCAAAGAGGAGATAGGAAATCACTTAATGCTAAGCAGTGACTCCACTTTGGTACGTATGGCTTTAAAACATAAGCACAGGAAAAGAAGGAAGGAAAAGTAGCTCATACCAGCTTTTAGTATTGTAATACATGTTCTTGTATTTTAAACAAAATATAAAAATTACATTAGGACTAAAATAAAATAAAATATTACGATTAAATCAAAATGAACCACATACAGTAATTGGGATCCTGGTAACCTCCCAAAAACCTGAACATTTTAATACTTTCCATTATATAACCTCTGAAGAATCCATGACAAGTTCATTGTTACCCACACCTCTTTTAATGGAAGAAGCAGTGTTAAAGAGTCAAGAGCATTTAAGACCTCATAACTACTTTCTGACAAGACTGCATTAATGCGAGAAATTTTATGAGCAAGAGCTATATAAAGATGATGATAGCATCCACTGTTTCTTTTTTTCCAAAGGATTGTTTAAAATACCAGCCTCATTAAAACAGCTGCAGACATCTTGTAATATCCATACTGAAATGACTCCCAGGTCAATTTTTCATTTGGATCCCCAAGACTGGCACTTTTCCAGAAGGATTTCAAAGTTTACATGATATTTGTTCATTTTTATTTTTAACATTGGCATCATCTCTTGAAGAGGAGATGCAAAAAGGACAACACAGGAGCATGTGGATGTTAATCTCAGTGTGTCAAGTCTGTATTTTCATAAGATGAAAAGTGGTTTGAGTATACTTAGATACCTGCATAGAGTCATAGAATAATAGAATGGCTTAGGTTGGAATGGACCTGAAAGATCATCTAGTTCCAACCCTCTTGCCATGGGCAGGAACATCCTTCATCAGATCAGATTGTTCCAACCCCCATCCAATCTTGAACACTTCCAGGGATGGTGCACACACAGCTTCTCTGGACAACCTGTTCCAGGGCCTCACCACCCTCACAGTAAAGAATTTCTTCCTAATATACAATCTAAAGCTACTCTCTTTCAGTTGAAAGCCATTCCCCCTTGTCTTGTGAAGATTTCCAATTCTCTTATTATCTCCTCTAGTCATCTTGGTGTTTCTCCTCTGGACTAACTCCAACAGTTCCATGTCCTTCCTGTGCTGAGGACCCCAGAGCTGGATGCAGCACTCCAGGTGGGGACTCACAAGTATGGAACAGAGAGGAAGAATCACCTCCCTTGACCTGCTGGTCATGCTGGTTTGGATGCAGCCCGGCATATGATTGGTTTTCTGGGCTGCAAGTGCACATTGCTGGCTCAGGTCCAGAGTCTCACACACCAGCACCCCCAAGTCCTTCTCAGCTGTTCTCCATCTGTTTATCCCCCACCCTGTATTGATACTGGGGGTTATCCTGACTCAGGTGCAGCACCTTGCACTTGGTCTTGTTGAACTTTATGAGGTTCCCTCAGGCCCACTTCTTGAGCTTGTCCAGATCCTTCTGGATGGCCCTGTCCTTCTGGTGTGTCATCCACACCCCTCAGCTTGGTATCATCAATAAATTTGCTAAGGGTGCCCTTGATCCCTATGTCTATGTCATTAATGACGATATTAAGTAACACTGGTCCTGATATGGATCCCTGAAGGACACCACTTGCCACTGATGTAATTTCCCTAACTGCCTCCTCAAGAGTTCTTTGCACTGTTCCAGGTTCCTATTTAGCTCCTGTGAAAGCCTGATAATACTGCCTCTTGTGACCCTCCCTGGGTTGGTGGTAATAGTGGTTTCCACTGCAAGCCTCCTTACAGCTTCATCAACCTCTGGACCCTGGTTTTGCTGAATGCCTGGAAGCCAGCTGGACTGTGGGCCTTACAACATGTAGATCCATTTGGGCTGAAGAGGCTAAACTATAGAGAAAGCAACTCCTCGCTGCCTTATGTATTTTTATCCAGACTGTCCTACTGTCCATGGGCACTTTATACCACCCTTAAGGAGGAGTAGGTGCCCAAGACTCATAGATGCTCATTGGTCAAAAAGGAATGACAGAAGTCAATGGGTCCGCAAAAAAATTTTACAGAGTTTTATTAGTAACTTGTACACTTGGAATGGGAATTGGTATATTAGTCCCTTATCTTCTAGCATAAGGACACAGAGGTGGGTTTTGGATAATGGATAGGGTGAGATGGAAGGGAAGAGAGGGACAATAGAGCGAGGAAGAGAGAAAGAAAAGAAGAAAGGGAGAGAGATCACCAGTCCTGGCTTCAGCATCTGGCTGATGGGATGTCCAGGATCCTGGGATGTGGGCTCCCAGGTTTTGTGGGGGTATATTCTTACAAATAAGTTTTCCCTGCCCTAGAGATGTTTCTCACTTTCTATGCAAATTAGTTATCATGTGAAGTTCGTTCCTCTAGAACTTTCTGGAAATGGGTCAGAAGGCTTCAGTGGCTCTTTGGTGGTCTTGATGTCCCCACATTAGGTCAGCCTTTGGCTGACAGTCCATATCTGCTTCTCAACTTCATTCCTGCAGGCTGCTCAGGAGGACTGAAAGGGTGTAAGATTACACAGTTAGAAACAGCCTCCAGTTGCTCCAGGGGAGGTTTAGATTGGATATTAGGAAAAATTTATTAACTGAAAGGATTATCCAGCATTAGAACAAGCTGCCCAGGGAAGTGGTTGTGCCTCCATCCCTGGAGGTGTTTGAAAGACTTGTAGATGTGGCACTTGGAGACATGGTTCACTGCTGGGTTAACAGTTGGACTCAAGAATCTTAATGTTTTTTCCAAGCTAAATGATCTATGATTCTATGTTCCTAAGTATTTTCCTGGGGGGAAAAAAAATACCTTCAGTGAATAACAGTTTACAAAACTAATTTCAACATTTTTGCCCAGTAACTCAGGAGAAAATATTATTCCTTAATAAGAAAGAACTGTTAAGTCTAAAATTCTTAGTGTCTTCTGCTTTAGATGTCAGTTTGACAAAGTATCATTTGGTACAGCACAAAACGATCCCATTCTCTCTAAAAATGTTTTAATAATATATTTTCTTCTAAATATGGTACTATTTGATGCAGTTCATGACAGTGTTACTAAATAATAATAATTTAATAATAAGTACACTTAGCCATTAAATTTGTGCACCAGATGCCAGCAACCCTGTTCACTGTTGGTAGTGGCTGTGAGTTGGTGTTCACCCCAGTGTTCTTACAGTTATCCATCCCTTTTCGCTTCATGCTAATTCTCTGCTTTGCTGTGGCTGTTAAATGCTGTATTTTGGTTGATGTACATTTGGAATATACAGGGGTTGAAGAAATAACAGCAATTTTATCTCAATACAGTTATTAGTAGGGACTGTTAGTTTTAAGAAGCTGAAATGGTATTTTACCATTTGTTAGCATGATGTTACCTCCACTGGGGAGCTGACAGCTTCAAAACATTGTAAGTGTGATTTACTCTGGAACTGCTGTAAGAATGTCAATCACATTTCAGTATGGAAAAAATATTGCAATTTAGTATGTTTTGTCTGGCCAAGTGTATTATTATTATTATTATGGTTACATATAATATAGTTTTCTGCTGTTGTATGTTGTCATGACTAGTAAATCTCTGGGTTTTATATAAAAAATGTAGTGTTGATAGGTATTAGCAGTTCAGGTTGGGAAAAAGGTACTGGCATGCAATGCCTTTTCTCTCAAATATAATGATTTGAAATCCTGTGTACACTTCCACAGCAAGAATTGTCAAGTGCCATTATAAGGTGACTACTTATTGCCCCTCTTGAAATTATTATGGTGGGTTCAGCCCACACGCAGCAGTCACATCTCAGTTAACTGGTATTAGCAGAAAAAACATAGAACAGCCTTTTTTTAAAAGACAAATAGGTCATTTTGAATGTCCAGAGCTATTTCAAAATTTAAGGATGACTGCTTTCACATAGTCCCAGTGGGTAAGGAAAGATGACAGTTCAGATGGGACTGCTCCTGTAAGAACCTTCTTAGACACTCTCTCAGATCTCATGTTGCTTCCCTTTCCCATTACACTGAAAAAAGCTCCTCAATATGAGAGATACAGGACAGACTCCAAGTGTAAAGTATAGTAAAGTTGAGCTCTTTATGTCCACTTCAAGGCCCTTTGTGTGATTAGGATTGTGGAAACAAATTCTGAAATCACTCCCAATATTCTTGAAGTGGTTATCTCAACTGTTTTTCTTCTTTGGGGTTGGAACGAAATGATCATTAAGGTCCCTTCCAATGTAAGACTTTATATGATTCTAGGATTCTTGGATTCTATGATCCTAAGAACTGCAAACAAATGAGTAAAATGTCTGAGAGTGTTTGCAAAGTCTCTTGCCTTGAAGTTGCTCTTTAAGGAGGAAATACATTTCATTAGATCCTCTCTAAGCAGCAGACTGCCAGTCAGCCACCTGAGGTGGCTCTGAAAAGGAAGATGTTAGAGAGCATGTTTGTAACAGTAAATCCTAACCCTGCACTCCTTGGCAGAGCTGAGGGAGAAGCTGTGCTTTGTGCTGAAAAAAAACAAAACCAACCAAACATACATACAAACAAACAAAAACAGTGCCACAATCAGCTAGGCTTGCACTCCGAATATATGTAAATGCCCAGACCTTTCACCAGAAGCAGAGCAGGACTGGGACACCACTGAACCACAGGGAAGGTAGAAGGAGAAACACAATAGCTGGAGTATTTAAGGACTGGTTTCTGAATAGCAGTGAGGCACAGCAAGGACAGCTTGCATGTGCATTTATTTTCATGGCAACACCTTCTTCTTGGCACCCAAGATAACAGTGCATCGGACTCTGCTACTAAGAGTAGTATTTATATCTGGCCACATCGACTCTAAGCACTTCATTTCTTTCATATCAGATGAAGTCCTTAGTGCTCAAGGATGAAGAAGTACACAGGTGCTTTTATGAGAGTAGACAGAATATATTCTGAGAGGAGGCTCTGGATTTGATAATAGCAGCAGTCTTTTCTTGAAGAAATTTATAGCAATAACATAAGAAAGACAGTATTAAGATCTTTTCCTGTGCTAGCACACTGCAGATTCTTTCATTCAGTATGATATTCAGTCCAAGGTCTGATTTTATTGTCAGAATTTGAAGTATTGATTAAAGCAGGTGAAAAAGAGTTCCCTGATATCAAAAAGCATTTGAAGAACAGCATAATATGAATTCTAGTCATGTGTGTACCCTTTTGCAAGCTGCTATAGGCTTGACGATAGCAGTATCCCCTAAATGTGCATTAGCATTGATCACCTGTTAGACTGGCATATATGACACCTTTAATTGAGATAAAAGACAACTTTTTCCAATTCTTTTTCTCTCCTATGGTAATTAGGAATAATGCCATTGAATGTTCACAGATCTAACAGACACGTGAAAGATGATGAAGACCAAGGACTGGTATTTTTGTTTGGATTTATTTTAGGCGACAATCAACAGTGCAGATGACTATCCTTCTCTGATATACCTCCCTCTGCTTCCTTTCATTTTCTAGCCACAAATATTCAGACAATTTCTGCAGACAGTATTAAGGTAAATTCACATCTCTTTGCTGATACTGTACCCCTTTGTGCTTCTAGTTCTTGCTGACAAGGGCGTATCTCTATCCATACAATGTAACTGTAAGACTGAATTATTTCTACCATGTGAATAGAAAGTCATATTCTCATAGACAACACTTTAAAAAATACAGTAAAATGAGGTTAACACCATTTTTTCTTATTCTTGTTATGGTGTAGGTCCACTATCATCTTTCTTGTTTAGCAATGCTTTGTGTGAAAGGTATGCCGGAGGTCATCTCAGAATACTTCAGGCAGGCACAGACAAGTGGTTTACATCTGGACTAGTCATTATCAGGTTCTTATGGTCAGCAGAGAGGAGCAGACACTTTTCAGGATGATCCATCTGACAAATACAACATCTGCTTTACGATGTGAGAAACTAGTGTTGAAGTTGTGACCACAGTAGCTGTAGGTATTCACATTGCAAACATCAGCAATTGTGTGACAAACCTCATCATCATGGTTTTATTTGGTTGTAGACACAGAAAGTTTGTAGTAGGAAGGCACTTGTATTGTAAGAGGCTCGATGAACTAAATGTGTGGGGAAAACAGCTCCCCAGGGACAATGAAGATCTTAATTATATGAGAAGAACAGATGCCTTAATAAGTTACTCATGTTTAGTGTCAGATATTCATGTTCTTATTTAGCCACAGAAATAAATCAAATTGCAAACTGTCCCACTGAAAGACAGGACACTTCTGCAGGGGAGAGAACTTTGTAGGTAGGAAAGTTAGTATCATTTAAAAAAAACTTCCTTAAAATTTGTATACACATTTACACTTGTGAGGAACTGGGTGTAGCTGGAAGACGTGCACATCTTCTACACACACCACCTGAGGCAAAGAGGAGCTGAAACTTCTTCAGCTGGACTCTCAGGGGAAAACTAGTCTCTGCCTGGATGGTATTTCTCCTTAAAACACTGAGATGCACAATCTAAGATTTAGCAGTAATATAGCTCACCACTACTGCAATTAACTTGACAGTGAAAAATAGGAATGATTGTTCCTTTCAGTGATCCATATAATGAAAGGCCTAAAGCATCAATCCTTAAATTACTTAAGGAAGAAAGAAGACATTTTTGCTATAACTCAGCACCTGGCAACTTGGTCTTTACATGTGAAAAAACTTCATGCATTCAATACTCTTGATGAGCATCTAAGATTTAAAAGCAGTGCCCTTTTCAGTCAATCACAAACCTGAATTTATGGCTTTCACTGCAGAGGATGAATCTAACCAGAGAAATAAGATGAGAATTAATGGATTAGCCTTGCATTGTTCATCTGCATTCCTTCATTCATTCTCAGATCACTCACTCACCTTCTTGACATTCCTCCCAGTTCAGCTTGGAAAATGTCTTCACTTCTTTTGCCAAAGTAGATTTTAAGCCGATTTCAGACATACTTTTAAATATATCGTTTTTCTTTTGTACACCTTTTATTTTGACTTGTGTTCCTTAAGTGAAAACAATTAATCTTATACATTGTGAAACCAGAGTAGTTCATTATCTTGTTGTATTTATAGTTCTCTTACCCTAATAAAGCACTCTGCCTTTGTAAGGCTGTCTAGCTTACTTCAGAATCACATCCATTTTTGCCACTGAATGATATCATTCCACTATCAATTTATATACAGTTTAAAAATAGAAGTATGGATTAATGTACCTCCGGTTAGATCACATTGCCAAATGAGATGCCTGTCCGTGCATGGCATGTCAGAGAGGAGCAGCTGAGAGCAGCAGTGGAGGAAGCCAGGAGCCTCCAGAGAGGCAAAGGCAGTAGGTAGCTCTGAGAGAATGATTGTTTTTTCTGTCAGGCATAAACCCATGAGATTTTATTCCACAACAAACCAAAGCAGACCGTGATGTGACTGTTCCAGACAGAGATGCAACAAGCTCACTGGTTTGTATGCAAACACACTACACCAAATCCTCCAGGAAAACTCACTGATAGACTGCGTAGAAATATAATAAGGTAAAAGATACGTTGATAAATGAAAGTGAATTATCTTAGAAACATTGAGTATCAGAGCTGTTACTTTGGTTTCCGTAACAATACAATTAAAAAAAAAAAAAAAAAAAAAGCCTTGTTAACTGTTCTGTGTCTTTTCTGACCTTAGTTAATAGGCTGAAGCTCAGTGGGGAGTTCTGCCCGCAAGGAAGAAAAGGTGACAGTAGGTTTATGCATTGCTGATGCGATCAAAGAAGTTTAGCTGCACAAAAGAAAAAAAAGATTAAATAAGTCTTTGGACCTGTTTTCTTTGGTCACAGCCATGAACAGAGGACAACTTCTCTGCTCCCAGTCTCCCACAGAAATTACCACTTAGCTCTTTCTTTCTCAGGCAACACTGCAAACAACATTGTTAATGCATTCTGGGCCTTTTGCTACCTCATTGTCAAGTACCCTTTCCTCTTTCCCAATCACAGTTTCAGCAATCAGTTCTTACATGACTGCATTTGTCTTGTTCTCCACTTCCAAATGATTCATCTTGTTCTCAGCCTTTGTAGTGTGCAAGCCAGTGCTTGTGACAGCTTTCCTGTCATTCCTGTCATTCCTGCTACCTGGTTGCACAGGGCAGTTCAGTGTCCCCTTTGCACCTACCTGGAGTGAAAGGCAGCTCTTGCACTAAGCAACTTCAACAGCATTCAGCTCAGTTCAGAAACTTCTTACTTCACAGTTAAAGGTTACACAGGCAGGCCCTAATGCTTCTCCTACTTAAATGAGTTAGATCTCTTTGCCTTTGATGGGCACAGAATTGTATTTTAACATGTGGAAGTTCTCCTCTGAGGTGAGATGAGCTATTCTAAAACAGTTTTAAATCTGCCTGTTTAACCAGGGAGTATAACTGAATTTTGTGGCTCTCATTATCCCTTGCCACATTCTGAACCCACTGCAGAAGTCTGTTGTCAAATTACGTTCTCAAATACTGAAATACTGAAAACACTGAAGTGGCTGTTTAAACTGAGCTTCTGGGGATAAGTATTATTTTAATTATTGTTATATTGTTATTAAATACTAAGTGCCATTGTAGTAGTGAAGAGGTCTCTACCGAGGATTTTTAGCAAAAATCAAGTCTGGATCAGAACCCTCCCTTGCACTTACAGAGACATATCTATGACAGTAAAATGATTAATGATTTTATGAAACAGGCATGTTTCTTACTTTGTACTGAGCTATGCTGCCTATTCTGCTTTAATTACACTAGGAGTAACAGGCTAATTTAAACTGTCAGTGACAAAGGAACCTGTTTTATTTTCATTTCCACCATGTATCTCCGGTTTTGTAAAGTAACTAGTCCTAAATCATGTCTTGCCTGCAACTATGGGTTCCTATAAAGCTGACAAATGGTAAAGAGAAACAGGGCACCAGAGTCTATATTCTACACACAGTCCTGGTGCACAAGGTTCATTTAAAAAAAAATAAATTCAAACATTTGTTGCATTTCTAAAATGATTCTTCATGAATGAAATTGACAGAACTGAAATTAACTTTTAATAAATGGAAAGGTTGAGTCTTCTATTCACAAGAAGTAGCTTCATAATTAGATGTGCTTATAACCTTACAAAAAGCTTATCTACTGCTCTGTTTTTCAGTAACAAAATACTATTGCTAGTGACGTTCATTCCATTTTGAAAGCATATCTTGTTAGGCAAAAAGACAGTAGGGTTGCAGCAACTGAATGCAGGCTTGTTTATAGCTAATAAAAATTGATTTATTAATATTCTTGAAAGAATTATATTTTCCCACCCACCAAATCTTACTGAATGTCCTGTGTTATTAGGCTTTAAGTTATTAAGCTTTAAGCTCTGCCACTATGCTTTTTTTTAAGTGAGCCCAAGCACTTTAGCTGGTCTGGTAACCAGCCTGTGGGAGCTGGTCTGTTATCTTTCATTGCTGGGAAGATAAACTAAGTGAAAGGAGTTGGACTGTTGCGGACTTGGCTCTGATCCCACTCAGTGACTGCAAGGGTACCAGGTACTATAAGACAAATCCATCGCTTCTCTCACACTGCTTTGTTTGGCTTGCTATGTTGTAAAGCTGGATGTGATAGTTGGATGTTGTGGTTTAACCCCAGTCAGCAACCAAGCCCTATACCAGCCACTGTAAGAAAATTATCTCTACCCCAGACCAAAACAGCACAATGGAGAAAGAACCGCCTTTTTTCTTTGGTTTTTCTTTTGTACAGCAACAAGGATAGTAGCAGCAAGGATCATTAACATAGAAACAAAGACTAGGAATATTCACATATTCCAGTTTTTTACCCTAATATCATGTTGTCCCCGTAAGCTAATTATCTATCTATAGAGAAAGACATCTTTCAAAGCTCATGAACCAGTAAAACATGAATCTTTGTATATCTGTAAAGGCCTGAAAAGATGGTCTGTGTTTTATATGCTGCTACCTTTTTTCTTTTAATTCAGATTTAAACTTCTGGCAGCTGCTGTCAACATGTAAAAATTATTGCCAATCTACCTGCTGCAATGGGCTCCCTGGCTGGGGTGGCTGATAAAGGCACCATTCCCATAGTTAACCTGTCAAGGCCAGTCTCTCTCTCTGCAGTTGCCTCTCTACTGTAACAGAACATGGGTATTTGCTGTCCCTCTAAGGGCTTTGAGAACGCACGCAGAATCAGTCTGGAGGAGAAAAGACAACGCAGGAAGAACCGTGCCTCACCAACACCGCCTATGGAGACTTTCTGCTGTGCCTTTTGCAACCGGACTTGCCTATCTCGCATCGGCCTCTTTAGCCATCAGCGCGCTTGCAGCAAGCATGGGTAGAGCCCTTCCCAAATCTTCGTTCGCGAAGTCTAGCCATGATGATGATGATGATGATGATGATGAAGGGCTAGAGGGGTTGACAAATAGCCCCATCGCATTTGCACCGAAGCATTACAGCTCACGTCACAAATTCCCACCACTGCACCTCCCAGATGCTTCAGCCACGAATGCTAGGATGGATGCTGTGTACAGTAATTCTGCAATGACACTTGCCTTCCTGTTAAGAAAGGAAGATTATTCTTTGTCTTCTCTGCTTCTCTCCCTTCTGACCCACTTTCCATAAGGTCAATAATAAAAATGAATTTAAAAAGGCATTTTATTTCTGGTTTTCCATGTCTCAGAGGTTCTCTGAGAAAGGGTCAGAAGTCTGAGTTTCTTGTTTTAGACATGTCTGAGGTTTTGGTCAGAGGAGATTAACTTTTCACTCCCACAAACCACTGCAAAGAAAACTTCCCCTTTTTGGTCTTCGTGAGTTGACTGACTTGGGACCAGCTCCTACCACTCAACATATTTAACCACACCAGAAACAAGCAAGGAGCTTTCATGTTAAAATAAATGTCTTTGACACATGGCAGTGCCATTCACAGACACCCTAAATATGGAAGAGTCACACTAACAGTTGTCACTTCTTTGAGAGGCAATTCTATCTGAGCTGTCCATTGCTTTATTACATTCATGTCACTTCAGGCACACAAGTGGCACAGTGACTTTGTCTATCACTGCTGAAAACATCACAACATGTAGCCATTGTTTCTGCAACCTTGTAATCAAATTGATCTACAATTTTACTGAGCAGAATTGATTTTTCAACCACTGGAAGTTAAATTAACTGGTTCTTGAATACATATTGGTACCTTGTTACTCCACAATGAAGCATGATAAGTTGAATTAGGCCATATAGGATTAGTCAAAAGGACAGTGAATATGAGAATAAAGTCTGTATAATTTGTTTACATTTCAATTTGATAAAGAGGCTTTCAGCATCTTATCTTAAGACTGATTTTCCAATAGACTTATTACATGTCATAGAAAACTGTCCATGTAGAGTAACCATATATCACCCAATATCAAGTTGAAGGGAGTAACCAAAGAAGCATCCCAACTATGCACTTTATTTCATAGTAATTTCAAAAAACAGCAAACAGTTAATGAATACACTTAAAATAAGAGGAGTACAGTACCAACTGTATTAAGAATAATATAAAGGAAACCTGAACATAAAATATTGGGCAGAAAACATTAGTCTTTACTAAGAGTGAGCTTGTATGGGTGAAGAATAAAAACTCACCCCCCCTCCATATGAAGATGTCAGGGGATAAATTTCATTTCTATTTTAACTGCACAGAAGCTTTAGAAATTATAGGTCAAATCATGACATTGAGTTTCTGTCTAGTGTTGGTCCAGGGTTTTAACTTAGGATCAGCCCTTTTACCTGGCCAAGAATTATGTGTGGGGCAGCTCCGACTCCCCTTTCCACTAGCAAACATGGTTAGGTTGGTGCTGCTGTCTGTGAGCTCAGTGTGATGGTCCTGGTGAGGCATGAAGCTGCTGGCTTTTCTTTACATGAGAAAGGGATGTGTCAGGGATCAGCTTTGTATCAAACAGTGCTTCTTTTCACCTAACATGAGCTCTATAAAGTCTGAAATTCTCGGATCTCCATAACAGATGTATGCAAAAGGTGATTCATTCTCTGTTTATTAGTCTCCCACTCCTAATGTTAAGTTGAGATGAATCAGCTTTTAGAGGTCCCTTTATTTCTGTAAGGATTACTACATTTTCTTGACTGACTTCTTGGTGCTTTTGGTGCATGCTCTGTGCCTGATTTGATTAACTCTCAAATTCTTCTAAATGGCTAAAGTTAGGACATTTGCATTTCACATAAATAAACAAGGCTCTGGTTTGTTGAAAGAGCAGTAAAACTGAATGCCTCATTTTATTCAAGACTCATGGCAAACCTGGACTTCAGCATATTGAGCAAAATATCTCTGAATTTTTTTATCTTATGCCATGCATTTTTGAAAATCTCTAACGGCATGTTTATATTCAGAAGTCTGTTAAATTTTAAATATTAAATATATCACATGAAAAAAACAAGTGAGAATTATGGTCCTGACACTGCAAACCTTTTATATGTGCATAATATTACTAGTTTATTTGTGTCCTTGCTTAAATACTAGCAGAATATAAGCCTACATTTCAATCAAGAATACAAAGCAATAGCTCCTCAGACTCTGGCACAGAAAAGAAACACTGAAACTATCCTATTATGCAGCACGATATCTGGAGATAGTGGAAAGAAAAATGAGCATAGTGATAGGGAACATGTGATGCCATGCCACTCTACTACGGTGTGTGCGTTGATAGATGAGAGACATAAATCTCACATGAGTCTGTCCTCTCACTGACTTTCTTAGTTTGCTTATTTCTTTGTCCGTGCCTGAGAGGGGACATGGAGGTCATTCAAAGAAGCCTTGTTAATCCTGGCCTCAGTAGCACAGGTGGTAGTGTATGATGCATATGAAGTAGATGGACTAGGCACAGGGTTTGAATCCAGAAGTCCTACTGCAACACAGCTAAGAATGGTTTCTCTTGGGTTGTTCTGTACTATAAACTATTAATCTGGAACTGATGGCAGGCAAGCTCTGGTAAGAATTATCTGCTGCCCTCCATTATTCATTCTGTATTGATGGGAAGGAGAGTGAACACTGATTCATCAAGAGGGAAAAGACAGTATTGTCAAGTTTCTCCAGGACCTGTTGACAAGTCCATGTTCCTTCTGTCTTAATATCCTTAGTATTTAAAGACATGATGTCTTATAAGCTTGCTAAGTAGCAGCTTCTCAGTGGCTTTTGTATTCTAACAATTCAGTTAGACCTTAAATACTTAGATTATATTTCAAACGCAGTTGTTCTTGGGGCTTGATCCCATAAAGCTCAAGCAGAGAGTGTTGCACATGCAGGAGTAAAGCTAAGAAACATTAATAAGCAGGATAAGGAGTTACAGGGGACTCAAATCCACATTAATAAGCCCATTGCTGTCTGCCCCACTAAGGACCAGAAGCAAGATAAAAATGAAGAGGACATGGTTTTCTTGCCTCATTAAGTGACTGAAGAGGTGTGAAAGATTATCTACAGACTGTAGCCAGAAGGTCTTGTTTCTCTCCTTCAGCAATAGCCACCAGGTGATTATATCTGAGAACAAAGAAATAACTGTAGTTACTTTCAATACCCTTTTAGTCCAGGACTCATTCTTTCCCTACAGGCTACAGAGACATCTCACAAAGTTACTTTTGCAATATAGTGCCCAAATTTTTAAGCACCATGCCTTTTTATTTCAAGTGTTTATTGAGTGAATGAGAAAGCATGACAGGGCCTTGAAATCCCTTATTTTACACACTTCCTGTGAAATTTTCAAATTTGCCTTTCACAATTTCAGGCTGTTTTTTAATGAATTTTGGCAGTGAAAATGAGAAGTAAAAATTCTTGAGAGTTACAGCCCTGCTGCTCAACATCGAAATTGCAAAGCACAGTGGAGCACTGCAGACAGAAAATAGTCATTTGTCTCTCAAGGCAAGTATTTGGGATGCTTGGGAAATGAATGTGCAAACTGTGGGTTGTCACACTGTCTTGAAAATCAGTCCACCTGCATATGTCCACTTGGCACATGCAAGACCCAGCAAACATGAGCAAGCTCTGTCCACACACAAAGAGAAGTGCTCTGCTAAGATATTTTGTTAGGACTGGGCCTATGACAAGGTCTTATGGTTCTCATCAAGCCTTACAGACCTGGGCTTAGCACCATACTAATCAAAGCAATACAGCTCATATACATACTGTTAGAAAGTAGGAGTTGGCTTTTATAGTTTCTAGGCTAGACGTGCCACCTCAGGAGCCTCTAGCTCAATGGCTTTAGATAAGTTATCAGTACTAACACTTGTTCGATTCTTTATCTTCTACAGTCTTCTCACCAGTAGCAGTTTCTGTCAGAAAATACTGTTTTTCACATCCTCAGAATGTTTCACTTCGGAATTGTTGAGTCAGGCTGGTCTCAGCATTCTTCAGCACCAAAAGCAATGTGACTAGTAACTTGCCTCTCCATCCATCACTGGTAACTTTGAGCTGAGCCACTTGAGCACAGCATCCTGCTACACTGTCTTGTTACTGTTTGGCTGATCAGTGAGTGGAAAACGACAGAAATTCAGAACAGCATGAGCTATGCACCACATTTTTCAGAAGCAGGAGCAAAAAAATATTTCATTTAGATTTGGCTGTGCAAATACAAGGAATATAGTCAAGCAGTATCCATCCACTATCTGTGTAGGTCTTGAGGGCACTATAGTTTCAGTAACAATGTCTAGACAGAAATATGAAAAATTAGTAAAGGTAAGTTGACCCATCAAATTATTTGAGAATTTAATGGTGTCCATCTCGAAAATACAAGAGATTTAGTGATCTTTGGCACAAGTGTTGCCCTCTTCCCATAAGTTATCACAGATACCTGTAATTTTATCACCAGTTCACATAGTCCCAGATTCCTGGTTTTTACAAGTGTAGCAAATATTTAGTGACTTTAGATAGCTAAAGGCCACTTGCTTGCCTAAAACTGAGCATGACCAGGATACCATGAGGGAACTCAAACAGCATTAGGTTCTTCTTTTATGCAACTGAACTGAGACTTAGCTGACAGAATTGCCATATATATATATTTCATATCTTCCTTCCCACTTATCAGCAGCTTAATCTGCTATATAGAATTACCCATCTCTCACACTGTGTACAGACTGGCACAGGTTTCTCCGATTACAGTAAAAGCTATTTACTTGTATTTCTCACACAAGTGAAAAATTAATCTTTTTGGTATCTCATATTGATTCCATAAATATATTGCATATTGCTTCCATAAATATGCCTTAGATTCCATAAATAGTTTATAATTTTTCTTTTCTTTAGGAGTTTTTCTGCAAGATATTTCATTCTGATTTTAATAAAAGCTAACAGAAAGCAATGTGTGTAATGCTACATAGGAAGCAAGTCTGGGTGTCCTGTATCTTTTGAATTTCACATTTAAGATAGCCAGTACTTCTCATTATTGTTCAGGTTTCTTTCAGCATTGTGCATAAACAAGAAGGGGCAGAAAACCAAATCTGATCACTCATGAGAACTGAGCATGAGAACAAGTATTTAACTCTTTCCTGGCAACTGGCATTATTTTCTTTATAAATCTGTTTACATTATGACAAACATGACAGCAGATTTTCGCTTTGCGTCATTGTAAAGGGATGGTGGCAGCTGTGTTGCAGAGAGGTGAATAATGTAATAGTTAATCAACAAATAATGCAGCCTGGCAAATGCTGGTGACAAATCTCAGAGTGTGGAAATGTGCTTCACACAGGAGAGTCACTATTTCTCTGAAGGTTATCCAAGCACTTCTGCCACTCTGCTCTGGAACTCAGGAAAACAAGGTTTCTTTCCAGACAGCTGGTGCTTCTCAAATTTATCTGTGGAGAAAAGGCAGAAGTAGTTCTTTTTTAAAACTGACATTCACAGGTGAAGTACGAATTACAGTTTTTATTTTTATTTAGTAAATGTCAGTTAAAGTTTATACAGTTTGTAAGATAACTGAGGCTGGGACCCAGGGCTCGACTATGCCTGGCACAACAGTGCTGCTGCACAAAACGAGACCATGAACACACTGTCAAGGTCAATTTATTGTGTGCAAACCTATTCCTAACTAGGCTGTCAACAGATAAATACAGAAGAAGATGTGGTAACACTTCAGTGATTTTTAACTTCTTTTCCCCATGCATCTGTAAAATGTCAAGGAGATTGCAGAAACCTACCCAGAAAATTCTCCTTTCGCTCAGCTGCTGTTGTTTCCATAGCACTTATGACTCCCTGCTGTGTGGCAGGAGGCTGCTTATATTCTCTGCTCCCTTAGTGCTGCCTTGAGATCAGTTACAAAGATGTAAACGTGAAGAACATGTAGAAGAGAATCAAGTTATACCATCCCTGAATGGGCTCTGGCTGTCATGCCAGCTACTGCTCACCAAGGCAATTAAATGAAGCGATTTCTCTTTCCTTAAAATTAGGTGACATATTTGAAGCTTGAATGATGTCCAGACACAGTCTCTCCATCACTTTCAGACAGATAGTGACATCAGCTGAATCCTGACATAGCTCTAAATATTTACTGCCTCTTTAATAAACTGGTGGGAAGTCCTGCACACACTGCAGATTGCTGAAGGCTTGGGTTTAATGGAGTTCAACTGAAAAAGTGGTTTTTCAAACTTTTTTTTCTTGAATCATAGAATAATAGAATATATACTGATTAAAATGAATTATAAAAGTGCCTCTGAAGCAGAAAAATAATTTTCATACTTAAACACATTTGATGATCCAATTAACCTATATTTGCCCTAATTGACAGGAAAAAAAAATTGAATCCAGGAAGATTATTGGGAAGACAGGTAATCTCCATCAAGAGTAAAACATGTTTTTGGGATGAACTCCAATTTAAAGGGATCTCACTCACTTCTAAAATTAATCAGTACATTAACACTGCAGTACAATGCATAGCGCATTCAGAGTTTCTCAACTCTTTCTTATTTACATTAAATTATAAAGGGGTCTTTGTAAGGCAGCCAGAAGCCGTAACTGTTAGGGAAAGAATTCCAGAACAGATTAATTGCTTGGAGTCCACCTACCTCACCAAGCAGAGAAGAATAGAGAATTATACTCTGCTTATTCCTCAGAAAGCTTAGAAATAGAATGTGTGTCATGATAGACATTTTTCTCCCTGCTGCATGAAACCAATATTTTGCAGCTCTTCAGTACTGAGATGTTGGCACTGAGGCTTCCTTAAAGAAATAGGAAAATCAGAGCTATTTCTGCATTCAAGAAAAGGGAGACAATCAGAATTTTAATGAGTGGAGGTACAGGAATAAACACAATAAGGACAAAGTCTGGAGTTTATGTTTTTAAAATATTCTTAATTTGTACTATCATTAAAAATAATATTTAGAACCCATTATTCTTTTTTGCAGGTAACTTTTTTAGCTTGCTGTCAAAACTAGACTTCTGCTGTTTTGAAGAGGAAAAAGTTTACAAACAGAGGTGACAGTTTGCTTTAGTGATTAAAAGCTGGGCAGATGACTGCACACACGAGTAACCACAACTTAGAGGCAAGAATTGAGAATTAGTTGAGTGCTGATGGAGTTTCTGACCCTTGTGGACTACTGTTTAACCATTTTAAGCAGATCATTTCAGAACAAAAAGCAGCTATAAAAAGGGTGAGAGAACAAATCCAGCCTGTCATCATTTCATTCTTGTTTGCACCAGATGAACATCCAGCTGTTGATTTTAACTCCTTTTCAAGCTTTCAAACACTTCACTACTTGTTGCATTTTGGTCATAAGAACAGAGTTAGCTTTAGGGAAATTAGGTTAATTTCCAGTCTCTCCCAGCACACAAGTTGCAAAGGAGATTGAATGCTAAATTGAATGGCTTTTGCTATGCTTCGGGAGCAACAGGAGCAGCGCTAAGAATGCATCTTTCATGAAGTCATTAAGGTTCTACATCATCCCAAAGCCCACTTCCACAGATGTCCTACCAAGGGCATAGCTGTAGTCATTATAGAATATTTCAATAGGAAGAGTGAACTTTCTTTCCTCCAAATTATTGTTTTCCATTGCAAACTAATTAAGATAGAATCAGGGTCAATAACAAAACTCAATGGACTGTACAAGACAACCCCTGAGTCAGGGGAGGAGTAGTAAGTAAATATGAGGTTTACCATTAAGCTTGGAGTCACCCACTCTGGGTCTAGAATTAGCAGACAGGCTTGCACAAGCCTCTGTCAAATCTGGCTGACTTGAACATTTGGTATTGGCTCAACAAGCCCTGGGAAGATTTCAGCAACCAAAGACTTAAAATATTATTGGCAAACTTGGGTGTCTTGGCTATGTAAAACTATTGAATACCTTCATTTTCAAGGAACCACAAATAAAACTCACAAGAATTTGTCACTTGACTTTTCTTTCTCAGAGCAAAGATTTGTCATTTGTCATGTTGCTAATTACTGCATGGCACATGCACAACCTGCATAACAATGGGGTTCTTCCTCGTGATTTCTTCTTTAAATTAAACGTCAGAACATAATTTCAACATTTGTTTAATGGGAAAGGAGACACTCCTTTCTTGGTATATTTTGGAGCTCAAAATAAAGACTAATTCTGTAATGGAACAAGACAAGTGAAATTTTCAAAAAGCATGGGAGAGTTATAAAGCCAAAATGAGAAGTGATGCAAAAATCTCATGGTACAATTTTTTTTCATTAGAAGGGACCATTTCGTTGGAACAAAGACATTTTTGGTTTTGACTAAAGCTTAATGCATAAATTGATTTTTCTCATTTCATTTCAGCGATGCCATTTTGTGGCAATCAGGCAAAGTTATATCTTCAATTGGGTCATTTTGTTAGTTCTAGTAAAATACTTCTCTTGAAATATATTATTTAATATTTTTCTTATATTTGCAGACGTGCCACTAACCATGTCTTTAGCAGTTTTATTGAAAAGTGTTCCACAGTCTCCCAAATGACAGACCATGGCTCAAACTGTACCATAAATAAGGATCATACCCAAACATTCACTATTCTCCAATCTATCTGCATACAGTTTACCACCCCTGCTTGATTTTCTCTAGGGAGAATCAAGAAAGCACAAAGAAGTTGCTACTTATTTTATAATTGGAATAATTATCCTTAGCACATTAATGTGACCTCTTCAGTTTCCTTAAGATGATTTGTGCCATAGGGCCTGAAGAAGTCATAGCTAGTTTGGATTACAAGCAGAACCAAACGAAATGCTGAATCTTACTGCTGGAGGCTCAGTCAAATGCATTATACGTGATTCATTGCATTGTTTTGTCTAGACAAGTCAGTGTTTCTAGCACAGGCGAAAGTTTGAAGTTCCCAGAAAGAGCAGCATGGGGCCACACTGAAAAGATATCCTGAGCCTGAAACCTATTTGATCCCCAAATTTATTATAAATTTTACAGAAAAAAATGTAAGTACTCAATTGTCATACTGAGTGCCTTCACAGCTTTAAGGACCTGGGCCTCGTCCAGAAACTTGTTCAGGTGTTGGCTTTTGTAATTATGCTCATTTAGATTTGGCATCTGTTCTGTCCTTCTGTGAATTAGGTGTGAAAGGAACAGAAGTTTGGGAGGACTAGAATGAGGGGTTTATGCCATGCCATGAGTGAAACATGCTTATTTTGCATTCACATTATGCTCAAGCAACTCAGAAACCCAGCAAATTCCAGCTAAGGGCACCTGGCAACATTTTCTTGCTTTTCTATCCAGTTTCAGTGATGCAGCTTCCACTGCTGATTTGCCCTCAGTAAAACTGCAGGAAGAGCTCCTGTAGATTGGCTGAACAGATTGCAAGGAACGCTTCCCTTTGGGAGGACAATGCTGACTGATGGATGCATCTGAGAGACTCCTGATTGCACTGAAGATGCAGGAAATTACCCTCTAAGATTCATGTGTATTTATAACCGTGTACGTGCATTCTCAGGGTGGAGGAAGGGGTCCAGCCCTGGACTCACCCCGCTGGGGGAACCAGAGCAGGCTTTGAGCAGGAGCAGCCAGGATCCCACACGGGGCCAGGTAGGGAGAGCTCACAGAGCCTGCAACACATCTGGGGCCTTGTGCGATTTGTTAACTTAATCTGTGCTGTGCAAAAAACCCCAAAACCCTGTAGATATCAGCGAAGGGTTAAGGATGCCTTGTTTTCAGAAACAAAATAGGTTCGGCTTCTAGAAAAAGCAAAATTTCTGGACAAATTAGCTTTTCTTTGCCCTTGTGGATATCAGCCTTATGAAATTGCTGTCTCTCATTTTACTTGCATTCAAATCAGTTCCCACTGGTAATGAAGTAGAAATGCAAAGAACAATACATAAATTTGGGGAGTTTGTGTGTTCATGTCCTAGCACTAAAAAAATGTATAAAAAGAGTTTCCATGATATTTCACTTGACGCAGACACGAATGGACAGTCCTTTATATCTTGGCCGAAGCAAATATTTTGTACAAAGGGAAAGATGATGGTTAAAAGGACCAATTTCTTTCACAGAGCCATGGGGAAAGTAAATATTCCTCCCTTATCTGAATTCTTGAGGAAAAGAAGATGCCAAAGAGGGCAGCAGAGTCTTACAATTTCAGAGGAAAGACCAATGCTCCGCTGGGCACTGGATTCTCCTTTGGGCTGCAAAGTCAGCAGAGAATCATCTACCTCTATGTATCAGCCAGTTAGTGCATTGTCCTCCCTCATTATCTGGCTTCTTTCTGGTTTAGATACCCCAAAAGTATCAAAGGGAAAGCAGAAAGAGGATATGCAGGCTATTCAAGAGCTCGCTTCAGCTCTACCTGAGATCCCAAAACATTGGGGTCTTTTCTCATACACTTCATTTCACTGGCAATTTGTCAGAGATGTAAAGTAGCTTCAAGCAGGAGGTTACTGTCAGTTTGCAGGCTGGAGTGCCTGCAAGCGCTCCTGCACACTCAGCATCTGTTGCACCACACCGTAATGCTGAGATATTATACCCAGAGCACACAGGAAAAATAATCATCTCTTGTTTCTAAGAAAAAAGTTGTACTTCTTCTACCTATCATCCAGCCTTTACCTAAATAAGCACATTGCCTTTTTTGACAAAAGTCAGTTATTAGTTTCAAACTGTAGAGAAAGAAACAAGGGGAGAAAGAAGTTTGTCACCTCTGCAACACTAAATCATCTCAGAATCAGTTTCTAAAGAGAGAGCACAAATGTCAGTCCCACAAACTTGCTAATGGTCACACTTGGAAAACAGTCACAGAACAGACTATGTGCACAGTATTAAGTACTTGCTTATAGCCAGTAACACCAGATAGTACTGGCCACCACGGTTTTACAAATTTCTCAGTCTAGGGAGAAAGATATGCTAGACAGTGCTGATAGCTTAGGTTCTGGATTTTTTTAAAAAGCAATTTCCTCTGCATAGACTGTGGCTGTTCCAGGATAATGAGGATGTAGACAGTCTGATCTCTGTCCTGTGGTCATTTTTGAGGTAGAGCTGAGTTCTGGAAGCATCTGTGGAACCTCCTTTATTCCAGGACTGGAGTATGTAAGCAATAAAACAAAATTGCACTTGGAATATACTTGATTGCATTGCTGATTTTTCTTCCTCTAGGCATCAGCGTAGCTAGCCTGAATGTCCAGAGCTGAACATTAAAAACTAAAAACTGTGGGGACAAGACATACTTGTCAAAAGGTGACTAATCCATCCAACAAACTAAAATATTTATCCCTTTGCTCAAAATTAGTTTAAGTTAACTGAATCCAATCTGTTTTCAAAAACTCCTTTACAAAACCACTGTAAAGAAATCATCCACTCCTAGCTATGCCTGCCAGTTGGAGAGGATGCTTCTATTTCAAATGAAGGGGGACAAAATTCCATTGCAATAGGTCTGCAGACATTTGTTTACCAGAAAACAAGCTGGATTCTATTTCAGATGATATCTCATGAATTTGAAAGAGCAGCTAGAAGATAATGTACAAAAATAAGTGTGCTCCCAGACCCAATATCTTTCTAAACATTGTTCTTCTGCACTAAGGAACATATAGGCTAATATAGATTACACAGATTGTGAGATATTGTTACCAGAGAAGGGAAGCTACTAACAATTTGTAAGAAGTATGAGGCAGGAGATTGCAAGTACTGATTTATATGAATATTCTTATATCAAACTCTGTGTGTTACCGATGAATTCGTAAAAGTTTATCATGAATCTGATCATTGGAACAAATCTTATTGGTTTTTTATTATGTTTCTGATACTTTTAAAAAGTCTATACCAAGGCCATAATTGTCTGGACTTGTCTATATTTCATGATTTATTCTGAAAAATTGCTGCAGAGATATTTTGGCTTTAGCCTTTAAAATTACAACTCAGTTGTTCCCAGTCATGTGCTATGTTGGCTTTTGCCACTAGCAGTGCTTTTCCCTTGTTCTGTCTTCCACATCTCAGTGGCAGGCGTTATGTACAATTGACTTTTGGTGTAGGTTCCCTGTGATTCTTACCACAGTAGAAGAAGTTCTAAATATTTTCAGTGTATTGCTGCTGGCGTGACAAGTTTGGGTGGACAACACTAACAATCTTCACAGTGAAGAAAATTGGTTCCCACTGACATTTCTCTTGGCAGACAGAGAGAAGAGTTTCTTATTGACTGTTTCTCCAGTTGCACAATGACTTCACACTTAAAGAAGAATGAAGAAATATCCTTTAAATTCAGGGGGTTTTGTTGCTTACAGGACCACCCTGAGGTACAAGGCTGAGTACAAAGTGAGTTCTACATCTGCTGCAGGGTGTGTCGAGGGGCACAGCTTCCCCCAAGCTCACCCCGTGTAGCTGCTCAAAGCAGGCAAGGGAGCGCTGGGAGAGCTGCCACTCTGCGGTCAGGAGTACATGACCATATGACACATGGTGTGACCATGTCCATTGAGACAGGATATTACTTTTAAGGGAAGAAATTCTGTGTCATTAGACAAGGGATAGTGATCGACTAAGACAGTCTGCTTCACACAATGGAAGTTGCAAAAGTCTAACAAATGAAAGACTTTTCATAGAATCACAGAATGGTTTGGGTTGGAAGGGATCTTAAAGATCATCTAGTTCCAACCCTGCTGCCATGGGCAGGGAACCAGGTTACCCAGAGCCCCATCTAGCCACACCTTCAGGGCTGGGGAATCCACAGCCTCTCTGGGCAACCTGTTTCAGTGCCTCACCACCCTCGCAGTAAAGAATTTCTTCCTAATATCTAATCTAAAAGCCACCCTTCTTCATCTTTAGGCCATTCCTCCCTCATCTTATTGCTCCATGTCCTTGTGAAAAGTCCCTCTCCAGACTTCTTGTAATCCCCTTTAGGTACTGGAAGGCTGCTTCACTTCTCCAGGCTTAACAGCCTCAATTCTCTCAGCCTGTCTTTACAGGAGTGTTACAGCCTGTGATAACTTAGTGGCTCTCCTCTGGGCTTGTCCCAAACAGGTTTTTTTCACCATGCTATTGTCTCCAATAGTGTCTCTGAGTTGCCCACAGGTGTGGTTTGCTGCTCCAGCTGGTCTTCCCCATTGTCACCAGCTCCCCACATCTTTCACTGTCAAACAGTGACCTCCTCCCAGGCGCACTGGCCAAACTCACTGGAGTGGCTCCCACCACTGGGCTCCTCCTGAGCTGCTGCAGCTGGCACAAACATACCCCCAGATACAGGCAGATGATCGCTGGGTGGCAGCTGTAGCTGATTAAGTTTTGATCACATCACCTCCCATGTATTTCCTGCTGTTTCCCTGCTGGAGTTTAATGCTTTAGTATCGGAGCTGCTGTACTCAGTGTGTGGCTCACTGGGAAAGTTTACACCTGGCATGTATTTCTGCAGTATAGATAAATATTCCCACATATCCCATAGCCTCACACCTGAGAAATCATTCTGTCTTTTCCCTACTGGGCTCTTGCCAGAGGAAGTTTGTATTGGATTCTCCAGTCATCTGCTTTTGAGTTTATATAATTTTCTTTGAGGCCCAGGAGGCATTTAAGGAAAGGGTTTTCTGTTTGTTGTCTTCCTCCAGAAGTGAATAATTACCCTATATAGTGCAGATTTGCTGCTATCCTACTCAGCTTTGGCAGGTTTGCCTCTGCAGCTGTTTTCCATTAAGGCAGAAAACACTCCTCAGCGAAGCTCCCAACCTATAACTGACCTCCTAAGGCTCATCTGATGAGAAGCAGCAGTGTCATTTATCAGAAAGTGCCTGAGCATTTTAGACTTCTTGTTCATAAGTTTACAAAGAAACCTCTGCCAATTCAGTCAGAGGAAGGTCTGTAGAATTGAGCCCTTCTTGAGCTACTCTTTAATGTAGGCCCACTTACTGCCATAAAATCCTATGACAAATTCCAGTCTTGTTCTAAGTTATGCTTCCATCACTGTTTTTCCATGCCAATAGGGTTCTTATTAAAATTGAGGAAGAAAAGGTAGTTGGGAGGGGAAGGAGATAATATGATATGTAAGAGCAGATTTCAGCATGACTAGCTCCACTTTCAAACGTGCAAGTCTAATTTGTTCTGTTAATTGCATATTGGCAGCGTTGGCACATTGGAATATCTTTTTCCGCGTGATCACACTGCACAAGCAATACCTGAGATCCAAACTGCATGTCATGAAATCATGTGCCCATAGCTTTCAATATTTGTCTTCAAGGAGATACACAGAATAGGGGAAATCTCTAATTACAGCCAATTCTTTGGCAGAAACTTTTGTCTCTCTCTGTCTTGTGCACGATGAACAGCCAACAGTCTACACAAATGAACCGGCAATTTGAAGTTAATTAGACATGTAAACTGGAGTAGCCAGAGCACTCCATGCCTCAGAAATGAAGAGGAAGAGGAGCCTCAGCATCTGACAAGGCCATTTTTGTACTTCCTGCAGAGCAGTGGTCCTGCATAAATTTACACTGACAGCAAGAGATCTTGTATCTTCTGAATAGTTCAAACAAAATACTCTGTATAAATGACAAACATATTTCTAAACTGGAAGGGATAAAAGCAAAAATAAATTCTAGTTCCTTATTCAGGATCATAGAATCATAAAATGTTTTGGGTTGGAAGGGGCCATAAAATAATCCTGTTCTAATCTCCCATCATGGACAGGGACACCTTCTGCTAGACTAGGCTGCTCAGAACCTCATCTAACCTGGTCCTGAATATTTCCAGGGGTGGGAAGGGGCACAATCTGATCATATAAATATATCAGTAAGTGATACAGCCATGTGGATATAGCGTATATACATGACAGTGAGCCTTACAAAGCACTGCTTTATACAGTTCTACTTCAATGGCAATGCAGTAAGGAGTTCCCCCATCATCCTGCCTTCATCACTCCTTGTCATCCTGCCTCAGGCCGTGAAACCTGGGTGCCATGTCCCTGCTACCTTTTGCAGCATTCACCAGTATCCAGCCACATCTAATCACTGTAATTAGGCCAGTTTAAATAAGAATTCAATTATGGCTTCTCATCTGAGCCTCTCCTTGACTGTGCATGGTCTCATTTTCCCCTCAGATCCCCTCTAACAGCTGTATTTGGTGTCTCAGGCCCTATGAGGAGGGTGAAGCAGAGGCAGAGGACGGTGGGATTTGGCACAGCTGCCATTTCATGGTGGCTGGACATCTGCCACTGCCTGGCCAGGGTGGAAACTGGGGTCCTGCCTGCCCTCTACAACTTTTTTCTGAAAACCGGTGTTACCTTGGGGGGTCTTTCTGCTGGGTGCCAGGCAGGCCCTGGGCAGCAAGATGTGACCATTTCAGCATCTGCATCGGGGAAAAGCAAACCAGAGGGATTCCCGGGATGATCAATTCCCTTTTTATCCTTCCCAGGGGGACAGGGTGGGTCGAAGAGGCCACATCGGCCCTTATTACAGTGTAATACAAACAGAAAGCATTCTCTGGAGCTTCTCAGAGCCCTGCTGACATGTGCTTTGGTGCCTTCTGGCATCAGTAGCGGCACGGAGGCACACGGAGCATTCACAGCATCCTGGCACAGCGTGATCGCCTGCCCTGAACTCTCCAGCAGCACCTTTGAAAACAGACAGCAGGACAGGAACCATTTTAATTACATTTCAACACTGCAGGGTGGCCATAAGCTGCTGTTTTGTCTGCCTGCAGCCACCTGGATCCATCCACATTTGGAGGCAGCCTGATGTATGCTTTCCCCAGCAGCATATTAGTAAAGGATCAAGGGTGGCTGTGGTTGGTCAACAAAGGGAAACAACTCAAAGTGATGCACAAAAGGCAAAGGTCTGCTTAAGAAATTGTTGCCTGAGTAAAAAGCTGTTCCGTGGCTCCTAAGGCAGTGTTGAGTTTCATGTAGTCTCAGAGGCCCTGCCAGGCCAATCAGAAAAGTAGGAACAGTCAGCTAGTCTTGTTTTTGTAAAAGACCACATGTGTATCCATAATCCAGGGCTTTTCAAACCCTAAAAATTTTGTAGCTACTTTCCTGGAGTGGATGAATGTTATATTTCTTTGCAGTGTGTGCAATCAGTATGTCTGAAATATACATCTTCCTTTGTGTACAAGTCTAAGAGGGATGATGGAGATTTCTTTAAAAGATCTAAACTTATAAATATTTCCTTTCAGTGTTTATGACAGGTAAATAAGTCAGCATGACAGTATAAATTATCTTGAAGCTATTCCATCCTGCCACATACAATATTCTAAGATGCCGTGGGATCCTCAGAGCTGTGATTGGCACTTTCACCTGCAGAGTTCACACAAGGTTCAGAATTCACTAAATTTGTGTAAACCAGGGGAAACTACAACTCTGCTTAAAATAGAGGCAACTCTGCTCTTGATTTTGGTGCATCCTTATGAATTTTCATGAAAGCAGGTCCTTGCAGGACAAGGAATAGGTCTCATAGCCAGACAAGTCCAGAAAGGTTCCGGTTCCCAGGACACCTACACCAGCTCTGCACCTCATGTTATTACTTAAGCTAAAGCTTTCCAGCCAAGAAAGTGCACAGGAAGTATTAGGAAAATGCAGAATTCGTTCCAAATTATAAAAACCAAAATACCTACTTGGGGAGAGATTCACACTTGGCTCCCTTCGCCCTATGTGGAAAGCAAGAGAGGCCTGTTTCTCTGATTGTTAAAGGAGACTGACATGACCTCAGTTGCAGGCACCTATGCTTGCTAAAATCAGAAGCTTTGTCAGTACTCATATGAAATAAGTTGCAGCAATTCCGAAGCCAGCAGTCCATACAGCCATAGCAAACTGTCTGCAAACCTGCGGCAGGGCAATATGAAACAGTAAAATGCACAAACTAACACAACTACAGTGAAGACACGTGCAATGACAGGTGAGGGTCAGCAGTGGCTACAAGTTCTGAAAGTTTCTAGAATTAATAGAGCTCTTTTTGATGAAAACACAGTGTCAAGAAACCCTGCAGTCAGTGACGGCCTTAACATATTTTGTCTATTTAAGTTCCATTCTTTGCATAGTGAATATTATGAAGGCTATACCTCTATTTCAAGCTCAGTTTCTTGGCAGTGAGGACAGAGCTGGATGTCGCACTGCAACACTGGACAATTACAAAATGACCAAAAACCTCCTAGTTAGACAGCTTCATTGTCTATGCTTTCATACTCCTGTGGTTTTTTGCACAGTCAGTGGTAGATTAGACAAAACTCCTAAAGAATATTGGTCCTTCCTTGAGGTATTTTACATTATTTTCTTGGAGGTGTGTAGTGATATTTAGCTATTCCCCATTTTCTCTCTGACTCAGGTGTTGCCTAACCTTTTAAATTGTATCCAGTGTATATGCTGCTTATCCTGATGTAGACTGGGATGTCAGAGAGGTTGGAACTAGATGATCTTTGAGGTCCTTTCCAACCCAAGCCATTCTAGGATTCTGCATCCAAGAGAATTGGTGAGACCCTGTCGAGCTTAGCCAGAGGAGTGGCAACTAATGTGAGTCCATCACTAATCTGAAATGGTAATTGATTCATGAGTTTATAAACACACCATTTCTCTGAGCTGTATGTCAAAGCACTCTACCTTTAGTCCTGTCCACTAAAGCAGGACATCACAATCACTCGGTTAAATGCAGCATAAGCTCATTCTTTGTTCCCTCTCTGTCACTGGCTAATGCTGATTCCACTCTGCTTCTTTTCACGGGAGGAACATCTCACAGACATCGATAAAATATTGATCACAGTAGCTGTGGAAGTGAGGAAGGTGTATTGCCCCCAGCCTTAAAGCGACACAACTGAGACATAAGAGTTGCAGGCACTAGGAATAGGTTCATTCCTTGAGATGAAGAAAGCACCTACATTTCCAGGCTTTTATTTTTATAAATTAGTACACCATTGTTTCATGCACCTTCTCACTGCAAGGTATCACCTAAAAACTGGAGTAGACTCATCAGGAATCTAAAGGAATGGTAGATTCCTTCACCCCATTGGTGCAGTGCACTGAAGTATCTGCTCCATTATGTGAGGAAGAAGCTCGTGGGCAGCTCCTCTGCTCCTCCCTCAGTCGCTGTTCCTGCACCCACGTATGTTCTGCAAAGCTGCTTTGGCTGTGAAGTGCAAAGTGCTGGCAGAATCAAAAGTTTTCCCTGTTTATAAGTAATGTGCCATTTACACAGAAAGTTCTGTGAGTAGGAACAAATTGTGTGGGATGGTTATTTGTGTTTTCTGTTGCTGAGAGGCTGTGAATTACAGACATGTTCGTCAGTAAGACAAAGGCCCTTAGTCATTTGTCTGCTACTGAAAAGGCAACTCTGCTCTGCAGTTGTCATGACAACACTGGTTATATAAAGAGACATATCAGAAGAAAGATCATTTGCTCCGTGCGCTATATTTCAGTATAGGAATACATCCTCTCTGCAACAGGTCTGTTTTGTTATAGACAAAAACTATGGTTCCTGGCATGAGAAAAAATGCTTCAGAAAGCTGCCTGATGACATGAAAGTTTGTGGTGCAAAAATGGCTTCCAAACAAATAAAACACCTCACATGAAGACTACTTCCATAATTTGTAGATCTTTTGGACCACATTCCACTGAATGCAGAAGTGATGCAAAATGTTCAAATAAATTTCCATTGAAAAGCTATTATTTTTGTGAATAAAAATTATTCCTGACTTAGTGACATCACAAGACCTAAGAAAGTGAAAGAAAAGTCTTAGTCTCAAAATGCCTATAAAACTACATCACCTTAAAAGTTCCAGCACAGTCCTGTGCATGGCCTGAAGTTGGCAACTACAGACCATATCTACTGCTCAGCTAAAGACAGAAAGCAAATCACCCTATGACTCTTCAACCTACTCACCTGGCTAAAAGCTAAAAGTGGCAGGACAGTTTCATGACTGTGTCTGACCTTGTGGTATTATGTTAAACATTTTTGCAGCAAAGAGGCCGAGGGAAAAAATATGAAGCTACCCCACGAGTTTCAGAAAACCCTCTTCTCCCTGGAATTATATTCTTCATTATTGAAGAAGTCTTTGCAGTCCTCAGAGAGACCAGCAGTGATGCAATATGAGGACCTGCAAATCTGTAAGTCCCACATGAACCCACAGAACTGCAAGTGAATTTTGTGAATTAAAGGTTCATGCAAAAATGTAAAGTTTTTGGAAAAGTCTTTTCAGGTGTGCACTTTTCTTTTGAAGTTAACTTAGCCGGGTTGTGTAGCAAAGAACATTCCATTAAATTTTCCATCAGAAACAATGCCTCTAACAGTTGAATATCTGCAAGTTCTCTGGTCTCACTTGTAACTCTAAGGGACCCCAGAGTGTTATGAATGAAACCTGTATGCCCAAATGTTGATAAGAGTAATTTCACCCATCAGCAGAAATAGGTTACCCCTTCAAACTTCATTTTCTAATGTAACAACCGAGTTCTTCTTCTACCCAGGATCTCTGGCCTTATGGAAGACTCAGGCATCCTATTACAATCCTGAATGTCCATCTCTTGCCCCATTTTACTGTTTACTCTTTCGCCATGTGTACTGTTTCAGAAATCTCACATCTGTGCCCTTTTCAAACCACAAACACAGCGCCCGACTAGTCCCTCTATGTGGTCCTCTCCATGGTGACCACCTAGTATGCCCTTTTCTCCACTGTTTATTCCTGCAAGGCTGGCAGAACAGAAGACAGAAGGCAGAGCAGGGTTTGATTCCCTGTAAAATGCTGAAACAGAACTGCAGTCCACTGCCTTAGCTGATAGAAGGAAAATGGAGGAGTAATAGCTGGCTTTGGAGCAGAAGTAAATGCATGATTGCCTTTAACTTGACTGAATCAATTTAGCTCTTAAAATGAGAAATCCCCAGCAGGTTTCATAAGACAAATTATTAGAGACTTGATAGAGCAAATTGTGTGTTTGAAGAGTGGACTTCATGAACTCACACATCTGTCACGTGTACTGTGCTCGGCAAACAAAGGGAGATTTTACTTCTAAAGCTTCAATGTGCACAGCAATAAGATCTCTAGGACATATGTGGAGGCTGATGGACCGAAGTGATTCTGATGGTTTTTTTCTCTGTCTACTTGTAATAACTCTCCTTGTCATATCTAAGTACTTCATGGAAATAGAAGCCGCTAACTGCACAACATTCCTGTGAAAGCAGGCAGGATTAGCTGCTCCCAATCTGATAGGCATTGAAAATTAAGCATAAAGTGTAAATACTCCTTCCAAAGGCTGCTTTAAAACTCAGGTGCTCATAATGGATGAGAAATTAGGAAACTAAATACAGTCTGAACCTGTGAGTCTTTTCCAGAGTTATGCAATAAGCCTTTAGCCGGCCCAGGAACCAGCCGGGGAAGTCTTTAGAACTGCCTGTGTTCTTAAGCAAAATCTTTCATTTCCTAAAGAAACTCATACCTCCAAGGATTTCTTAGTAATTGCTGTTCTCCTTTTATAGTTTCCAACTCATATCACACACTTCTCTGACAGTATTTCCCACTTTCTATCCTGCAGGAATGGAAATAGAGATAAAATAGCTTATGCTTCTGCTGTGATGAGGGAGAAGGCTGTCGGAAGATTTCCTGCCTATCACCTGTGTGAGGAGTCCTCTCTGCTTTTATAACCATAGGCTAAAATTTTAAGAAGTCACAAAACCTTTAACTGAAAGGTGAGTCTTGCCAGGAGCATTTCACACAGCTCTTACCACAAGGATTTTAAGTGCTCATCAGAGAGAAACCCCAGGAAAGTCTGTGGAGGGGTGTCAGTAACTAATTTCTCCTCTCATTCACCTTCAGTATGACCCACTGAATTATCATAAATGGTGCCCTCAGCTTTGAGTTATAAAGCATACAAGACAAGTATGTCTTAATCTGGCAAGAAATGTGGAGTTTAAAGGCTTCATTCACCTCTATTTTTCAGTCGGGCATCGCTCTTCATTTAGAGTTATTTAGAAAGGGGAATGGAAGAATGGAACACAGCAACTCTTTCATGCTGAAGTTAATGTATTTTGTCTGATGAACAAAAACAAGACTTAACTAGAATACAGTTGAAAAATATTAAAGCCATAAATGCAAACTTCCTTTTCAAGATAGGCAGAGTTAGATATTATGGGAGATTAAAAAAAAAANCTAAAGACATGAAAAAAACCCTCAGACCTCAGACTTTCTGGAAAGAAATTTTATCCTGGATTCAAATGGGCTTTGTTCTCATTACCTTGAACCTTTCATCTTCCATTAGACTTCTGCAAAGTGAAAGAAGAGTTTGAATGAACCTTTTAAATCAAAGTGGTAACCTTTTACATCCACTCAGAATAGCTATGAACACCTGCTAAATTACTGCAGACACTACTTTATTATTGCCACTAAGAAAATCAGAGCTGCTCACTGCATACGCAAATCAATTCAGCAATTATATTAGGAAATGAAATCTTGTTGTTTTCATAAATTTCCACGCATATTAAAGCATGGGTTTCATTGCCTTCTAGACATTTCCAGGAGACATAAAAATAAGAGAGAACTCACACAGACAGCCCTTTTTCCTTTGTTCTCGAAGTGAATCACAGCAAAATTTAGTGAGTTAAACAATAAAGGAAATAAAAGAAGTGCTGTGAAAGTCCTTGCAGGTCATGTCTGAGTGTGTAGTCTTCATATGCCCATCTCGGTTTGTGATTTACTTCCACAGTGTGTGTTGCTAAATCTCTTTCAGATGACCAAGTCTGTATGGGGTGACCTTCAGTGCATACGATGTCTCTATGCCCTTTGCCTCACAAATCCCTGTGCCTTACCAGGATACAAGGGGCTACAGCAGTCATGACCCTCTCAGCTCCCAGCACCTCGAGTGACTACTGCCACTGCTGTAACTGGTGAGGGGATGAAACCTGCCCCAGGGTCTCCACACACGTGTGACAGCACACGTATGGTAACAGCATTACATGAGGTGGGGTTGCTCATGTGGCGACTCCTGAGATACAGAACAAAATTGCTGTCTGTCCTGCCCTTCCCTACATGTACTTTCCTGACAAATTGGTGCTATCTGTAGATTTCATATGTGTATTATCTTTCATCATTTGGCCCATTAGTCAAAATATTAAAAAGTACCAGGTGCAAAACAGGCCAAGATAGACCATTGCTGCCCTGTATTTGCCATTCTGTCACTGAGAGTTACTCTGTAAACAGAGATTTGTACCTATGCCACAGAAGCTTCTTCCAAGCCATGTTTCCCTAGACATCTGCCAGGAAGGCATATGATGCTTGCCACCTGCCTTTGGTATACAGGGACTGTAGATTTCAAGTCTGGTACATGGGATTTGCTTGCCTTATGTTGCTATAGCAATTCATGTGTCCTACCTGTATCCCATTCCTTGGTACAATTTACAAACCTTTCCAAAATTCCACCCTGACCTTCTGTCCTCTTCCATGGATTGGCATTTCCTAAAATTCCAGAGTAGCTTTTTTTTCACTTCTGAAATTTTTGCTTTTTAATGCCCATTCATTACCGGCCTTGAAAACTCATTCTTTTGTAGTTCCATATTCAGTGGATGTATTTCTGTATCAGCTGTGTGTACAGATTAATCCGTGGTGCAAAGATGTGTCCAGGACTCATCTGGATCCCATATCATGTGTCCATCTATCTTTGTTCTCCAACCTTCTCCTCCTTGCACCTACATTTCCAGGAAAAAGAACTCCTGGCAAACAGGCCAGAAGAGTGTTAAAATGAACTCTGCCAGTTACTTGACCTGGAAGACCATAGAACTAGGATCCTACAGGGCTTCATAGAAGATGAGTCCAGATGCAACCTATGAGTATATACATTGGATATACAACCTACTCTGTCAGTTCTGCACAAACAGAGAATAAAAATACTATCTCTTCCACAAGTGTGCCTATAGTCTTCCATTACTGTATTTTGCAACACACTGGTAGGAGAGAAGGCCTTCTGTCTATAGCCTGCTTTTCCTGCTGCAATTAATTCACAGGTTTTGTGTCAATGTTTTTTTTCAGCTATTGGATGTTTTTTCAACTCAGAGCTTGTAACTTGAGGCTTAGTGCCAAATAATTTTGCTTTCTAAAAGCACATCATCTGTAAGACAACGACAGACATCCCTCAGGATGAAAACTGCCACAAGTGGTCTGATCTGTTCCAAACCTTTTCCTGCAAGTCATTTTTCTCAGATAATTCACTTTTCATCTTTTATAAAGCAGAGGCAGTCTCTGCATATAAGGGTCAGCCAAAGCAATGTTAAACTGGGTTTTTCAGCATTTATTGATGTGTAATGTAGCAGACAAATGACTCCATTAGTCTCTGTTGTAAGTGAATGCCCTTGAAATACTTATGCAGATGCACATAAGGACCCTAAAAACAATTGAACAGTGAAGCTGCATGGACATCATTGGCCAGCTTTGGAAAGGAGGGCATTGAAGAGATAAAAACCAGTATGTAAAGGGACTTAAACCTCAGTTTGAACAAGGAGAGTTACTGTACCTATCAGAACAAATACTGAGCTAGCTGACAGAGAACTCTTGAGTTTGGGTTTTATTGGTGTTGTTGTTTGTTTTCTGTTTTGTTTGTTTGTTTGTTTTGTTTTCATTTTCCCCTTGAAATATTTGTGAATTGAAACTTCTTCGCTGTATGGAAGGAGATTACTTGCAGCTTCTTCCAGGAAGCTCTCAAAGTCTGGGCTTGGTTCCCCACTCAAATGAACAAGGCTGGGCACACTGAAACCACGGTGAGGGATCCCCACGGTAGCACTGAGTGATCCAGCTCTGCAGCTATAAGCTGTATGAACCTATAAGATAGGGCCCACAGAAGTCCTCTTGATGTGCTGTATCTGGGAGCCGAGGTAGCATCTGTGTGGTGTACAGATAAGTCCGTGTAGACTAACTTGATTTTAGGTCTCTACTGTACAACTGGACTTTACTTCAAATGAAAACAGGAAGGTCAAATATTAGTCAGAAAGCCCAGGTTCAAGGGTTCTCAATTTCTGTCTCAATTCCTCTTCCATATGAGCTCTAAGTTTTAAAGATAATTTTGTGTACTCAAACCCAACAGAAGACTGACCAAAGCCTGAATTTTGTGATATTTGTGAGAGACCTGGAATTCTCCCTAAACGCATGTCCCGCTTTCTGACACCATCATGGTACTATATTCATATTTCTCACTAAAAGTAAGCATATTTGTTTTGCTCTGAGAAAACAGATGTCATATTGAGAGGTAATTAGCAGATCTGTGCTTTCCAGTCAACTTGCTTTCATTTTAGATATATGGGAAAAAAGGCAGTCAAAAATCAGCTTTATGCGAAAAAGACAAAACCATTTGTCTCTTGTCTGTAACAGGATGCCATACTGAGATTATCCCCCCAGGCCAATTGCCTCATGGAAGAATGGCAGAAAACTTCTGGAAGATCTTAGCTGCTAACATATATAGGCATATGTGTTGTATTAGACTCTCCAGAAAGATGCTACAGAGGAAAGTATCCAGCAGAGCAAAGTCCCAAACCTGAGTTATTAGTTTGATGTTTGACACAAAATTAGTTTCACTGTTACAATTTTTCTATTTCCATGTATTCATCTTAATAACTGTCCAAGGAAAGATGGTTCAGATGGTTCCCTAAAACTGGTTCTGTTTTTCTGAAACCCACATTCACATGTGCAGCAGCATATAGTAGCTGTATAGTCAAATGAAGCACACTGATGCACAGTCATGAAAGAAAACACCCACTAAACCTGTGTAATGAATAAAGCAATAAATACCTTTATTTTTTTTTCAGTTGTCTCTGTCTGAAGTGCTGGAGATGCACAAAATAATGGGCTTTGCACTGGTAAAAACTAGCTAATATGTTAGGCAGACTCAGTCTCCAGAATACTTTTTGTTACTTTTTATATTGATGATGACAAATAAATGTGAGGTTGTGGCTTTCCTGCAACAGAGGACCTCTGCAGTAAGTCAGTAACAAGTTGCCATAGTGACCTACGACACACGGGGAAAGTAAATTTCTCTGCACTTATTTTTGGAGCTTTCTGTAAGGCTATATTGTCAACAAAGCACCAGTCTTAAAACCAGTGTATGCTTCTCATTTCTCCACTGTGCAAGGGCAAAAAACTTGCATGTTTAGGATGTAACACAACAAGGCATCTCAGTGATACAACTGTATTTTGGTGTTTGACTGTGTGTCATTAGTACCAGCCAAGCTGCAGCTCACTTCCAAAGCTTAACCACGACACGTTAAATGCCTAAATGATTGTAAAGACTTTGTTCTTGTCCCTCCTTCCTTTGCCTCACATCAAATAAAATCACAGCATCTCACATTTTGCAAACATTGGTTTTTTTCCTTTGGGTAAGTTTTATCAGCTAATAGGACTGCAGTCTTCCATCTCTCTTTCCTGGCCTCCGTATATCAGTCCATAATGAGTTTCAGCATCCACGTAGCTCTCCTCCTCAGTACCAAAATCTTTTGCCTCATCTGCTGGGCATTTTGTTTCTTCCCTCTACATTCACACGCAGGTCCGGCTATGGCAAGAATGTGTGAGAACAAGAGGTGCCTCTGGATGTCTTGCCACTCAGTGTGCCCCTATGCCTGGGCAATCTCCTCTCACCAGCACCAGCAGAGCAGACTCCCCATACTTTACCCTGAGAGACACTCCCTGGGGATGAAGCCAGTGTGTTGCCATTCCTAACACACAGTGCAACCCCAGTGCAGCTCCCACCTGCTTGGCCACACACCCTTCTGCTCCCAGCACGGAGGGAGATGCTATGGGGGCACCCTGGCAGTCTTAGGAAAGAGGAGAACTGGAGTCTGGCTCACTTACCTCTCCTATTTCCTCTGCAGCTCAGAGATCTTCACATCTGTTCAGTAGTTGTGTCCAGTGAAGGACAAGGTGAAAAGGGCAAAGAATAGCAGAGCTTGACCATGTGTGTCTGTCTCAGAGTTTCAAGTACTCCCTGAAGAGCTGAGATGCATGGTGTTTGGCACTGGGTCAAAATCAAATGATTCATTTATCCCCCATATCTGAGGCAGGTTTGAACCAGCCCCTTTTCAGTCATCTTAGTGTGTGCTGCTCCTCCCCAACAGGAGCTGTAAAACACAGGTTGCTCTTACATCCTTCCCACATCTGGTTAGCATTTATTATTGCCATATATAAAATAAATCAGGAAGTAATGCCCATGTCTCTCTCCAGCCACTAATCAAAGGGCTAATTACCCTGCAAAAAGTGGTGAAGAAAGTGAGACTCCAGCTCAAGGATTAATTGACTGACGAGAACATGTTTCCTTTTAATTCTGTGGAATTTCAGCAACATTTAAATCTGGTGCCAAATACATGTAGAGTGTACTCTAAACTGAAATGACCTACACATTTCACACAGAAGAAGGAAGAAGACAGTTATGACATTTTTCATATATACACAAAAATGTGGAGATTAAAGTAACCCTAGGGCCGCAATTATGCTCTTTGAAGCATATCTAACTGATCAGCTGAAACTCTTATCTGCAGCAAACACTGGTGCCAATCTGTAGGTCTTGTTGCAATTATATGTAATAACTGTGTCGCAGCAATGAAGGGCAGTCAACTTAGACACAGTAACCAAGTTGCTGTGAGTATATGACTCATTATATTGTGACTAAAGAAGCCTGTGAACATCAGATTTAGTAATTTAGAATTTCTCCACAAACTAAAGAAGAAATGGTGAGTGCTGATATAGTCTAATGACCCTTTCAGTAATGTCTGGATTTGCTTAAAAGGCTTATTCAGCTTCTCTATATTTCAAAGGCTACATGTGTTCGATTGAATGCGAACCTGACAGCAAGACCTTCAGAAGAAATGTTGACTTTGATGTGTAAGTGAAACGAAATTCAACACAGTGAAATTATTTCTCATCACACCTGCTTTAATGTACTCAGAATTAACTCCTCTGTCCTTAAAAGTTGACATAAGAAGTCAGCCTCTAGAAAAACAACAACAAAAAAAAAAAAATTCATTGAAAGGAATAAGTCCGTACCTCAGATTTAGCCTACTTATGAGTAAGAGCTGCCTTATTGTGCATTTCTGCGTGCTTGCTTGGGCATGCAATATACGTATAACCAAGCATGATTTGCCCTTAAATGAATGAAACAGGCTAAAATTAACAGTCATCTGACACTCCTGGGATTTGCTTTGAGTTGAGTTCAAGCTTGCTTTGATTTACACATTAGAACACTGTGTAGCACCTATGCTCCTGTTTGTGTGCCCTGTCACTCCATGTAACTCCCAGCTCCAGTGAAACTTACCAAAACTGATGCCAAAGTTTGGGACAAGACAGTTTCCTTTTCATCCCAATGAAGAGCATATATCCTCAAAACTGTCATGATATTAGATAACTACAGCCATCCAATCTCAAAAGACAAAATCATAATCTTCAATTATTTCAGCACATGCCACAGTGCCATTTTCTATGTCTGGTTATATTTGAGACATCCACATGGGACTAAATTCAGCAAAGGATCTCTGGGAGACTCAAACTTTTCTGGTGGATGTAGAATAACTCTGGGCATTTGATTTAGCACCAGAAACTTGGGTGGATGCAACTGAATCTCATATGCAGAATAATGATAGGGTCACACTGCCTCTAGTTTTTGGTTCATAATGCAGTAGAAATTTTATCCAGCATTTCTGAGCAACATGGATAGAAGACCTTTTCTGCTATAGAGTATT
Organism: Grallaria varia; assembly: GCA_013396735.1. Classification (NCBI taxonomy): domain Eukaryota; kingdom Metazoa; phylum Chordata; class Aves; order Passeriformes; family Formicariidae; genus Grallaria; species Grallaria varia. The sequence goes on from VWZG01012024.1 coordinate 118,404, forward strand.
TTTTCACATGTCTTAAGCATTGGGATATGCCATGGTCTAAGCATGATGAATCTCTGAATTCCTCCAGCCAAAGTTTTTGTGTTTTATTTTATTGTGCTGAGGACAGATTGTTAGTGTATGTTACTGTACATCCAGTGCAACATCTCTCAGTTGTACACATCTTGTTACAGTCCAGCCTTCTGTGTCTCCTTGTAGTCTGGCCTTCTGCTGAAGGAAGCTCTCTGTGACCTGAACCTTCTTCAAAAAAACCCACATGGGATTAGTGCAAAGGATATACGGAGAAGAAAAGAAATGGGAAGGCAATTTACATTCTCTGATCTAATAGCAATTTCATATAAAATGCTTGAAATCCCTTGGAAGAGAAGAATGGGGCAATAATTAATAGAATGGGCTGATAAAAACGTCACTGCTGGTTTAGCAAAGTCGGATGGGTAGGTCACAGTGCATGTTCAAATCCCTGAAGGAGAAGCTGGTCAGGAGCACTTATATACCAAAGTGAGAATGAATTTTTTGGCCGAAGAATATCCTTTTGTAGAGTCTCACCATTTTGGTTTTACTCTAAGACTGATTGGGAGCATAAATATGTGTAAAACCATCAGTGAAAAATTATTTAGGAAGCCTTATGGTCAATATGGCAACAGTGGGAGTGATCTAAATGTGTGTTATCATATCTTCTTTGATATACTACCAAGCACCCCGTGAATGCACTGAACAATGTATCTTACCTAACATATCTTTCCACACTTAGGGATTTCGGGTGATTTCAGCATTCCAGGTCACAGCTGAATGCAAGGCTGAGATTCTCAGTTTTGAGTTTAATAACTGAAAACGTACGTGAGGCATGTCTCTTCTACCTTAGTGATTTTACTTCTTGACCTGAGCAGAGATGTCTTTGCACTGACCTCCAGTTTCTGTGTTGTCTGATGCCACTGAACTACTGAAAAAAAATGAAACCAAGCTCAAATTACCGGTAACTATGGGTAATCAAAGTCCAGGGAGACTCAGGGTCTATTATCTCTTCTATTTTGTTCCTTTTTGTGGATTGCCAATGTAAACACATAGCTGTTAAATTTTCATTCGTTGACTTTTAATGACAGGCATCACTTTCCCAGTTGGAGAAGCAGCCATTTTTGTGAGTTCTCTTGAAGGTGTATGACCATATGCAAGAGTTGTGGCAGGGTTGCAGATGTTGTCTAGCATTCCAAAATCCCAGTGAGGCTTCTCTTACACACAGACTGAAAAAATGATCCTTCAGGTGTTTGGGCAAAAAAGTTACAGAGTGAAGAATTCAGTTGTCAATGGGGTTGTTTCGTGGGATATGTTCTTGACCTTTGATTTCAGTTCAGTGAGGACTTTTTGTTCTGTGTGTAGAGTTTGGATCAGGCAAAACCTGTATCTTTACAAGAACTCTGAGTCACTAACGTAACATAACGTAATCGTAGAATAGCTTTTGGAAAGCTTAATCTAATGAACTTTTTAAAGTACAATATGTATCTGAACATATGAAAAGTCTCCTAGAAATGCTTTGTTAGTCTGGGGTCAAGAAACTTGACCCCAAATTCATTGAAGTCAGTGGGACACTTTCCAACAACCTCATTATAGCATTTTAACTCTAACTTTGTGTGGAAATAAAAGTGTACTCTGGTCTTGAGTGAAGGAACTACTGATTTACAGTACCAGGAAAAAATTAGAAGCAGATCTGCCTTGTTTAAGACCTTACTGGCAAGCAGTCTTGGACAGGGCATTTGTCATGTTATTTTTCAATTAATTGCTTACAGTCAGGGTTCGTGTCACTGTGGTTTCAGCTCCATTCAAAGACTTTTTTATAGACATCCAATTAGTTGCTATACTTTTTCTTAGGAAAAGCAGCTGCATTTGCAGAGAATTCCTGAAGAGAGCTTCATAAAATGTACCTGATAAATGTGAAAATAAACCAAAATGAGCAGCTCGTCTTCTGTTAGCAGAAGTGCTTATGCAGATCAGTATACTAAAAGCAAGTTTGAGATTCCAGTATAAGCCACTTGTTATACAAATGCTTACTGAAAGATTACATTGTTTGTGTATATACATCACATTACACATAAATCACAAATCTATTCAAAATAGTGTGATTTAGACATATGTGAGGAGTGTAATATGCTCATGGGTGTGGAAAGAAGAGCATGTAATGAGAGATTAGGGTGATCATCTCACATTTCGGTTGTGTAAAACATTTTGAAGTTGTCACAGATGAATATTCCTTCTTAGAGGCTCTGCCATATGTAAGCCAGAAGAGATCTCAAAACCTAAATGTCGTAAGTTCGTCAGCTTTTTGTGTGTATTCCTGTCATCTCTGCTAACACTGCACTTACTAACCTCCCTCCAGTCTTGCACAGGGCTTAAATAAGTTGTTAGGCACTGCTCAAATACACAACAGACTGGCCTCTTTCCCAATCCATCTGTCTAATGTGTAGCTTATATTCATCCCATTCAACTTAAGGCACAAAGACCAATCTGCTTAAGCTTCTCTCTCCAGTTTGGAAAGACTTACAGAATAGAAGGCAAAGAATTGTAGTCACACACAAGCCCCCTAACTCCAGCTGGTTTCCAGCAAACCAACAGCCCTGTTATGGGATGAGCATCTAATGCTGCCAAGCAGGCACAGGCTAGTCCTGAGAAGGTGGCTATGCTGCCAGGATGGTTCTGCCTGCCTAACATGCCGCTTTGGTGGGTTCATTCAAATGTGGAATGAAAAGAATGCAGTTTTTTTTTTTCCATTAAATTAAGTTATGCATTTTTGTTCAGGTCTAGAGGAAGGCAGAAAAAAATCTGATCTAGTGGCCTTGTGAAAGGAGATGAATAGACATGTTACTGGTTTGGACAGACAGGGAAAGGATGGATTTCAGAGGGTGGAAAGGAGGTGGGAGATGACAAATGACAAGGAAGTAAAAAACCTCTGCAGCATTTTTTTTTTTTGCCAATAAAGAACAAAGGTAGTCAGTAGGGTTTTGTACAGCACAAATCTGCAAGAGATAAGGTCGGCAATAACACTGAGTGGCTCTGGAGGTTAAATATCAATGCATTTTTTATCTCTGTTCTACCATAACTTGAGCACAGTCCCCAGAGAAAAATTCCTTTATTTGAGTTGTGAATGAGGTTTTTTCAGAGGATTTGGGTACAGCTTATATGAAAGGTTTGAAGCAATACAAACCATGAAGTGAATTGCAAAAAAAAAAAAAAANTCTTCTCATGCCAAAGAGCAAGACCTGTGTCTGCTACTGCTTTCCCAAGCAGTGCTGTGATTGCACATCTTCTGCAGCATGTGGAATCTTATGGGCATCAGTAACTCTTGCACAGGCAAGGAGTGTGCCACCCACCTGCGCAGCAGATGTAAAGCCCTGAAGTATTTTCTGTAAATCAAGTTTCTGATGAGGAGGGGCTGTGATGGCATCCAGAGTAAATTATAGCTGTAGTACTAAAATTGGTGTCCATCTTCCACTTTGAAATGCCAATGCAAAATGAATCTAAGTTAAAAGCAAGATTTAGTTAAAAAAAGAATCAAAGAATAAGGAAAAGTATTTAATAACATCTTGCATTTGGTGATGTAAACCAAAATACAGTGTCAAAGAACAGACTAAATTACCACAGATGGCACTTTCCTAGATTTAGGTATCATCAGTAGAGTAATTTTGACCAAATTTAGGTTCTTTAATATGCAGCTTTAGTTATCACTGAAGTAACTAAAAGGTACTTGATGCTCTCATTTCATTAGGTTAGAACAAGACAGCATGGAAGTGAAAATAAGAGGTACCAAATCATACTTTGCAGATGAAACAGAGATGGCTAGAAGGGAGGAGGTAAAACATGAGGTCATGAAGTTCTACATTCATAGTTTGTGCATTGAGATGTTTAGTTATTGGATTTTCTGCCTACTCCTCAAAACAACACCTTACTTGCATGTGGCTTCTCCAAATATGTGCAACTGACAAAAAAAACTAAAGCAAATCTCCAGCACTTTGAGAATGACTTGATAGAACCACAGCGTGGCAGGGAAGGCTGTAGGGAAGCACTCTGCCTATCAGAGTAAGGCTCTGCATCCATGCTCCACACACACACCTCTCTTCTATAACTGTTTTTTAAATTCTTTTCCTTTCCACACTAAGCCCCGGGTTCCATTTGAGTGCCTGGCAGCACAGTGACACTCATTATCCATGTGCTCAGTCATGAGGCATTTATGAGCAAACAGCAGGCCTTCCTGCAGCTCCAAAGTGTGTGTTGCAATTCACAGCGATTTATACCATAAATACACAACTTAGCTCTGCTCTCTGTTCCCTCTTCTCTTTCCCAGAAGGTCTCCAGACAGCTGGTGGAGAATAGAAAAAGCTACCTGAAAGTAAGTGACATAAGAGAAGAGCCAAAGCAAATATTTTGAAGATGCCCTGGAGGATGACACATGCTCATGCAGATATTACCTGTGGAGACACCACTAGCTGAAGATGGATTGAAGTAGAGAAAATGAAAGATAATTTCATTGTGTAACTAACTGTACGCTTGCCAGTATCACTGTCTCTGAGAATAATACTGGGAGTAGGATACAGAGGTCTACGTAAGTGTTTGAGATGCTCGAGTACTCCAGCCGAGCTACACCTGCCCTTCTAGGGAAGAATGAATCTTCCTAGGTCCTGTGACAAATCTGCCAGCCTATGCAGGTGTCTCAGACACCTGAGGACATCTCTCATGGCATCAGGTCTTGTTTGACTCTTGACTCCTCTCACATTCCGCACCCAGGAATCAATACAGCTGCTCAATCATAGATATCCAAACCCACTAAAGATGCTCCAGGGTTTCACAGGAAGGTAGGGATGATAGTAATGGAGACTCGTATCTTTCTGAAGAGGCAGCAAGGAGCTCAGGGAGGAGTGGCCTACTGCCCAATCACCTCTGCACAGTGTGGAAATTTGACCCTGGGCAAAACCAAAACAAGGCAACACCATGCAGAGCTTCCCAGGACCAGAACAAGTTTCCCCCCCGACCCTCCTGAAAGGGGAGAAAAATGGCAAAAAAGCCGAGGGAATGGAGAGAAAACTTAAAAGCTTCAAACCGTAAGGGGAACAGAGATATATACGTATTTATTTACAGAGGAGGAAAAGGAAACTTAGCACTATATGCACACAACATGAATACCAGGCAAATACAGGGAAAGCGAGGTAACTCAAACTTATAGGTACTACATATATATACATATATATACCCAAGGAAGACAGATAAGGCACTGTATTACCCAAATACAGAAGTGTCCAGCCCCGAGCTGCCATCCTTCTCCCACACCACCTGCCTGATAAGAGACTGACCTGGCCAGAGAAGAGACTGCATCGAAGAGGCTGACCAAAGGACAAGTGTCCGAAGACAGTGTGACCCACAACTTCCTCCCTCACTCTTCTATCCCATGTGATGTGAGATAGTAGGGAATACCTCTTATTGGTCAATGTATGCCACCTGACTCATTTCCCAGGAAGGCCTAAAAAACAACAAACCTGGCCAAAGCCTAAAATTTAAACTACCACACAGTGCTATATTTGAATTAATGTCAGTTGACTAAAATGAGAGCTTAGACTCAATACTCATGACATACACTTAGTTGTCCTAAAGTCCAGGCCAAATCCTCCTACCCATTGAGTCTTACAGCTCTTTAGTTTCATTGTCAACCACTTTTAGCAGGTCCTACTGTTTGGCCAAGGAGGCTGACTTAGAAAAGATTGATCATCTCTGTACCCTCTGTTCAGTCTGGTCTTTCGCCTTGCTCTACCAAAGGCATGCTGGTCTGTGCCTTGTGGGGTGCAGCTGGACATGGGACCACTAGTTTAGCCCTTGGTATCTTGTATTTTGTTCCTGGCCTCAATTCAGTGAAAAACAAAGATCTGTGGGCAGATAAAATGTCTTGGTGCCAGTTCATATCTGTTTCCATTCTTCCTCCAGGCTTACCCTTCCTCCATTCACTACTGTGTACAACTATCAGAGTTGTCTTCCACAATCTGCAGAAAAAAGGCAAGTCACAGCTATGCCTCCAGGACTGTATTCCCTCACTGTGAGCCTTTATTTAACTCAGGTCTGCCTTGCTGCACATGTGAAGTGGATGTGAAGCTGCTTATACCCATCTGTATAAGCAGGACTCAGAGCTACTTGTCAAGGTTGCTGGGAGGGTGTATTTCTAACTTTATTGCACTTCTGGAAGAGACCACCAGTATCAGATTTTTTATTTCCTAAAAGGCCACAGGATGGTTGTTCCTAATTTTCCATAGAAAAGTTTGGGAAGGAAAAGGAACAGAAATTTGGGAACTGGGAAAATTTTAAGGCATGCCTGATACATTTTTAAGTGTCTCATATAAAAAGGGGTGTTTCGGAAGGAAGTACGGATTTGCCCCTATGCACAAAAGAACTGATGAAATGAATCCAAAGAATATATATTAGCAGTGAAGGAAGAAAGTGCCTTGGCAAAACTGCAGCTGTGCATTTGCATTTGTTTTTAGAAAGCTATGCTTTTGTATTAGATATCCACTTCTCCCTAATACAGTTTTGCTAGAGAACAATTCAAGGAAATGATTGACCGTGAGTACTGTAACACACATTTTATTAGACAGGATATATTTGGCATAGTGGACTACCTCTCTTTTGGCAAACTGTGCAGAGCCCAAGAAGATTCCCAGGATGTGTAGCTCTCTACAGCAAAATTCCTGCACATGTGCCCTGCTGGCTTGTGGTCAACCACGATCTCCACCAGGATCCCAGAGCCTTTTTCTGGAAAGCTGCACTGCAGCTGATCAGCCTCCAGCATGTCCCGGTGCCTGCGGTGTTTCCTGGCATTTGCCTTTGTTGAACTTCATGAGATTCCTCGCTAACCAGCTTTCCAGACTGCCAGTGCTGCAGGGCCACAAAACTAACTTGTGCAATGATCTCTCCTCACAGTTTTTCATTATCTGCAAACTTTGTAGCATGCACTCTGCCGCTTCATCCAGGTCACTGATGAAGTTACTAAACAGTATTTGTTCTGATGTTGACCTCTAGGAGTCACCAACAGTGACTGGTCGCTACTTGGACTTTGTGCTGCTGATCACAAACCTCCAAGCCCAGCAGTTCAGCCAATTTCAGTTCACCTCACTTATCTGTGTATCTAGTATGTCCTTCATTAGTTTTTAAGTGAGAACAGTACGGGAAACGGTGTTGAAAGCCTTGTTAAAATCAAGATAATCAGCATCCACTGCTCTCCTCTTGTCCATCAGGCTAGTCAGGTTGTCATAGACAATTATCAGGTTGGTCAGGAGTGATTTTGCCTTCATAAAGGCTAATGAGATACTACTTTCTGGACCTTCATACATTTGGAAATAGTTTCAAAGTTTACCTATAGCTGCAATTGTTGCAGAATGAAATGGTTCTATATCTAGCAATGCCATCTAAAAGAAGAGTATCAATGAAATGAGAGTCACAAAGCCATTTTGGTCAAGAGCATCATAACAAATATGAAGTCATGGGGGTTCAAGGACATGCCATTTATACCCTCCTTCACTGAGCAAAGCCAATCTTCAACACTTGTGACAGCTTTATATGTTTTCTGTCGTAAACCAATTAAATGGAGGCTGAAAACTAGCTAGAAAACCTCACAGGAGTGGGTGCTTCTGAGTTCCCTTGTACATCCTGGGATATACCAGTGGCCAGAGTACTTTTAATCTGACAGCTTGTGGAAGCCAAGCCAAACAGTGAGGCAGTGGTTAGTGCTGCCACAGGCAAGGCAACATAGGAAGCAAACACAGAGAATGCAGCAGTGCTTGCTAGACAGGCTTCTTGCTAGGCATAGCAATAGAGGAAGCACAGCTGCCTCCCATGCGCTCCAGAGCGCTCTTCTGTCTTCTGTAGCTGACTCTGAATAACTTGTAATTATATGGATGCTCAGTTCAGAGTGTGGTACAGACAACAGGAAGGCAGACATGCCTTCAGCTAAGGAGGGTGTGATTTTCTGTATTTTAAATAGACATGAGTAAACAGTGTGAGCTGGGCCTTGAGTGGGTAACACAAAGGCACACAGGCTTTCTTCCAGTTGAGTTTATTTTTCGATCAGAGGAACAACACTGATGATTTAATCCATCATGTCAAAAGTCTTCAATGTCAATACAGAAAGAATAGTAATTTAAATCTGTTACTGACAACTGTTCATTTTCAGCTCTAGCCAATAGTGCATCTCAGAAAAGAAGTGGAAGCTATACTGACATGAAAGATGTCTTTTGTAAATCCCTGGTAACAACCACCTGCCTCTCACTGGAAAGGGCTTGTATTTGCTTTCAGACACAATTGTCCACCTCTCCAGTGACTCATGTAGATTTAATTTCATCACTTTCTTTAATAGTAAGTGGTTGAATTGTCCTTGCCATGATAACACTACTAGAGTTTATTCAATAACAGAAAGACAAAATAGGCTGGCTTGGAAAAGTTTCTATGTTTAATTGGCTTGAGTTTGCTGACAGAAGGGTCTGTAGTAAACTGCCACTTGCACTGGGTAAAAGCTAAACTGTATTGATTAAGATCTGTCTGTTCAGCAATCAGCTCTGCAACTACAGGGATTGCAAACAGAGCTAGTAATTAACCAGATACAGTCAACTAAAGCCATCAGTGCTGCTCCATAGACATCAGCATGGTCTAACAGCCCAAGTGCTGCTCAGGATGTGCTTTGTACTTCCCAAATCACTGCAGCTTCCAGACTACCACCCCTCCAGGACACTACCTGAAGCTAACTCTGGTGTGTTCATCTGAGCTGCAGTAGCAGCAGGGGTGAGAGTACAACCTGACACAGCCATTTGCCAGCCTTGTGTTCTGCATGGGTTTAACACGAGCCCTCCATGAAGTGTTTGAATACAGGTTGCAAAAGTTTGGGATAACAGTAAAGACCTTTGGCTCAAAACTTTCTCAACACAGAAATCAATCCAGAAGTATTGCCGGGTAGTGCTGTGAGCCACACAACCTGCCTTATGCTCTGGGTGCTGGGATGGCCCTCCAGATCTCTGTTTCCGTATGTGCAGAGAAAGAATGGAATTCACTGCCACAAACCAGGTTTTTTTCTGTGACTTAGTTCCCTTGAGAACTGTGAGCTCTAGAGGTGCCTTGTGAAATCACCACAGAAATACGCAGTTTTGTTTATGTAGTGTAACTGAATGAAATAGTCAAGCAGGGAGATATTTCATGTTTCTAGTCTGAGTGTGAAGAAGAAAGGGTGTTACCCAATGGCAAATACTGATTTAGCAGCAGGCAGTGCTATCAAAAATTTGGTATCTCTTACGTATGTATTCTTCTAGCTGTATCACCCAAAATAATTTTCCTACCAAGAAGATTTGTAAGGAGCAGGGCTTACTTTCATGCCTTTGTACTGTCATGATTTGAAACATAGATCAAGCAGTGATTCTTTTTCCAGAGTTACCTCTACCTCAAGGAACAAAGGCAGGATGCAGGGCATATTCAGGACTACTTGTTTCAGGTGTCAAAGTGTGCAACATTTATATTTGGCAAAATATTTTAGACAACTTTTGTTAAGCATCTTTGTGACCCTACTATCTTTCAAAGCAAGTAAGGGCTTTTACAGAATAAGTTACAAATCCTAAAGGATTTTCCTAGGTGCAAACTCAGGAATATGTTATATCTCTTGCCTTCTGTGGATGACTCAGGGATGTCCCTGTCAACTCGAAATCCTGATCCTAGAATCCTCTTGAGGGGGAAAACACACACTGAGGACATATTAACCAGATGTATTTCACGCTACAGAAATAGGAACCAAGATGTTTTTCAGTTTGAATGTGTATGAGTTCTCATCACACTCTGTATCCTCAGTCTTGTCTCTTTTAGGTCCTTCTATTTTCAGATTGCTTATTTCTGAAACCAGGGTTTTTACAGGGCTTTAAAGTATATCCTGACTCTGCAGATGGCACCTTTAAGACATCTCTAAAAGCAGAGACTGCAAGCTGGGCTAGATGAGTACTAAAAACATAGAAAGGAGAATAGTTCTTCTTGGTCTAGGAACAACTTGTAGCCCTCATGGACACCCCGTTCTGAACTCATGGAGTAAATTGCTCAAGCCAAACTGAAATTTGGCACAGCTTTCATACAGTGGTTCATGAATTATTTATGGATCAAACTTACTTACAACAGACTCTGAACAAAAGTAGTTTGAATTTTCATTGTCATTATAAAACAGAACTCTGCAGAGATGCTCATACTACCCCATGAAAATATCACTAATATGGTCCTGGAGATGGAATGAAAAATGCACGTCAATACCATGGGCACGTAAAGTACCAGCTATAAAAAGGATGTTAATTCGTCTGGGACTGACCTATGTTTTATTTTTTATATGCAAGATGTAATATGTTACTACAGCAGGCTGCACACTGAAACTTGTAAACATTGTCATGTCCTTACAGGTAATACGTGGAGTAAAGCGAGCACACATACACAAGGTGGTGCTGCTGGGCTAACACAGTGAGTGTCCTGCTACTTCACTGCGCAGACCATTTCGTGAGAGATAATCTCACCCATGGAAAACTTTCTTCTTTGATTTTCCACTTTCTGAATACATCACCCTTCACATTTCAGCTGGCCAGGAAATAGCAGTCTTGTTTCACAGAGATGGTGTTAGTCTGACTTTTGTCTTTGTTTGGCTCTTGAGTAATTTTGCCACTATTTTCAATCATGTCCTACACACCTGTTTCACTGGACTACAAATACCACACAGATCTGTCAGCAGAACCTTAGTCCGAGTGACATAAGGTAAAATTTCGAAGCCCCTACATGAGTGTTACAGGATGCATACCAAGGGTGAAAATAATTTTTTTATATTAAGTAAGGTGTACATTTCTAAGTCATCTAGATACCTTCACAGATTTTATTCAGTCTCTAATTTAACTTCTTGGAATCAAAACAGAGACACTTAAAATCACTTCTTCTATTGGGGGTGAAATTCACACCTGTGTTTCTAATAAGCACTTCCATAATACACACTGGGATTTAGACACAATAAAATATTGAACAAGTAAATTTATTTGATACAAAATATTAATACAAGAAAATATGGAAACTCAAGGTCTCACAATCCAAACATTTATGGAAATCATGTATATGTGGGTATATTCCTGAATTCATCATTTCCATTAAGTAATACCATTTGACGCCAACTGAATTACTTGCCATAAATTTTCAGATACTAAGGAGTGAGTTCTGTAGGTTTATGCTTATGTGAGCTGGAATAGATCTAGAATTTCTTAAAGTTTGCACCAGGAATACAGAAAAGATTACCAAATTGTTTTGTTAGCCATTAAAAATTAAACAAAAACAACAATTAAAATAGCAATGAACATGTGTAGAATGGCTCCTTAACTGCAAGAGATTTCTTAGCAAAATTTTAAGTACAGAGGGAATCTTAAAATGTTAATTATATCCTCTGAAGTGTGGGTTTTCCTGTATGATTTCCTCTGCACTGACTGTTCTGGCTCTATTGCTGAGTAGTCAGTCTGCCCAGAGAAACCTTTAAGGTCTCCTAAGGACAGTTAGTGTTCAGATAATCACAAAATAATTAAGGTTTGCCTAGCCATCAAGTGGAGGCAGGTTATTTATTGTTCTTTGAAGGCAACAAAAGTTGCTGTACTTACAGGATGATTGCACACAGTGGCAAAACTAAGTAGGCATCACTTTGCTAGAGAACAAGCTCTGTGTTGTCTGTGATCAATTCAACATTACAAATTTTATCACAAGAGCTCTCTTCTTTAATTAGCACAGTTTGGCTGGGCAGGACACTTGCTGTGATTGTGAAGAGAGCTTCTCCTCTTTCAAAAGATTTTAACATGAGTGGTCAATCTGTGATCTCAGTAGTGGAAGAATAAAAATCTGCAGTAGCTCTTCAATGTCACCAGGATTTATTAGTTAAACCATTGTTCTTATTCCTAACTCTCATTCTTGATGATTAGATGAAAATGTGGATCCTAGCAACTGTATCTTGAATTCTGAGTGGTTGATTCTTCAAAATGTATTTTCCTCCTTCACTGTTTCTCCTAAAAACCAGAGCTTCCCGGTAACAATTGACAGTATAAGATGAAAATTCCTGCTGCTTTATTAAACAGCAGTCTCTCTTGCATTGTGAACTACATTTATACTTTACAGAGATATTTCCTAATAAATTTCTTTCTTCTCTGAATAGTGTCTGCCTTTTTATTTGTTGTGCTTTGACACATAATTTTTTTAATAATGTGATGAGTGCGAAGTGGCCTGTTGATTCCCATTTTGAAATAGACGCGTCCTTTTTATTTTTGAAGCAAAGAAACATCAACAATTAAAAAAAAAAAAACTCTGTTTCCTCCAGCCTGTGCATTTTTCCACTGCCATTTGGCCCTTTTTCTGGAATTCCTACTGTAAATTTCCATCGTAAATCCAAACATATACTGTAGATGGACCTTTAAGTTTTTCCCAAAAAGAAATCCAGTCACTAAGCCATAGAGATGCCCCAGTGATAAAAGAAGGAGAGGAAGAGTCACACAAGACCAGTCAGGGAGTGGGATGATGCCAGGTACATTTACGATTTGGATTTGTACTCTTTGCATTTACCTCTAACAGAGTAGCGCACAGAAAACATGGACTCAGGAAAGTCTTGTCTTTATTCTCTCTGTAATCCTCAGAAAAGAATGAAAGATTGATTGGAGCCATCCTTAGAGCAGGGAACCAAAGTGTATCTCCCAGAAAGGAGAGACAACTTTTCAGCTGGTGTGTTGAAAGGAACAACACAGGCATAACAGAGCAGAAGAATTATAATGTAATAAATGAAAAAGATTCCTTTAAGCCACAGCCTATGTGAAAATGAAAGGTCAATGGCCAATTCTAATTAACTTGACATTTTTAATGGAATTGGTCCTAGCCGTGTGTTTCAGCAGTAGATGCAGACTTACAAAAGGAATAAGTGGGCAAGAGGTCAATTATGTAGGTAGACAACACAGGACCACTTTTAGCAATATTCAGAAAAAAATCTGCTGTTTTTGTAAAGTTGTCTTATTCATTTTAAAGTATACTTTTTCAGTTACTCCTGTTCAGTTGGAAACAAGGTTCCTAAATATGTTTACCTCAGCTTTACTGAAAAGCCAGAGAATCAGGATCTGCTGTGTTCTGAGAGAGTAATGGTGATCCAGGCTAGCACAGCCAGCTTTCCTCTGTCTGTATTTCCCTTCCCTGTCTACCCCATAAACACACACACACACACACAAACACACAAACACACATACACAGACACACCCTCCTCCCCCCACTTTCCCTCCAGCTGGCAGCCCTACCCTGTAACAAGTAGGAAACAAGTACACCTTGAGACTAATAAAACTGAATTTAATCTAGGGGGGTGATTTTATGCCAAGCAGCACTAACTGCTGACCTCATACTCTGGGCACTACAGATGAAGAGCCAGAGCCGCCCAGTAGTCAGGGCAGGCTGTATCTTGCTTGTCTCTAAGATGTGGCTGAAATACTTTGAAAGCCCAGCCTTGCCTAGTGTGAAGATACAGAGATGAGGACAGCAAGCCCTGACTCGAAAGGTCTCCCACAGCAAAAGGAAACTGAGTAAGACTTCACTCTGCTTGCCTTTTGCAAGTGGTCTGTGAGGTTAGGTGTCTTTGCATACACTAGAAAAACTGGATCCAGTTTCATTCTTACCCTCAGGAAGGTCACATCCATATCTCTTACCTGCAAAGGAGCTGACAGTCAGAAGCTGTTCTGTGGTGAGTGCTACAGCGTCTCTCCTGTTGTACCACACTGCAGTTCCTTTGGGTGCGAGAGAGGAAGAACATGTCTGTACCAAAGTGACGCAGGGACTGACTGAAGTCCCTGCACTCATAGCTCCATGAATTAATTGCCCATGAAGTTTTATTAGCTACAATACTACACCAGTCCAGAGACCAGAAGCCAATGCTCCTCCACAGCCTCGTTGCAGACAAGGGCAGTTAAAGACATTTGTCTTCATGCGTCTGGGCTTTTCCAGCCCATTTCTCCAGCAGGACACCTGCGCTTGCCCTCTGCTTCTACAGCAGCAGCCCAGGTATCTCTGTCAGGTGACTTGACTTTTAGTCCCAGCTCATATTGAAGTGGTCCAAACCTAGAGCCAAATCTCTGTAGGGAATGTTGCAGTCACCTGGAGCATATAAATTTAGCTTACATCTATCTACGTTATTAATAGACATTTTAATAAATTGCTGTCACCAGCTGTAGCAAGACCATAGCCGAACAGGCTGTCTAAAACAATAGCTCATCTCCACCTACTGCCTTCTGTTGGGATGCATGTATCTATCTATTTATGTCTGTAGTACACTGGTAACGCCAATTAACCCTCCACAGACTATTTATAGGAGTTCCTTTTATATAGAAGTGTCATCTGAAATGCAAACACAGGTTTATCACCCTCCACCGCACTCCTGGCTTGCAACAGCCCCTGCCTCAGGTTTAGATTGACAGCTGGCCTCCTTTTAAGCACACCAGGGCGCGAACCCCCACTTTCTTTCAAGATTATTCCAGCCACTCAGAGCCAGGTTTTCAAACCAATTCCATGGGACTCAGCATCAAAGGGGTGGTTTCTGTGTGCAGTAGGTACATTTCATTAAGTGTGTCAGTGCATAATGAAGTTACAATGTCAGTGAGAGCACTGCATTAGGAAAAGGATCTGTAAAAGTACAGCCAAGGCACTTCTGTCTGGAAAACCCCTAGACTTCTCAGATTTTGTAATGTCATTAGTAGTACCTACTGCAGTTTTATTTGCAATTATCACTACCCTTTTTTAACTCCCACTCTTCAGGAGCAGAATAAAACTCCACCACATTAGAAGCACTACACTTTCTTACTCTGAAATGTGGTCTCTATTTTATTGTTACCCATAGAATCTCTGATGAAAACATGTTTTTTCCTCAGAGCCTTAAATGAGATGCAAGATCAACTTATTTCTGTCTATCAGATGTGAACACTGTGTAGTATCTTACCAATGATTCACTTTAAATCACTCTGGTCTTCTGAAATCCTCTTTATTCAGATTACTGCTCAAGCATGACAGAAAATAGAATAAAAGCATTCTGAAATCCTTCTTTGATCTACTTTCAAAACCAGTTTGCAGTAAGTTAGTTCCAAATTGATTTCAGAAATTAATCATCAAATAGGCAAACAACATCAATCAATACCATGTATTAGAAAAAACTTCCCAATCCAATGGCTTAAAATATTAAGAGTTCAGAAACACTCTCATTTCTTTAATATTTGAAATTATGGATCATAAATCATAACTATAAATAAACTATAAATACTAATTTCCCACTATAAACTTTTATAACGAGATTATTAAGTCAGAGTTTGCACAGTGTTGAGTACACACCAGAAGGCTGCCAGTTCCATTAAAAATGCTGGTTCTGCTTTTCGTTTTTTTTCTGCAGTGCTAATTAGGATAAGTCAACTTTTCCTCTTGATGACTCACACAGCCAGCCTGTTAGACAGCATTACCTGGTTACCTGTCCAAAATGCTGCACATGTAATGACATCAGCTATGATCAGACCATTTTGTACCAGCTTTGAGAGTGCTTCATAGGTGTTTAGATTATTTTTATTTGTATCAGCGGCTTTTGTGACCCCATGGTGTTTTAATACATCAGTAGCATCTGCAACTACAGCATTATTAAACAAACAAACAAAAAAAGGAAACTAACATAACGAAGTGTTATGTTAACAACAGATTGTGCAACAGAGTAATGAGACATTATGTTAAGAAAATGAGTTGCCATCCAGCCACCCTAGCACTGTACCAGTGAACTCAGGACTTCAAGCATCAATCAAGATTTTGGCATGCATCTGTGAGACTAATTGTCTGGCTCAGTTTTAAATAAGACAAGGGGGTTTTATTTCTACTTGTGGTCTGTGTTTTGTTATCTGCCTACCTGACAGAGCAAACCTGCTCTGTGTAAAGTCTAGAGAGTTGCTCCCTGCAAGGGAATGGTTAAACAGAATGAAAAAGTCTTACATTATCATGACATCATGCAGAAGGGCATACAGCAGATTATGCAATTAGAGGTGTAGTAGAAAGAGATTGTGTGTTAGTATCACACTTCAAGTAGAGACTGGACTCTGTTGTGCTACATGTACAGCTAGTTTTTCATAAGAAAACCAAAAAGCACCTACATCATAACTCTACATATTTCTTTTTTTTTTTTTTTTTTTTAAATGTCAATACAGTGTGTTCACAGCAAGCCCTTACTTGACCTACCAGAGCATTTGTACATTGCAGTACTATTTCAGTACCACAGGGAACCCTCAGTCCTGCACCGGGTGTCCAGAGTTCACAGACAAACCACAGGTATATTTGGCATCCCACAAGAAGTATTGTCGCAGTTAGCAGCTAATGGAATGAATGAAAAAACTGGTTGAAACGAGTAAAGCTGCAGGGAGTGGTGCAGCTCCCAGGGCTCATAGCCCGGCTATGGGGACTCATGGCTTTGAAACCCAAGAGGAATCTGCACATTATTCAGGCCTGGTCACAAAACACAGATGAAGGACACAGAAATACTAACCCAGGATGTGAGGAATGAAGCAGGACATCTAGAAGATAATGTGCAGGGTCAGAACCTCACTCTAATCCATAAGCAAGTCCAAGATGGCATAGCTGCAACTTTACTAATGAGTAAAATTGTCCAAAATCTGGCATAGTGCAGTTCCTGAGGTCACAACTACACTCTCCAAACTTTCCAAAGAGGGGTGCTACATCCAAATTGCTCATGGGAAAGGTCCTTGGAAGACTGACTCCCTGGCCCTGTCTAGTTTGTCAATACAGCTCTTATCCACATGGCCAGGCATTCAGGATAAGACAGTTCAAAGTTTACACTGCTAATGCTGTTCTGCTGCTGTGGAAAAGGTTACCTCAAGTAAGAGTCGGAGAGAAGGACTGCAGATCCTGAAGCCTGGCTGCTAGAAGATTCACAAGGAAGAGCCTCTCACTTCTCCTTTAAAGATTAAGACAGGAGTATTAAATGTGACTATTGTACACTAAGTATTTATCTTCGCCATGGCTGGACCCCAGATCTCACCTTTCCTAGGTGGGCACTCTGGCTACTCTCACTTTATGTCTTGTTGATAATACGGAAGAGATAAAACATGGGTAATTCCATGCATTAAACATGCAAGCTCTGAATAGGTCTGTTGAATATAAACACAGTATTTCTGAGGCACCTATGAATGAATGTTTGTCACATAAATAAGATAGTGAACATTAGTGGAATTTACTATTACAGTTTGTGTAATAGGGTGGTTAATGAATAGTGTGCCACAGTGAAAGTGAATATATTGGCATGGCCTCTCAAATATAGCCTCAGCATTTCAAGGGATTAATGTATGCTACTTATGTGTTCCTTCTGTATGTCATATGTTCCTTTCACATCCTTGTCATTGCTAACATGTTTTCAAAATACACTCACTTTCCAGTTCATTCTTGCCAATACATTTTTGCAGGGTCAAAAAAGCACCTATCTATAGCCAAAAAAACTTATTCCAGATGAAAGAAAAGACACAGAACATCAAAAGCAAGAGTCAAGTCTCTAAGAGAGAACACTGTTTGGTTTCTGTACATGCTAATGATTTAGTGCAGCCAAACAGTGAAATGAGTGGTAGCTCACCTGGCTTCAGACAGAGAAAATGTAAAGGTGCAGGACACAGAAAACTGAATGTCTCTTAGTTTTCTAGCACACACATATGGCACATTTGCCAATCTCTAAATTTTATTACAGTGAGTTATGGAACAAGAAGTAACTGTGTGTCTTCTTTATAGTCTCCTACCTTTAATATACATCTCTACTAGAACAGCTTTTCCTGTGGAGAGAGCAGGATTGTGTGAGCAAATTATCCTGCTTCTCCGTAGGCCTTGCTTTAACAGGGCTGGACACAGACAGTGAAAAACTGCACAGTCATCATGGCTCCAGGCTCTGAAGCTAAAACAAAGAAGGATCTGTGCCAAAATCAGGGAGGAGTCTCAAGAGGTAAACAAATGTCTTCACCTCGTGTGGACACCTGCGGTAATCCAATTAGAATGGTCAATAGGGCATGCTTACTTTCATGTAACTAATAATGTAAAAGAGATCGTGCGCCGGGGCGTAGAAGGAGTATATAAAAGACCAACTTTTTGTAAATAAAGTGGACATTTTGCAGACCATATTGGTCGTGTGCCGTCCGTTTCTGAATTCCTCTGTCGACATTTTCCCAAAGGTATCTTTCCAGTAGGGTGTACAGAGCTTGGATAATTTATTTATCTGCTTATTACTACATCTGCAGTATGGTGCCAAAGCTTACGATGGGATTTGGTTTGCAAAGTAATGCCTTGCTGATGAGCAGTAGCACCTCAGCTGCAGGACAAGCAAGTCACAGGGCTGTGGGCGACCTGCTGCGCAGCTGAGAAAGGATTTCCAAATAAAACCTGCCATCTCACTGCTCAGTGGGAAGGAGTCCCTGCTGGTTTGATTTTGTTGTTGTTGGTTTGTTTGTTTGTTTGTTTGAAGGGGAGTGTCCTAGTTATAGTGGCTGGAACCAGTTTATCACTGTGGGAATGTAACTGGAACTGTGTATTCCATACCCTCTCTGCCATTTATCATGAACTGTTAATGATGCATTGTTTGCAGCAGCTGCCCAGGACACACCTAATCTTTCAGGCTATGTACTGGGTGCCTGAGAAAACAGAGANAACTACCACTCTCGACCAGTCTGCGACCACCAACCTTCTGGAAGGAAAACAGGTTTTCCTTTTCTTTTTGCTTTGGTCTCAGGGGGACCATGGGGTGCTCAGCACAGGGGCTGGTGAGCACCATACTGTTTGTGCCCCAGGGGGTTGGGTTGTACAACTGGGTTTTGTGGGCTAAACCAAATTTCCCTCTGTATTATTTTATTTGGTGTAAACTTGCTTATTAAATTGTAGCTCTGACTTCTAGCCTCTTTTGAGGTGTGTTCATTTGTGCTGCCGGTTTACTTTTCAACAAGCACAGGGAGAAAGCAACTTGTCTCACATTTTTTCTGGAGAAAGGGAAGCATCCTCTTTACCTCCCTCTATAACAGGGTGGTCAGGCTGTGATGCCTTGGCTATGGTGCAGAGCAGGCTGATAAGAATTTCTTTGTGCTTGTATGTCCTGCTGTGGTCTGAGTTTCCCGAAAAAAAAATTGAGTGGTCAGCCAATGTGCTCATACCTTCTGTGTGGATTACATGCCTCTATGAAATGGTGTTTCAGGACTCAATAATGACAAAACGTTCCAAAATCTACTCTTCCGGGGTTCTGAATAGGATGAGCCTGGCCAACACGACTGGTTTTATTCTCCTGCCTTTGACTGTTCATTTTCTTCACAGTTGGAAGGACTGACGATCAAGGGACCACTCACAACCTCATGGAAAACAAGGAAATTTGTACCTCTCAGTGCAGAGTCTGTTGTGGGTCCTGACTACCTTCCAGCTATAGTTCACAGGCTTTCTGCTCTTGTGTTGCAGGTAATGCTTCTCAGTAAATATTTGGCTGAACTTTCTGAGCCTATGAGCATTCAATAGCTGCTTTTTTGGAAGCTTCTTTGCCTTATCTTTAAACACAGAATGAGGATCCCAGTTTTAAAAAGAGGAGTATGTCATTGCAAGAACATAAGTGACAGCAGCATCTCTGACAACACATGGTGTTTCCAACACACCATTCCTGATATGCCTT
Organism: Grallaria varia; assembly: GCA_013396735.1. Taxonomy (NCBI): domain Eukaryota; kingdom Metazoa; phylum Chordata; class Aves; order Passeriformes; family Formicariidae; genus Grallaria; species Grallaria varia. The sequence goes on from VWZG01012024.1 coordinate 138,142, forward strand.
CTATCTGATGTCCATTGTCTGGCTGATAATGTTGATGGGATCATTCTCATGTTAAGAACACAATGCCCCCTAACACTGACACATTCTTGCATCCATATTCTAAATACACTTTGGGTTACTATTCTTTTTCATTTGACTCTTGTAAGCAAAGTGGCTGGGAAGTTGTCCAAGCAAACACATGTGATTTCACCCATCATTTTAGGGACATGATAGTCTCTGTACTATTATTATCATCATCATTATCATATCACAATTGCTTTTTCCTTATTGTCAATTTAAATACCTTCCTATCCTGCATTTACCTTAAAAATAATTAGTAGCAAACTTCACCTGTTTTTACCCTGTGAGGAGGACTTACTGAAATAGCTACTCATGCCTGTGGAAGTATTGTATTTCATGGCGTACATCTAACCTTCTTTTCTCGACAGGAAAGTTCATGCTATGCAGAAATCTGTGAGATTTATGTTCTTATGCTCAACTTATTAAGCTGAGTGGATGTTCTAGCACATTTCAAATAGCAGCTGTAGGGTATAATGCAAAAATAATATGCTGGTTTGCAGTTAATCGGCGTCTTGCAAGGTCTCTAATAGCTTCTGGTTTAGCTTCCTTGGAGAATTGCAGATATTACCATTCTTTATGGGCTTTCTGTTGTGACTAAAAATGAAGAAAAGGGACAAGATAAGTTTTCTAATAGAACCCAGCAAATGTAATTTTGGGTACATCATTACCAAGGGAATTAACTAGCAGAAATAAGTACACTTGTCTTTTCAAATGTACTTTCTGACACATATTTAACCCATCTGAGAAGACACAAGACAAGATCCATGGAATATATACATGCTCTAATCTCCATTACTTTAACCAGGGATTGGAAAATTAAATAGGAATCCATTATTTTGTGTATTTCTGTATCTGACTTACAGAGACGGGAATTATCACAGAATCACAGAGCGGTTTGGGAGAAGCACTTCCCACTAGACCAGGTTGCTCAATGCCCTATCCAACCTGGCCTTTAACATTGCCAGGGATGGAGCATCCACAGCTTCCCTGGGCAACAGTTCTGGGAGAATTGGTGTAGCGGGTTGGCCCTGGCTGCAACTAGGCAGAAGGGAGAAGGGTCATCCACTTACCACCTTTACGGGCAAAAACAGACTCAAAGTGAGATAATACCTAAAATTTATTACTAACAGGATAAAAGCTAAGCTGAAGAGTGAGAAATAAAACAGTCTTAAAACACCCCCCTCCCCCCCACACACACACACTTTCCCCCGTCTCCTCCTTCTGTCCATGGGGGTTGCAGTCGGTTGCAGTTGCTGCCGCTTGCAATGTGAGTTCCTCCACCCCTTGGGGTCACTCCTCCATGGGCTGCAGTAAAAGTTGAGTCTCTACACCCCAATGGGCCTCCGTTGGAGGGATATCCTGCTTCACCACAGTCTACAGGGGACCACACCTGAGTCCATCCCCTGCTCTGTGGGGTCCCTCCCATGGGAGACAGTTTTTAATAGACTTCTCTAACATGAATCCACCCCTCGGGCAGCAGTTCTTCCACATCTGCTGTCCCGAGGGTCACTCCCCAGTAGTGGTACAGTCCTTCATGGACAAGATGTACCAATGTGGGCCCTTCATAGGACCACAGCTCCCACTTGGGTAAAACGTGCTCCAGTGTGGGTCTGCCTTTCCATAGGTCTCCTGCAGGACTCTTCTCCATCCTGAGCCTCCCACAGGGTCACAGCCTCCTTTCAAGCATCCACTGGCTCCAGCACAGGCTCCTCCATGGGCTGCAGGGGTTTTAGCTCTCAGTCCTTTTCCTTCTCCATGAGGTGCCTCCTCCCCCACCACTTCACTGACCTTGATGTCTGCCTGTGGTCCCATTTTCTCTCTCTCTGGAATTTCTTCCTCACAACAAACTTCCAATTCTTAAATAAGTTATCGCAGAGGCATTACTGTGATCTCTAATTAGCTTGGCCTTGGCCAGGAGCCAGATGTCCCTCCTGAGGCCAAGTGTCATTGGCTTCCATGGGACAGGGGAAGGTTCTAGCAGCTTCTAACAGAAGCCACCTCTGCAGCCCCCTCCTCCACTACCAAAAAAAAATTCAGCTGCAGAAACCCAGGACAGTTGGGTGGTGGGGAAGGGAAGATACATGTCCTGTTGTGTACAATCAGACACATAAGAACCCATTCACAAGGGTGTTCTTTTCAGATTTCTCCAATGTCAAAGGTCAAAGCCATTACCATTCTCAGTCACCTCCCACAAGACCATTTTCTACAGCTGCTTTTATTTCTTGTCACGGAAAGGAGTGTGCCAGTAATTTAGGCATGAAGAGGACTGCCCTACACAGGAAATGTGGGTAATGACCCTTATCATGATAGCTGTGACAGTCAGGGCTGTCACAAACCTGTTGCTCTTTACAACACTGCTGAATTTGAGGCTGTTCTTAGAAACAGCCGTTTGGGTAGACTTGACCGTACAAAACAATATTATGAACCGTCCATGACTAGCTGATGCCATGAAAAAGAAAATTTACTCTGGCACAGTTAATGCTGGAACATTGATACAATGATTAAATGCAAGTTCTAAGCATGAAAAATATTTCAGATGTCGTTTTTGAGTGACAGTCACCTACCGTGGTATCTGTGAGCAGTCAGCTAGGTTTATGCAGCACCCTCATTCTGCAATTCTCTCTGAATCAGTGTGCTTATTCAGCCTGAATAATTAGACACATCAACCTTCCTCCAGTCTTTGCCAGGTGAACTCAAAATAGCACTTAAAACCACATTTCCTTAATTAAAATATTTCTTAATTAAACACTAAATATTTGCAGGTCTTACCAGACTGCAATATAAATATTAATAAGGTGTAACTTGTGAATGCATAGGATTTCAGAAAGCAGTTGTGACTTTCAAAGCATGCAGTGCACTATCTGGTATGCAGTACTGATGTATTCATCTGCAGACACTCCTCCTGGGTTTGCAAAGTTATTTCTGCCACTGATAAACCTTTAGAGGCTTAGACCATATGAGCTCACAGCTTATGTTATATACATCTTTCATCTTCTTACCCAGCCTTACCTTAAGCCCATTAATGCAATGCAAGGTTAGTGTGCTGTCCCAAGATTACTTTTCATGATCCATTCAAAGTAAAATGCAAAATCCTGAATACAAAAATTTCCTAGCAGCAATTGACTTAAAACTGAAAACACTCGAACACATAAAATCATGGAGTTCTCTGAATTCATTAACTTTCTGAGCTCCTAAGGCATGTTATATCTGTCACCTGTTTCCCTACTGTTAAAAAGATGACAGAGGGATGTGAAATCTATAACATGATAAGCACATTATAGGAGAAATTACATTGTTTGATGAGAAAGCCCTTCTGTCTGAATTCTCTGATTTGTTTTGTGGTGTTTATTTTTCCCCAAGACTTGTGAAGAAGGGAGACTGCAGTCACAATCTGGTGGATGTTGTCATCTCATACGATATTTTTCCTACTCACTAAAGGAAATAAAAATGGATAAAATTATACAAACCTGATTTTGTATAATAGTGACCCTATTTGTATAAATATTTTATTCCAGAGTACTGTATGATTCACACTGGCACTTCATGGTGTGATGTTAACTCACAGTTTTGGTCATGAGGCAAGCCTGTTCTGTGAAATTCTACATTACTGCACGCACGTACTTAGATGCTGAGCATTATGTGTCACTGAAAACTTGCTTTGTGGTTTTCTCAGGTGCAGAACTGGATACATCCAACGTACCTATACAGGTTTAACAGTGTCCTCCATGCACAAATGGAGTTGCAGGGTGACATTTGGCACCCCATGGTGGACACCCTGCTCTGTCTTCCAGCTCCAGCATTTCAGATGTGCTCCCTCCCTGCACTACTTTCTGGGATTCCCTCCACATATTGCTCCCTTAACCTTGCATCTCCTTCTGGTGGGGAAGTCCCCCTGAGCCTCTCTGCCCTCCCAGAGAAATTATTTAATAAATTTCTCAAATGGTTTTAACTTGCTTTTATCTTTAACCTGAAGAGATTAAAAATCATAATTTCTAGCTAAGCTGTTCTAGCAGCCTGTTGATCTGGTATTTCCTTGGTATGTATGTTATATCACAGCAAGTTACCTGCTGTTTGACCTTTGGACATTTTGACAAAAAAAGAAGCACAAGAACCAGGAGAAACAAATGGAAATTGAGAGATGAACATTAGAATTAAGTATGAAAATCTCCAGAACTCTGCTTTATTTCACTTTTTCTAGTGCTCTTCCAATAAAAGTTTTATATATGTTTTCAAGAACAGGATGAAGCCAATTATTCTTTATATCATGTTGGATACAGTCACCGGTTCAACTCTGCGAGAGCAAAGATGACTTTTCAAGCAACTTAACCTGCCACATCTACAACCTCCCAACCTGTATCAGCTTGACAGTGCTATACAAATCATTTTTTAAATTAAACCACCTGAAAAGTGTACCTTAAAATTCTATGGCTCTAAAACTCTTACTAAGTTGTAAAATATAAAGATAAAATATAGAAGAAATTTGTTTTAAAATAATCTTTCTGCTGAAACTTGGCACAGACGCCAAGCATCTCAGGAGGATGCAATATGAAGGTATGAATGTTTTCTGGGCAGGGATGTATCCCCAGTTGAATGTCTCAGGGCTCGCAGTAGCAGCTGATTGCAAAATGTCTGACTTTTGTAAGTCAGAGGTGATTGTGACAAATATGTCACTGAGAGGGCATCTTGAGAACTGCGCCTGTGAAGTAAAAAAGCATTCTCCTTTATAAAAATTCCCCCAGTGCTTTCTTGGTCACTCACCCAAGGCAAAACTGCGCCTGAACAGCTTTATTAGAAGGTGATCTTATCTTCTTATCTTTTGTTTTCGGTATTGTAAGGAGAGATTCACAGGATGGTTCATGCTGGAAGGGGCTTGGAAGGCTGTGTAGTCCAACCCTCTGCTAATAACTGTAAAGCCCAGATCAAGTTTCTGAGACGCTTGTCCAGTCAAGTTTTGACAGTCTCTGTGGGTAAAGATCCATACAAACTGTCTGGGCAACATGTTCCACTGTCTGGCAACCCTTGTGGTGCAAAATGCTTCTTCCTATCAAATCAGGACTTCCCTTGCTGCAACTTGTGCTTGTTGCCTCTCTTCCCACTGCCACAGAGTCCAGCTCAGTCTTGCCTATAACCTCCCATTAAAAGACTGAAGATAGCAGTGAGACCTTCCCACAACCCTTCCCTTTCTCTTAGTAAGACCTAACACCCCCAACTCTCTCAGGCGCTCTGATAATCACAGATTTCTGCTATCCTAAGACAGAAACCTGCACTGAAATACCTTGGCTGCAGTCAGCAGCTGGCCTGACACACTGTCCCCACAGCAGCTGTAATTTCTGCTCAGCACTGTCTTCCTTTTTTTAAGCAAGATGTTACTGCAGTCAAGGCGTGTTTCTCCAGAGGATGAAACGTGAAAATGAGTCAGCTGAGCTAAAAGCAAGCAACAAACAAGACCAGAAGCGGGTATAAACAAAAAAAGAAATATCCAGCTATCACTGGGCATAGTCCAGGTCTTGCTGAGGACTTTATCAGATTCAGGTCTGCCCAGGTGTTTACAGCTTAGATGTATATACCTTGTAGTGAAGCAGAGATGTAAACGAGGTGTAATTGAAGCATAGACTGGATTTGCTGGAGTAGGAGGAAGCCTCCCATTCCAGGTGCATCCATAGCCCAGCTGTGAATGATTTACCAGTGCATTTGTCACTGCACAGGAAAAAGTGATAAATTACAGCACTGGCAACCCCAGGGATATCTTTAGCTTTCCTGTTTAAACCCATACACACACTCGCCAGACTTTCTGCCCTATTTTCTTCTGCAGACACAGCATGGGCAAGGAATAGAGGCAGCTGAAAATCCAGCAATGACTTCTCAGTACACAGGCTGGGTTTATATTTGTACCTGTGGACACAGACAGTGGCTATTCTGTGCCTCAGGTCTGCCTAGAGTCTGAGGCTGTTGGAAAAGGAGGGTTGGCACAGCTTCCTGTTAAACCAGTGCCTGTTCACCTCAGAAAGCCCAGCCAGGGGAAAAGTAGTTATCTCCCTTTTCTTTTGCATGTCTAGTAGCTGCTGCTTTTGATGTAGAGAAACCTATGTCCATCAGGGTATCAGTACCGTTCTCCATGGGCTGGCAAGGTAGGTCTTTGCCTTCTGACATGTCTGGAAGTAGGAGCCTGCAACATATATTTGACATTCGGTATTGAGAAATTACTTTAACAGTGATAGCAGTAAGAACTTTTCAATACTAATAAACAAACAAGTTTACTTAGTGCTCAAAGCCCTTGAGTGATGTCCATAAGGAGAATCATGAAAATCCTTCACCCTCCTGAACCCCCATCCATGGTCCATGTCTGGTAGCAGCCCACTGCTCCCAGTCTGTCCCTCTCAGACCCAGCAGAGCTGGTCACCCCTGCCCCATGGCCAGGAGCCAGGTGCTCTGCTGTTCTCCCAGGGGCTCAACAGGCTTGAGAGCCCTGAGAGGCCACCATCAAGCCCCCTTTCTGGGCGCCAGGACACTCCCACCTGAAGTTTCAGCAAGTGTTTCACTGTTGTTTTCTCCTGAAGATTTGTCTACAATGCCTTAATCTGAAATGTGAGGCACTGCTCTGGGGCTTTTTTTTTTTCTTTCCAAATTCTAGCTAGCATTTATTCAGGGCTGAATTGCTATCAAGTAGCTAATAATAGGGTGAGACAATGTGTTTTGCTGTCATTTTTAGAAGTGAATTCCATATAGCCAGTAACAGAGTATCTGAAGATATCAAATGTTAATGCATCCTCCAACTCTTCAAATCTGATTTTCGACTACTAATCTGCATCACCTCTTTAATCAAACATGTAACCTTTTAGTGTCTTAATTTAAACTAGATACTCTAAAAATACTAGATTTAAAGAACATAAAATGAGCAGAAATCCCCAAGACAGTAATTCCTTTACATGGTAGATTATGCAACTCCCTTCGACAAAAAAGATCTCTCATTGCTGTGCTGCTGTGCACTGATGTTCATCTAGATTTTATGCCACAAGAAACAGTAAAGTGAACTGAGTGTATTATCATTGAATTAATACAGTGTGTTACCATGGTCGGAAATGGACCTGTGTTCCATCCGAGAGCAGGAACACCAGCATCTGTTTTCCAGACTAACATTCCATGCTGAAGAAACATGGAGTCCTGGTCAGTGCTGGTGCTGGACTCACCCTTTGGGAGTTTTCAGATATATTTTTTGTGACCAGTGACAATCTCTAAATGGCTGGGCAAAATAATCCTTACAGTCATATTCTGTATTGGGTTTTTCCCCCTCTCTTTCAGACTATAAAGCAATCTAATGAGAACTTTTCCAAAGGGCTGTAACTGATTTTTCAATGAGAACTGTCAAGCAAAGGACCGAGTTTTTAAGTAGGCACCCAACAAGGATTTCAGTAGTGCCTATGCTCCAAACTCCCTGAGGTGCCCATGGAAATTAGGCATCCAAGGCCCTTAGCATTTGAAAAGAGAGAATTTGGTTTCACTCAACTTTTGGATACTTTAAATACTTTAAAACGTATTCATTTAAATACATTTTTCTCCGATATCCCAGCTTCAGTCTCTAACCTCAAAATGGCACCCAGGCACTCTTTGGCACAAAATATTTGGAAGTTTACTTTCTTCTAAATAGGTTCCAAAAAGGCAACTGATATAATACTCTTTTCAGTCACAAATTTAGCTAATTCATCCATTCTCTTATGCAATGTTTCATGACATAGCTGGCTTGAATTTCTCTGTGTAAAGTCTTGTCTTTGCTGTATTCAAAGGTAATTTTTTGACTTGTAGCCTCAAGACTTCAGTCAGTGACACTTGACACAACCTCATCTGGGCTTCCCAGGGGCTATCAGAGTTTTCAGCTACTGCTCCATGATCATCAGATTGGAAGAGAAGTCAGACTAAAAGGTGTATAAACTCCACAGTCATGTTGCTTTGAAGAATCACAAGCATACAATCCATACCTGAGCACTGCCTGTTTGAAATTGAAAAGTTCACATTCGGAGCTGGATTGCTGAGAAGGATCTGCTGGTATTTCACACCGGACTTTCATCCAAAGAGATGCTTTTCTAGCATTTGCAATAAAGCATTATTATTTATATAGCCCAAGTGTTTAAAAACACTGCTCATGGAGGACTCTACTGTGATAAATGCAATACAAGCAAGGATAGGGAAGAGCTGAGGTCTAGCCCAAGGATTTTGTAACGTGGGATAAGATAATATAGAAATGTAGACAGTCCAGAGAACATTAAAATAAAATTATCAATATTGGTCAGCATATTAGACTAATCCTAGCACACTGGTAGTCTAAAATACATCAAGCATTTCTGCATAGTTCAAGGCACAACAAAGAATTCAGGAGGGATTTCTAGAAGAATGCCATGTGACTTGGTACAGAGAAGCAACCCATGGCTGGAAAGTTGTGCAGGTAAAAGAAAAAAGTATTCTTGAAAAATGTAATAATAATAACAACAACAACAACAACTGAATTGGAGAAACTCAGTCATTGAAACTGTTACTTAATTCTCAGTGAGAGAAGTTAGGGAAGTGAGGCAGGCCAGAAGGGGCCTTTAACTTGTGGGCAAAAATGCTGTTCTCTGTGTCTGAGAAAAAGCTGCAGAAAATAGGGCATGGTCCCCAGAACAGAAGCTGTGATTTGGTTCTGGCTCTCACCTGGGTCCTGCCTAAGCCTGGCAGCCTTGACCTCATGCCTAACCTCATGTCTTCAGTCAATGCCTCAGTCCCACCTCAGTCCACTGCACCCTGGCAGATACCAGTGGTTGGGAAACATGAGGTAGAATTATTTTTGCCACAGCATTTCTGTGCATATACAGAGCAAGGCTGGGGGCGCAAGAGGGAGTGGATCATACTGCAGATGAGGAAAGAGAGCAGCATTAGCCATGTGGGTGGGGGGAAGCAGCCAGGTTCAGATATGCTTGGCAACAAGAGCCAACAATGCTGAAATAAAGCTGGGAATAAGAGCCTTGGGTAAGGTCTGGCTTGAAGAACTTAGCAGGTAGCAGGAGTATCTGCTGTCTATATAATAACTGAGAAAGGAAATTGTGGAGGAGGAATTAGGAGGAAGAGAACAGAGGTTAGGTTTTGCCATGTTGAGCAAGAGCTAATAATTGAATCTCCAAAGATCAGAGTCAAACACTGGACATGTTTTTCAGACATATGAAGGCAGGTCTAAAGTTGAGGGTTAGTGATCAGACTATCTGTAAGCTACAAAACATGATTTATATCCAGGAAAAGTTCTTGAAAAATTAATTATATCTCTTCACTAGGAATTCAATAATTCCATTATTCCCTGAAAGTAAATTATGTTGCTGGAATTCATTTTCTGTATTGACTATTCTTTCTTCTGAGAATAGAAATACATGTACTTAAGCAGTTTTTATTTCAATGAAAATGCACTACGTGCATCAAAATGAGATTCTATACTCATATCCTGCTGTTACCAATTTCTGTCTCAACAGTTGTTCATCTGATCCTCATCTTTTTATTTTGCTAAATTCATTGAGCAGAGGATTAAACATGTTGTGTTTGATCAATAGAATTTTGTTCTTTAGAAGAAAGTCAGATTATGTCTTGATTGTTAGACTTTGTTTCAAATGAAAAGTGCATTTAAGTATCCTTAGTCTCCGTAGGTACACACGGCTACTGACTTACCTTCCTCTGAGTTAGCAGAATTGTAAAACCATGGAACAGGTCAGGCTAGAAGGGACCTTGAAGACCATCTGATCCAGCCTTTCATGGGAAGGAAGCCTAGATGATATTATCTATTGCCCTGTCCAATCACATCTTGAAAACTTCCAGTGATGGGTTCTCTACCACATTCCTGCGGAGGTTGTTCCAGTCAATGGCTCTTCTCACTGTAAAAAAATTTCTTTCTTATATCAAGGTGAAACCTCCCCCAGGCAACTTGTGCCTGTTGTCCCTTCTCTTCTTCATTGGGCTCCTTGTGTATAGAAAGCCTCCATCCTCCTTGTAGCCACTTCTAAGTGCCAGAGTACTGTAGCTGTAATTCATAGTAATGCAATGAAAATTGCACTCTGCTTCTAATATTAATCCATTTTGCAAAGAAGCAACCTGTGGCTACTACTTTTCTTTCTCTCTTTAGGAATTTTGATGTGTTTCATCTGGGCATTTTATTCTTAACAGATTTTCTGAGGGAAAAAACTTTTTTGAAAATCACTGTATGACTCTCAAGAATATTTTGCTTCACATTCTCAAGTAGATGAACTGTGGTTTGTTCCTATTGAGCAAGCATTATTCCCGGATTCATGCAGTTACCTCAGAAGTAGCCACAAGATTGCATTTATTTAGAATTTGTAGCTTTCTGAGGAAGGTAAGAAAAGGGGACATATTAACTCATATAGAAGATATTCAGATAAGATGATACTTGGATATTCAGATAAGATTAAATTCTTGAAATTTCATTATTGGCACACAAAGTATGTATGCTATTATCATCTTACTCTGCTCCCTCCACTTCTCAAAGCACAAAATAAACAGGCATTTTCAAATAACTATTCATGGACAAGGAGATGCCAAAATCTATCATATTAGCTAACAAGCAAGGTCAAAGGGCTTGTCTTCCTTAAGGATTTCGCCATTTAAGCATTGGGGTCACTAAAAAGCATTGCTGAAGGTGAATGCCAGGTCTCATGAATTGTGTTTCCACCCAGTCGCCCACGGTACAACTGATCAAGCCCATTGCAGCAGGACGCTCGTGCTTTACGTTTGTGCGCGCCGGTCACAAAGTACATATGTGATGAGAAACAGGGAGGCTGCTGCTGCCACTGCCCAGCTGGGCTGATTGTTATGGAGCAGTGCTGGGTACTGCTGATGCCAACAGGCTAAGACAAACAAGAAGCCTATGATTCAGATGAATCAAGTCTGCTCTGCAGATGGTCCGATATATATTTTTCCAAGTTATCAGAAAGATCAGCGATCATTTGCAAACTGCTGTAACTCCGGGAATGGCAAACACATGATGAGGATATGGGCATTTTTACAGGTAAGGGTGGGTGTTTAAGACATCCCTATGCATTAAATCATCAAACACTCAGTGAAATAATTTAGAATACATGTAACCATTTCACTGAGGATATGTGTGGGTGTGCATAAATAAATCATAAAGATACAGAAAGATTAATTTTGGAAGGAACCTCCTGGGGTGAACAAGTCCATCTGCCTGCTTAAAGCAGGGCCAACTTCAGAGTTATGTCAGGCAGCTTAGAGCCCTCTGCAAGTGAGGTATGCAAATCTTCAGGGATGCAGATGATACAACTCCTCCGCGTAAGCTGTTTCAATGTTAAGCTGTTGCAAACACCTTTCTCCTTATACCCAGATGGAGTTTTCTCCTGCTGCAACCTGTGACTATTACCTCTTGACCATGCACTACTATCTTTCCCCTTCAAGAGGTAGAATACTGCAACCATTCCCCTCCCTCAGCCTGCTCTTTTCCAAGCTACACAAACATATTTCTCTCATCTTCTTCTCACATACATCATGTGCTCCAGTTCCCAAACAGTCTGCTGTGGGGCTCTGTTTGATTTGACAATGAACAGACATTGCACAGAAAGACACTGTGGTGAGGGCCCCTTGAGTTTCTGCTGCTGCAGAATGAAGCCCCACTTGCTCTTTATGACCAACAGTATGACTGCGTTGACACCTTTTTCTTTGCCCAACTACCTGCACAAAGGGCATTTGGGCAGCAGGTGAGGCACTGTGTTGAGGTGTGCAGCAATGACCTGGCACGTGGTGCTCACGTTCACTCTGCAGCCATCGAGACAGCTCTGTGAAAAGCACATCCCTTGTCTCCAAAGGGCGTCCCAATCAGAGTGTGTGCTAAGCACAGCATTCAACTTACTGGGAATTTCACAGTCTGTCATTTATTCAGCACAACAGGTGGCTGATTTGAGACAGCCTAAAGTCTGTCTGATGAGACACAACATCCTGCTTCAGCTAAGGCTATATCTGGTGATGTTAATACCAAGCAGATTAATTCAGTTTAATTATATTCTGAATTTCTTACCTCCTTAAGGGAGTATAAAGTGAATCCAATTACACTTCCTAAATGGGCCAGCTGTGGTGACACAGGGTGACTTCTGGTCCAGGCTTTCATTTAGAATTTGTATTTCTCTGAGGAGGGGAAAAAAGGTGAAAATATTAACTCTTGTTAAAAGAACATACAGAATCTGTACTATTATAAACATATTTCAGGTCTTTGTGCAAGCCAAAGAGAGATATTTTTTCTTTTGCTAATCTGAATTTAAGAATTAAAACAGGCTGATGACAATATTCATCCACCTGCCAGACCTATTCTCAAAATAAATTCCCTTCACACAAAGTTAACACAGCAACTAACCTGCAGTGAGATCTAGCTCTGACCTTTGGTATATCCTGGATATAGAAAAGCTTAAAAATTTCCTGACACATCATCTTTTGCTGTTTTTCAGGGTTTACTATGCTTCTCTGCAATTCCTGGCATATATGACCTCTTTCTGTATTCTGAAACTGAACTGGATGATAACTGCTATTCAGCTGGAGAAGGTGATCCTTTATGAGTCAGTCCAATCTCTGCACATGGCCCCAGCTCACAGACGCCACCCATCCTATCCTCTCTCCAGAATGGAAAAAGCATGTCCTGAAAATTGCTGCAGAGCACAGAGGAAGGATCCCAGACTAACTGGCATAGATAGACAGGAATAGACCTGCCACCTAAACCCAGGCATCTGAGACACCTCTGCTAGGCCAGCAGATATGACATGGGACCTACATGGGCTCTTGGATAGCCTGGAGCCACACGGAGAGACCACGCAGGACATGTGGTCTCAGGTGCCATGTGGTCTCATACAGCACCTCAGGATACCTTAGTATAGGCAGTTGAATCTCATTCAGTGTGTCACATGACTCACAGACCCCATTCTGTGTGTCACACAATTCACAGACCACAAAACTTACAGAACACAGTATTTACTCAGGTGTCACATGCTGTTGTTCTGTGTGAGTGTCAAGCAGAGTGCTGATCTGCTGAAGCACAGGAAAGCTTTGCAGAGGGATCTGGACAGTTTGAATCAATGGACTGAGGTCAATTGTATGACGTTCAACAAGGCAAAGGGCCAAGTCACAACACAAACTTGGGTCACAACAATCCCATCCAGTGCTCCAGGCTTGGGGCAGAGTGGCTGGAAGCTGCCAGGCAGAAAAGGACCTGGAGGTGATAGTCAACATATGGCTGAACACAAGCCAGAAGTGTGCACAGGTGGCCAAGGTCAGTAGCGCCCCAATTTATATCAGCAATAGTATGGCCAGCAGGACCAAGACAGTGATTGTCCCACGGTACTTGGCACTGATGAGGCTGCACCTCAAATCCTGTGTTCAGCTACCGAGTCACAGAATATTCTGATCTGGAAGGGACCCACAAGGTTCATCAAGTCCAACTCTTAAGTGAATGGCCTGTACAGGGATCAAACCCATGACCTTCTGGGCCCCACACTACAAGAAGACATTGAGGTGCTGGTGCTGGTGAAGGGTCTGGAGCACAAGTCTTATGAGGAGTGACTGAGGGAGCTGAGGTTATCTAGCCTGAAGGAAAGGAGGCTCAGAGGAGACCTTATTGCTCTCTACAACTACCTGAAAAAAGGTTGTTGCCAGGTGGGGGTGGTCTGTTCTCCCAAGTAACAAGCAATAGGTTAGAGAAAATGGCCTCAAGTTGGGCTGGGGGGGGAGGTTAGAGTGCATATTAGGAAAAAAATTCTTCAGCAAAAGGGTTGTTAAACATTGGAATGGACTGTCAGGAAGGTTATTGAGTCACCATTGCTGGAGGTGTTCAAAAGACATGCAGACCCATGCCCTTAGATACAAGGTAGACTTGGCGGTGCTGGGTTAATGGCTGGATTCATTGGATACGATATTCAGAAGTCACTGTCTATTTCTCTGAGCCAGTGGACATTTGTCAGAGATGACAAAAAAGCTCAGACTTGTTGAAAGCCAAAGAGAAGAAAAGCAGTTATTGCTGCTGGTGTGGATTTTCTGTGAATCCTGATCCTCATAGACAGCTTCAAAACCTGATGCCACCTGAACACATCTGCTCCATTCCCAATATTGAATTGGCAGTTCTTGACCTTCTTTAATCCTTTAGGTTTAACTTTATTTACAGTTCATTTAAATTTAATGCCTTCAGGCAACCATGGGCAGTCATGCCTTACCCTCTTTAGAGTTTTTGTTATGTGCAAGGACTCTCTGTCTCCCACTGTTACCAGCCTTCGAATCCCAAAGCCTCCTCAGAAGGATCATGAGTTCTGAGTTCAGTCAGAGCTACTTATTGTAGGCATAGTCTGGAAAAACACAAGGTAGCTCCAACCAATTTAGCTTTCACAGATCTGCATTTGTTTTTTTAATGGACTCTCAAGCTTGACTACTCATCCTTGTCATTGACTACACATGAATAATACATCTCACTTGAACTAGGTGAGATGAATTCCCAACTGCATTCAGTCATCATCTACCTGCTTCATGTCTGTGGAATATAAAGCATGCCCATCTATTTTCAACTATTCAAGACTAAGAATGATACAATTATATATGTAGAGGCTGGTGATTTATTTGTCCTGACTGCTGACATAAATGGGCGTGGGCGTGCCACTACTAAATAAAGTATTGTTTATACTTCATTTAGTATAATGATGTAATATTTAGTTTATACCTCCCAAATGGGGGCTGAGAGGGAAGTCAATGCCAAAACCACCCTACATTGATAGCACATGAAATACTGCCACTGGGCCTTTAATCATATGGCAAGTAAGAGCCTGTACAAAAAGCCTGCAGCCTGAGCCCTCCTGGGAGGGCTCATCAGCATCAGGGTCCAGCACCTCAGAGGTAAGCCCTCATGCCACTCCCCAGGCAGATCTGATATTGTGTATTCTGAGTATTGCATGCACCATATTGTATACCATATGGTGTATGTGAATATACATGCTACATTGAGCTATACTGATATATTCTATCAGTGTGTTTATATCCACACATTTCCATGGCACTGAAGCGAGTGCAAGAGTAATGCTAGAAATCAGTCCCCTCTGACAAACAGAAAAAGATGATGCAGCGCTTTTGTTCTTTCAGAAATACCCTGGAAGGTGTGACAGAAATCCAGAGATCACATGTGCTTTCAGTTCTGCAGTTTTCAGTTTGTCTCTTTTTGTTACAGATCAATAAGGATGTTTTCAGAACAAGAAGGCCCTTGCCTTTTTAAGTCTTCTGCACTTTTCCATTACTTTTCTGGACTGCTAGGATTAGGTTTATAGCATATTTCATTTGTTGGTAGATGGACTGGAGATAGTAGAAGTATTTTAAAGTCCTCCGATTTATCACAGAGGACACTCTTTCAGTGCAACAAAAGACGTCACAAAGCCTCCTCCTAAACCCTGCCACAACCTGGGGTTGGAGCCTCCAGCATGTTAGAGAAAAGGTACAACAGCTCACAGAACCCTGGGAATTGCCAAAAAAAACACTGAAAGAAGGCTACAGTCCTCACAGGGTTGGTCTCAAATGTGGCTACAAGTCCTCTCTTTTTGCCTATATTCATGAACTGCAAGTTCTGTGCTGAGCATCTCAGAGGAAAATAAAAATATCACAAATTGAAGATTGCAATGATGGGGAGGAATAGATGAATTCTTGAGTGAAATATTTCCTATCAGGGTGTAATGAAAGCTGGCAGTGCAGGTTTGGAGAGGACTTTCTGCTCAAATAACAGCAAACAAGAGGAAAACCCTGATTGTTTCATTAAAAGCAGGATTATAATTTAATTATAAATAGTTTCCAGACCACAGAATGACTTTGAGCATCAGGGCAGCTATGAGGGAGCTCACGTGTGAGGCTGCACTGCCCTGGGAGAGCAGGAGATGCAGGTGCCATGACAGGGGCAGAGGAGGCTGAAAATTATCCCTTGGATACAATGCACTAGAGTGGCCTTGCTTCTTCTGAGGCAGTGGGGACATCTGTGGAGCTAACCTGGTCTGTGTCTGCAATAAGCAGGAGCCCATGAATAGGGAAGCCCCACTGGATAGGTCTAACCTAGCAAATACCCATTTCCTAGCCAGCATTCCTGCCTCAGTGTCAGGATCTCCTCACCAAGGGGCAGTAACAGGGAAGGGAATGGTAGCACACAGGGAGGGAAGATTTTCCAAGCAGACCAGCAGAGCCATTTTCCATCAGACTGTCCTGCTAGCAGCTCCACAAGCAAATACTCCCAGGCTATCAATAAGTGAGGAGGCAGAATCTGTAAGCGTATTGACCCAATTCCCCTCCAGGCAGCCAGTTTGGTTTTCTGCTCTCCTCCTCTCCTGTGCCCTGTTGACTCTGAAGTGCCCACCAAGTGAGAGAGTGGAGAGTTCAGAGGTTAAGTATCCTTCCTACTTGCCTTTTATGACAACCTATCTCCTTCTTCTGAAAAGATACTTCACATGTGAACTCACAAAGGTCATTAAAAGAATTTGTGTGAACTTTATGGATGATATCATTATTCACCCACTCCAAGCTTGGAATCCCTTTTCAGTAGCTCGGTGCAAGTGATCATTATTTTCACAGGCTCTGCCAGTTATCTAGCAGCAGAGAGCTCTTTCATCTTCAAGGATCTCATTTTGTTGTAAGATCAAAAGTATTTCAACTTCAAATTAAGAACATTCATTTCTAACAACTCTGTAAGTAATATACGTTCAACAGAGCTTTTCCAGTGAAAATAAATTGACTTTATATACTGGGTTGCCACACAAGAGGCTTCAACCAGTGTTAACAGACTTCTTAAAACTCTGAATCTGTCTATCTATCTGATCTCTCTGGACCTAGTTTTCCAAACAGAATAATGTTGTTTGGTGCTATGCTTGCAGGCCATTGCCTTTGTATTGCTGGTGATGTTATATGCCTAGTGCTGGAAAGTTCTGACTCTACAAAAGAATAAATTTCAGCATAAATTAAAGTGATTGCTGTAATAACAACTAATGAGATCTGACTTAACAAAACCAAAATTCACAAACAATTGGAGAAAGTGGGTCTGAAATAAATTTCAATGTGTCATATTAATACTCAGGCCTTCAGCAGAGTAAATTTGTGCAACACTGTTTGTTCCAGAGGCTGAACTGCTGTACTGGGCATAGCTGACACAGAATTAGTCTGGCTTGTACACTACAGTGTGCAAGATGGATTGATCCAAAAGAAAAATTTCACTTAGATAAAATTAAATTGAATTTATGCAGACACCAACTGAAAAAGTATTTATAAGAGAAAAGATTTTAAAACATATTAGAGTTTGTGAAAAAGAGCTGAGTGGTACAAAGCCTATTTTTCTGAGTCTATGGAAGATCATGTACACAATCTATAGAAATTAAGTGTTTGGTTTGAAAGGGAAAGAGTTTGTCACTGATGTGGAATTCCCCAAGTTGCAACACACAGGCTTTGGGGAGGTGTTCCCAGGTCCCTCACCTGGCCTCAGTTAGGTCACAAATCACTTCAGAGTATCACATTTGTCTTAAGACATTGCCTGAAAATTTCTGATATTTCCTGACGTGCTCCACTTTTGATGCTAACACATCATGATGTTAACTCCATGATGTTAACAGGTTGGTTAACTCCATCATTTGGAACTCAGTGAGTTTGTGAGTCCTTATTGGAGTTGTTTTCTACCAAAGGCAGGGTTTCGCTCTGAAAATTAAATAATGAACCACAGGGTTTAAAAAAGTCATTGTTAAATAATCATTAATATCATTGTCTAGGTGGGGCTTTGGGGAGAAAAAGAAATATTACAGAGAAGAGAATTAACCTCCCAGTGCCAACCAGCAGTTCTGGGAATTCAGCAATGGAACACATCTTTCTCTTGTACAGTCAATACAACAGCCAGTCTCTAAGACCTCAAGTACATGCATACACAATAATAAATAAAAAGGGGGCCAAAGAGCATATATGATTTCTATTGTGTTTTGAGAGAACATATCACAAATGATAAAATGCACTTATCAGACCTATAAAAAAAACAAAACCCAAGAATTCTTTTAGGCACTTTTTTGAAATTGCAAGTGTTCTCTTAATTTCCTCACTTTTTCTTGCATAATAGCAATACGTGAGCACCTAGCTCTGACTGACACCAGAAGAAAAAATAAAGGGTCTTTAAATAATAATATTATTTACCATTAATAAAGGATATGCACTCCAGACCCTTTTCCCTTCTTTGGACCTGCTGCAGCACCTCACTGTCTTTCTTGTAGTGGGAGGGCCAGAACTGCACACAGGATTCAAGGTGCAGCCTCACCAGTGCTGGGTACAGGGGAAGAATCACTTCCCTGGTCTTGCTGGCCACACTATTCCCGATAAAAACCAGGATGGCATTTGCTTTCTTGGCCACCTGGGCATGCTACTGGCTCATGTTCAGCCAGTTGTCAACCAGCATCCCCAGATCCTTTTCTGCTGGGACACATTCCAGCCACTCTGACCCCACCCTGTAGTGCTTCTGAGGGTTACTGTGACCCAAGTGCAGAACCCAGCACTTGGTCTTGGTGAACGTCACGTCATGGGTCTCAGCCCATCTATCCAGTCTGTACAGATCCGTCTGCAGGGCATTCCTACCCTCCAGCAGGTCGACACTCCCATCCAACTAGGTATCGTCCGCTAATTTACTAATGATAGAGTGAACCTCCTTGTCCAGATCATCAAACAGAAACTTTTGTACCAGAAGGCATCCTTTATCCCAGACACGCCAGGAGTTCAGTACTAGACTCAGATAACCAGTTTTCAAAATTATTTGTCAGTGACAGGAATCCAGAGCAGCTGGATGTGCTATTTAATTGAAGTTATCCAGGGACACATCTCACCTCTAGGGGTGCATCTTTGTCCTTAAGAAGTCAAGGAACCAAACATTGCTTATGGATAGCTCAGCATGTTTTGCCCCTTGAGATAGTCAGCCTAATTTATGACATTTCCACAGCTGCCTTATGAGGAGGCTGTGAATCCATATCTATATTCATCTTGGAGTAAAGATGCCTTTACCCCTGTCCCTCATTAGCCTCAGGAGTAATCCCACTGAAGTCAATTGAATTGCAACAGAGTAAAGCCAGCATAAGCAAAACCAAGTGTGGAATGCAAAACAGCATGAATCCCTAGCTGAGGGAGCAGATGGATGTGCCAGGTGTAAAAACGAGCAAGGGGTGAAGTGCAACGCAGAGATCTCCAAACTGGTTTGGGTGGAGGGAGCAGCTTAACCTGGAGCAGAGCAAGCTGGCCAGAAGGGAGCCCTGTGCTACAGCAGCCGGACTGCTTCTGGTACTCAGTGACCTTGTTGGGAGCAGGGAGGGGCATCCCTGCATGAGCCACTGTCATGGATATACCACAACATGAAATTGGGAGGGGAAGTGAAATAAGCCCTCCAAGCTGGGATTCAGGAGTTGGCTATTTTTTTTTTTTTCAGTTTTATCAATGTATCCAGAATGAATTATAAGAAAAAGCACATTCCAGTCTTTAGGGCATTTTTTTAAAGCACCTGCCAGAGTTTCTTCTGATCCAGACAGTGAAAAATAACAAAATAGAACTAACAATCCCCACTGCACAAGACTATTGTTGAGTTGAAAGCGTATCTATTCTCAGGCATTAGGTTGAGAATAATAATAATGAAGTAAGAGAAATGGGGAGAGTACACAGTTTCTCACATCTTTCACTGTATGAAACTCTTACATTTTGCACTACATTTTTAATTATCATGTTTTCAAATATTTATATTTACCTCTAATTGCAGATCTGGATTTTGGAACACGTCATTTTCAAATGAGCCTTGAATTACCTCATAAAATAAATAGTGATGTAATATAAATTGTTCTTCTCCCTGAAATATTTTTATAATTTCAGGTAAAAGAAAACATTTTCTTGACATATGTAAAATTTGTTTACTTTTGGAAGGCAGAATTCCTCTCTGCTTATAAATAGACCTTGTAAAAACACTATGACAGTGCATATGCTTCGGTGATGGATTATGCTGTGGCACCAGAGCATTATCAGTTCCATGGTGTTCTGATAATGGATTAGTACTGTAAGTCACTGGCACGTAAGTGTGGATTTTTCTTTATGAAAGTGAAGGTGTGATATATTATTCCAAAATATGGTACCAGGAGGGATGTACTAGTTATGACAGAAAGTATGCAAGCCCTTCATACTGTGCTAATATTTACTGATATATGTTTAAAGTAAGTTCCTGTTTTAGGAAGCCTCTGTAAGTTGCTGGTCTCCCTGAAGATATAATAATCAAATAGTAAAGCCAAGTTAGGGAAGAAAACAGCTCTTAGCTGGCATGGTTCATACATTTTACAGCAAAGTAAAGACTTAAAAAAAAAAAA